>VZDJ01004378.1:19005095-19471355 GCA_008694505.1 Cyanoderma ruficeps
TTTTTTTTTTTTTAGCTGCTTCTATAACCAGAAATTTAGCTGCTAATGAAATGGGGGTTTTTTTCTATCCTTTTTAACCCTTGGGAAGACACTCTATACAATAGAGACTGGTTATTCAGCAAACTAACTAGGAGAACCAAGGTCTTTAAAGTATAGAAATAGGAGCAACAGGAACAGTGGTCCCTAGGAGGAAAAGGGCTTTAAAGAAAAATGTTTCTAAGCCAAGGCACACAGAGAGAAGTTGCAGTTTGCTGTTGCAAAAGATGATCCAGAATGACAGATAGAAAGGACTGACTCATAGGCCATAGGGGAACAAAACAGCAGCAACATGAGGCTGAGACTGGGTATAAACTGAGAGGGTCCTTTGTGGGAAGGAGAAAAAGCAGAAAAATCTCTGGTCAAAAAAGCAGTGCAGATGTAAGGCTAAGAGTCAAAAAGATACAAGAATGGGGACATGGAACAATAAAGCTGTGGTTTTGTGCTGCGTACAGTTAGACCTTAGCAAGTAGAAAAATATGTTAAGCAAGATAATAGAAAACTTAATAATGAGGCATTGTGCTTTGTTTATAGAAGAGTATAAAAAGTTCCTGAATAGCAAAAAAGTATGAAACAAACACCTGCTGTTAGATACAAGGTATACATGTCGTTGTAATGATTGGTTTATGCAGATGTATCTATACATCTATAGATGTATCTATACATGTACAGATACATTGATAAACAGATGTATCTGTAAACTCTTAATTTGCTATTGGTTAGAAAACTTTTAAAAGGCCTTGTAACACAGAGAATTCTGGCTGCTGTTGGCAAGACATGAGCTGTTGCCATCTTTCAATTGTCTCACCCTTTACTGGAGCTGATGTTGCAATAAAGCTCAAGGAACGTCTCCCGGCAGTCCCATCCCGTTATTTGGAAATATTAGGATCCAACAGTCCTTCATCCCCCATGCATTTGCAAAACATTGAATTTCCTGGTAATCCTGGTAAGAAAGGTACCATGATGTCTTTCAAGCTCTTGTGCCCAATTTCCCTAAAATGAGAAGAAGGAAAATTTTATGATTTGGAGTCTTCTTCGGCCACAGCCAGAACTTGACTGGAGAACACACAAAGTGTTAGGAAACAGGAAAGGTCCCAAATATTGGCCAGATGAAGAAGACCTCTAGGATACCCAAATACTATATCCACACTGTAATTTTCTCACCAGCAGACTCAGTAAGATTAGTCCACAAGCTATATTAAAAGAAGGTTAGAGTGGCTGTGCCTCTGATACTAATTTCTGCTTGATCCAACCAAGAAAACTTCACATAGACGAGTGTGTACATGGGAACCCACAGGCAACAGGTGCTTTGAGCATGAGGGCTGAAATGCATCTGCTTTAAGATGGGGTATTTTGCCTCTCTATACTAGTATATGGGAATTAGCACATCACAGCACAAGTTGCGTAAGAGAGATTGGGAACAATTCTAAAAGGATTGAATCAAGGATTCCAAAAGGAGAATCAAAGATTCTCCTGATCACATTCCTCATTTCTTTTTTCCCTTTTCTTCACCCCTTTTACTCAAGGCATATGGTAGTCTAATTAGAAAAGAAAGCCACATTAGGTTCTGGCTATACAAACATACAGCAAGTCAATAATTTCAGACTGGACCTTGCAAATTCCTTTAATTGTTCAGACTATTCAACCCTTTTCTTCTGGGTTGTTTTTTTTTTTAACACCATTTATAGTTGATCCTGGAGCTGCTTCACCGGCTAGCTTGCTCTCTGTCAACTATATAAGGAAGGCTTGGTGGGTCTGAACCTCAGGCTGAAGCGTGTTCGATGGCGTGGAAGAAAGAGTGGACTCTCGCTTGGGTTTCACCTGGCTTTATTCCATCTGGTTACCTCCATGTGCAGAAGAGTGCCCGGCAGCCCCTCTGTCCCCACCTTAAGTACAGGGGACATACCTTGAGCAGGGGAGAACCCAGAACCAATCCAAGGGGAGGGACGGTGTGACCCAGAACAGGGAAACTTAACAGACCAATGAAAGAGGGTGGTACCGGGGTACCTTGTCAAATCCTAGGGCTTTTTCCCCAGAATCTTCCAGATCTTACAATGTGACTGACAAGGCCTGTCACAAGGGAAACACTATCGGGGGGTTTGGGGATAGGGGTGTAGGAACAAACCATTACAAACATATAACAAAACATACAGAACTGTAGAAAACCCAAAATGCGCACTGCAACAGCCACTTTCAGTTGAAATTAGATGATTCAGTCAGGAACTGAATGAAAACCCTCTTTGCTTTCTGCTAACACTCTTTATCCACACTCATTTCTAGGACTTATTTTTATGCTTCCAGTCAGTTGGTTTTTACTCCAGCTGTATTACTGTACCCAACTGAGTTTTTATCCCAACAGAATGGTCAGTCTTATGGTGCTGGGAAGGCACTATGATATACTCAGCTCAGCTGTGCAGACAGCCTGTTAGTGAGATGATCCTAAAATAACCACCACAACAGTGGTGCTCCCAGGGAGCAGCTGGCTGTGCTGCTCTTTACTTTCTCTTCAGGTATTTTATCTGAAGTCACAGAGATACAGGAGAGCTTCACAGAAGACTTTTCAAGGGATCAAAATATGCTTAATTAATCATGAATGGAAGATGAATGCAAGGTCCTTCTCTTCTTTCAGATGCATAAGACTTCTGTTGTTCTCTCCAGTCTCTCCTTCCTAATCACGGAAGAGCCTAATTATATGACAGGCTGTTGTATGTTTGTTCCTCTGACTGGCCAAATTACAGTTTTATGACAAATGATGAGGGATCTCTTCCTTCTCCACTCTTCATAGCTAAAACTGACTGAAGTGCAAGTGCACAAATTCATTTTACTGGTACTGAAGCTGAAGATTAAATAAATGCCCATTGCATTCCTTTGGTTTATCCTTCTTTAATCAGGAGCAGAGACAGCACACGTCTGAACTGTATGTCATCACTTTTTCATCCACAGGGCTGTGGCAGAATTGCTGAATGATGACAAGCCACTCAGCCTGACACCATGTGGTGCTTTTATCAGTTCATTCAATAAAGACAGATACAAATTTCTTAGTGAGCATTCCATATCACTCCTAGTCAGAGTAGCCCATAAAAATGAAATTATTCGTCCTGTTCCAATACTTGGACAGCTAATGAAGCAGACTGATCCTTTGGTCAAAATGTACTTTCTCTAATAGAAAAACCCCTTCTGACAATTGAGAGGAAGAAAATGAAATACTTATTTTTTCGCCTTTGATTTTAGTGCACTACATTTAAAACTAGACTCTCTCGGTCCTGATTATTAATAATAGGGTCATTCTCTTGTAAAGTATCTGTTCCTTTATTTGAGAAACTACATGATCCTTGTAATCAAATACTTCTGTACAGTGATGTATTAAGCACAAATGCATTTTTATGCCTGTGCCTGACAAAGTCAATGATCACACCAAAGAAAGAGATACAAGAAACCTAAACAGCAGAATATACTCATATAGATTTCTAAGAAAGATTCTGCCTAACCTCTAACACTATGAAAATAAGATACCCTGAAGCATTCCAGGGAAGAAGTGAGATTGGTATTGACACCTCAACTTTCACTTCTAACTACTTTTTAAACACTCATGCTATTTTTATCTGTTTACTGTACTTTTTCATGTGAGTTGTTCGTTATGAAATGTGTCTGGTTTGGTAACAGGCATTGTTGTTGGTAAATAAAGCCCTCTGTGATGTGCAAACTTATTTTCTTCTTCCTTACTAAATTTTTGTCTTCCAAACTTTTGGCACACCAGCGGGGACAGTGTCTAGGGAGTGCTGGTTGGTATGGGATACCATCCATGATAGAGAAAATATAGGGCCCTTGCGTCCATGCTACAGAGGTCTTGGAAAGAGATGAGGAGGAAATTCATAACATAGAGTAGCCTGTGCACTTCAGCTTCACCTATCCTCTCACATATCCTCTATGTGATGCACTACGGCATCTCATCATATGGCATGCAGTCCTATTGTCCTTCAGGCATCTGTTAGACTATTCTGAAACTTAATCTCATGACAAAGTATTTTTTTCCCCTTTGCTCCACATGACATCTCACTCTGGAGCATTTGGCCTTCCCTTCTGCAGAGTGTATTGCCCCCAGTCTCCTTTCCAGGAACTCAAGACACCCAAAGGTCTAGTGTTCCACAGGGAAGGAATGACACCTTTCAGCATTGTATTGCAGATGCTGTTCAAGAATTTACACTGTTGAAAAGCCACCAGATCTCATAATTTCTAATTTGGAACTAAAGTAGTAACAAGTCATTGTCTAAGTCAGCTACCTGTCAGCTACCTATATATATCTTCCATATTTTTGTTGGTAACTTTAAAGACATCCAAAGTAGCATTGATTCATAGTATAATCCCCCCAAAATGCTTAAAAATAGGTAGCTTACCCAATCGCACCTCAAATCAATTACTGGCATCCTTTCAGGCTGCATATTATACTTACCTGAGGTATCAAATGAAAAAGACATACAGTGTCTCAGCTAATGAAGGGCAGGTGTTTTTCATCATTGAGACTGGTTAATTTTTCACCATTAGAATCTTCCTTTAATTAACAGAGTGATCAAGCTGGGTTGTTTTTGGTCTGTGGTTCTGATGGACAACCTAAGCCTTGCTCAATACTTGCCTTTGGTCCTTCATGTGCAGGGAAAACATGCAGTACTACTACAAAGGATCCATCTAGCTTTTCTTCTACCTGTCCTGGTACTTACAGACCTGAAATACTCCCTAACTTTTCTGAGTTCTTTCCAGAAAAGCAACCATAGTAAGCAAGGCTCACATCCACAGCTTTGGAGTGTTAGAAAGGTTATCTGACTGTTTGAACTATGTCCTAATAAACCTAAGCTTGTTCGTTTATTTACTAATTTTTTACAATGAGAGTGAAAAAAACAGCCCTGTCTAATACTAGGGTGATTTTGGAACACCTTTTTCTTGAAGAATTACTACTAGAACTAAATGTATAACCCTTGCTCATGACTAATGGTATCTATTACGGGTAAGGAAAAAGTGAGAAGGGAAGTCAGACTGAAGATTTCAACATATGTTTACAGGTGAATTTAGTCAGTGAAGATTTTGGAGATTTTCTTCTCTTTTTAGAACATTGACTATTTCCATGGAAGGTTTATCTGGGACTCATTTTTATCACCTGGTTCATACACTAATCTTTGCTTCTGAGAATTTGAAGTAGTTCACCAAAAATAAATACCAGCTTCCCTTTTCTTGCTTGATCTTTAACCTCCATTAACCTTTGTGACTTAATTTTATCTAAACTTTATCCTACTGTGCTATCAAGACACTAATTTTAATTAAATTCACACTAATCAGCTCTGCATTTATTTGTCTGAAATCATAGAAAACTCTTCACAGTAAAACAGAAGAAGCCTGTTAATGTAGAATAGAAAAATATTCAAAAGGGAAGAAGAGCGTCAATTATTACTTGGTGACTAATAAATGTCAATACTTCTGTTACCACAAGGTCATTAAAGACATTCTGTAGTCTCTTTTCTGTCTTCTGGAATGTTTTGTTTAGAGCGGGACAAATTCTAGCGTTCATGAATATGACAGATTGAATTGCCCCCCCCCCAAAAAAAAAGCCTCAATTCCTGTCCTGAAATTTCTTCATAAATTCACTTGGTCTTTGAAATACCAGAATTGGTAAGTACTGAATTACTTAGGAGGTTGTAAGGCTTGTTTTTTGATGGTTTTGCAGGTCACTGCCTCCCACTGATCACACCCTGGAGAACAAGCTGCCTCTGGAAGTCCTGAGAACCCTGTGGTGTGCGTTGGGTGACCCAGAGAAGCTGTTCATATCTCAGGGCACTGGCACAATTGCTGGGCATGTTGGTGGTCTCCTTGCACTGACTGACTGTAAAGGAACTTCAGAGAAACTGGGAAGATAACCCATGCCCCTTGGATAGGCAATTGCAATGCAAAAGGATCAATCTGGGCTCAGATCTTCCCTGTTTTCTTGAAGTCATCACCTCTAAAATGTTTCACTGTTGCTTAGCTACCTCGCTGTGACCAGACACCTTTTCTCAGTTTCATCCATTTAGTTTCAGTGATGCTTTTTTTGCTTATTTTCTACTTATCATGAGTTTCACTAATAGCTAACCCACAGAGCCAAAAACTGTGAAGATTAAAACCAAGTTTATAATAGGAAGAAAGAAACAGTGAAAATAGTGTCTGGTTTTGCTTGTGATTATTCTTATGACTAGGAACAAAATTAAGCAGCCTTCACAAACAACCTATTCTACATTTTACTTTTCAATTTTATTGTTAAAAAACAAAAGGGAAATGGTATGAAGTTGTGTCAGGGGACACAGCTTTGGGGTTGGATATCAGGAAAAAGGTTCTTCACCCAGAGTGTGGTTGTGCACTGGAACAGACTCCTCAGGGTAGTGGTCACAGCACCAAGCCTCATAGAGTTCAAGAAGTGTTTGGACAATACTCTCAAGCACATAGTGTGACTCTTGGGGTTGTCCTGTGCAGGGTTGGCCTTGATGATTCTTTATGGGTCCCTTCCAATTCTGGATATTCCATGATTCTATGATTTTAAAAATAGCAGAATAATGACTTAAAATGTAGAGTTTAGGACAGGCTAGGAGATAAAATATCCATGAACCATCCTTAAAATGTTCTCTAAAATATGTTCACTACTAAATGAAGTTGAACCACAATCTGCAAATCATTTTCTACACTAGTCTATTGTCAAATACTAAGTACAGGTTATAATATCCCTGATTTCACTTCCCCCTTCATGATTTTACTTGAACATAGTGGCTAATGTATGCTGATATGAAAAAGGAAAAGATGAAATCCAATTTTGCACTTTGCAAGTGCAGATACAATCCCTGACACTTTTACATTTCTTTGTTTTGCTATAGTTCTATAATACTGAAGGTTTCTGAGCCAGCTCAAATATGCCTTTGCTGTGAGACAGCTAAAGCTGCATTCTGACAAAGCAGACACCAAGTGGGAAGAAGAAGGATGAAAGCCATGTTTCCATGGTTAACACAAGGAGCTGACAGGATTAGAACACAGTTCTTCCAAGTCTCCTTCAGCCCACAGGCTTCATAAGTTTGTATATAGACATGGAAATTCTCGCTGTATTGACTAAAGCTAACAAATTATTTCAAGCTTCTGTTTGGTTCTGACACAACAGCAATTTTAATTTTTCCAACTGCTGGCAGCACAGGACAGAATGTACTCTCCCTCCCATCATTTCTGAAAAATGTGAAATGCAAAAGTAGCTGGTTGAAAAAATGTTGCCTCTTTCAATTTTTTTTCAAAATCAGGCACATAAGAAGGTCTAAAGCTAGCCATGTGTGTATTCAAATATCTGTGCTACATGTGAAGTCAGGAGCAATGTTCATTTTGCCCAGGTCTGTCTGTTCATCGCGCGTGAAATGAGGTGAGGAATAAAAAGCGTGTTTTGGCAATGAGGGAGAAAATGCCATCTAAGAAATCCCCAAGTACAAAATGGGCCCCTGGGGAAATAAGCAAAGAAGTAATAAGCACTTCATGCACTTTGCAAAGATGCCTGGATTTTCTCATGACATCCTCTTAAAAGATGTGCAAACATCTTATAGCTCTCCCAGAGAAACCCTTTTGGCTCAGAAGCTGCTGCAAAAACCAGTGGGAGTAGGTTCTTCTCCTATGATGAGCTTTTCTTGGAACACGAGTATCACAACCTGATTTGAAGACCTAATGGCTAATAACATCAGAGTGGGAGAGGAAATTTGCAGATGGACATTTAATATGACATTTAAGGAAGTGCTGGGAGTACAGAAATGCTCTCAAGTGCCTCACAGGAGGACAGCAAGAGCAGCATGACCCCCAGGCAAAAGAGCTTTCAGATCTGAAGCAGTAAATTAAAGGTGCAGGCTTCTGATTTAGAATTTGCATCTTACTATATTAGAAGGTGGAACACATGTTCCTCTACCATTTCTACAGCTCAAAAATTAGTAGAAACTACAAATAATCAAGAAAGGAAACTTATGCTTCATAATAAAGGTGTGTCAGGCCTAGGCCAACCAGTTAAGGCCCTTAGAGCCTTAGCACAAACTATTCAAGAGAACTATTTATGAGAGCAACTTGCCTTCTCCACCCAGTAGTTCCTTGCTCATATAATTGACCTCCTTGTTGCTTTCTGTTTTAACTGTGCTTGAATGTAGACAGGTCTTTAATTCACAAAAAAACCCCTACTGTTTAAATAATTAAATATTTAAATATTATGTAATAATAAATTTATAACCTACTATATAAGGTTAACAGTTTACGAGGTATTTGAGAACCTCTATTTAGAAGAAATTATAGTGCTCTGTGATTCTAAATGGTGGTAAATTTCTTCCTTAACATCAAACTAAGACATTGCAATTCATATGAGGTTTAAGACACAACTCTCAGTACAACATTTTTTGTCCTTAGCTTCGGTGACTTTGCTCACCTATTTTCTTTTGCTAGACTTCATACTCATACATCTTTCTATACATTGTCTGAAGCTCATCCATACTATGTTTTTAGTGGCAAGCAGAAGTACACTTCTGAAGTAACTATCACAGGGCCTCCATTTATTGTGAGAAATATTTGGAGTGCATGAACAGAATTGGTTTTAGAAAAAAAATAAACAGGAATAAAATCTTCAAGAGTTTACATAGTACACTCCAGCTGTAAATGGGAATTTAAACCACTGGGCCAGATAAGAACTAATCCAGAATAAAAATAAATCATACTGGAAATGAGAGTAGGTGTCAGGCCATCAGCACCTGATGTTTTTCTCTATGATTCTACTCTTAATGCCAACGGGTAGAGATTTACACCCCAGATACCTTAATGCATATGATAGCTATCTCCCTGATAGTCTAAATCCTACAGACACTCTATTCTGTACAGGATGCTGACCTGAGAGAGCACCCAAAAGAGTTTGTGCTGAAAACTGACAAAGCTGGCTCCTGAGTAGCAAATGCAAAGTGCAGGGTGAGACAGAATTCGGCAATTGAGGACGGTGTCTCACAGTTTTATGGTCTCACATCCTTGTAATTTTCTTTTTTTAAAACACAGAAATTAATAGCTTAAAAATATTGGGGGGAAAAGGGTACAAATGTGCTGATTTTAGCTGAGCTTTTCTAATATGTGTCTCTGTCTAGTGGGTTTTAGTTTCTGGCAGGTTAACCACAACTGGACTGCAAGGAACAAAACAAGTCCACAGCAAGGATGAGTCAACTGAAAATGATTAAAAAGTCACTATGCTCTGTATCATTTGTCCTTTATTTGCAATTGATGAGCTTGGGTTATCAGTTTCACATTTATGAATGTATGAAGACACTTGTCAGGAAACAAGATTTCAGTGTTCTTCCCTCAGTTGTACTCTTTTATTTCCCTTTATTCCTTTCTTTTGTTTTCACTAAATTAAAAAATGTTTCTTCTGTAGAGGGCAGTTTCCCCAGGGAAGAAGAGAACCCTGGAAAAATGCCTTGGAAAAGCCCATTCTCAGTGCCATGAGCAGAAGACTTATTGACATGCTCTCTATGCAAATTGTTACTAGAAAGTTCTCAGTTCTCTGTGTTACCATAGGTTGATTTTTGGGGCAAGAATTTTAATATTCTTAATCGTTGTCCCCCATTTAAGCCTTCCCTCAGACCCCACCTTAACTCCCCTCCCACAGCAGGGTATATAAATACCCCTGCCTGACTCCAGACTCTGCCTTTGGCCTCGTGCCTTTTGCCCCTTGTAGTGCCTTGATCCAGTTTTCTCCAATACAGTGGACGCCTTATTGTTTGTTATTTTTGTATTATTAAAATTACTTTTCGGACAATGGATTGAAGCTGTCTCTCTCTCCATTAAGTCACCATCAGGCTGAGTCCTGAGGAAACTCAAAGGTGCCCGATCGTCTGGGCCAAACCCTAGGAAGTTTCATTCCTCCCTTTTGTAGTCAAAATGACTGGTCATTCACCTTGCTGCATTCTTCTAACTTTCTTTTGAGAAGGTTGCTTTTAGTGAAACTTCTGTTTCTGACTCATACCTCCTTTCTTAAGAGTGGCTGACGTGAACCATAACATGTAGCAACCTAATTTAGGCTTGCAGGTTTGTCATATTCTCTGTTGCATATTTATTTCAACAGCACAAACTTACAAGAACACAACCATCCCTTACTTTGAAATGTTTTTGGGAGCACAACCTTCTGGAGCGGATCCAGCTTCCTTGCAGCACTGTAGGTAGGAATTCCAAATACAAAAGCTTTCCATTAAAAAACAGTGCAACATGTTCATTCATTGTGCTGGGGAGGATTTTCTAATTCCTTTAATTCCTACTGGAGCAAATGCAGAGCCATTGCTGATGGCCTAATCACACACATTAATTAACAATCCCATGTCACATTTCATAGCTATGAGAACAAACTCAGCCTCCAGATTAATCTGCTCTGTTGAACGCTGGCTGGATCACTCTGAGCTTGCTTTCTGTCACATCGTGGATATGAAAGGCAAGGCTGGCTGGAGTGACTAATGCACATATAATCTGGAGAGTGGCTTTGTAATCCATCAGTCTGAAATCTTGTCCAGGGTTGTAGTATAGAATTTGCAGAAGTATTCTATCACCACCTTCATGAGCCATTTGTTGGAGCTGTGTTTCCCAGACCCCTCCCCCTGGACTGTCTTCTGTTAATGGCCCATCAGGTGCCTTGCTGTATGACTCATAGATAACTGCCTCCGGGAGCAATCACTCGCTAATGGGCCATCAAGACTCTTCTGCACCACTCACCATCCCATTGTGAGATGCTCCGCCCAGGGGGAGGGAGAGGGGCAGTCTCACCTGGATATAATCAGGGATTTGAGCAGCCCCAGCAGGACTGAATTCCCAGAGGACTGGAACTACCAGACCTGTCTACGGGATCACTGCTTCAGGAAGACCACCTCATCTGGACTGCTTCCATCACCCGGATCAGGTTGTATTCTTACTCTGTCAGTGGTCTTTTGTATTACTGGGTTTATTTTTATTCTACCTTGTTTTTCTCTCCTCTTATTAAATTATTTCTTTCTGACTTGGAGCCTCTCACTTGGTTTGTTTTCAAACCACTACATTTTTTGCGCCCAACGTGGGGCACGAGGCACTAAGAAAAGTCAGAATTACAATTTTGCATTGAAGGAGACGTCTGTTCGCTATGATGCTCAGCATGCTTACATGGGTCCTATACCTATTTCTCTATATTTTTCCGCACATGGCGCACTATCTGCCGGTCTTAATGCTCCTGCGTAGACCAGGGTATGGTGCTAAAATTGCTTTAGTGATCTATTTTGTCCATTGCTTGATAAACTCTGAGGCAATGAACATCATTCGGAATATATACCCAGTCCTGTATTCTTGTTCTGGTCTAGGATGCTACATCTGGGGTGTCAACAGTCTTACCCAGCCCCTGTGGGGAGGGGTAAAGAATGAATTTTTCCAGTTTTTCAGGAATGGCACAGCAGTTTTTGAAAATATTGAGTACCCTCTGGATGCCAAGGACAGCATGGGATTGTTGTTAGTCCTGCTTTGTCTTCTCTGCACGGCCCGCACCATGCTTAGAATCAAAACACTACATGGTGTGGTGCAGCAGGTTCTTAAGGAAGACGGAAAAAGAAGCAAAGCAACAGCATCAGTGTCTACACAGACTGTCACAAAGGAGAAGGGAACCAAAGGCAAGGCAACACTGTCCTCATCTACACAGACCATCACAGAGGAGAAAGAAGACAAAAATGAGGCAACAGTGTCCACATCTGTTCAGACTGTCACAGAGGAGAAAGGAACCAAAGGTGCCGTCAACATCTCCACGCAAACTGTCACCGAACAGGATCAGCCTAAACCAGTAGCAGTTGCCACCGTTCAGAAGAAGAAATCAAAGAGCAAATCAGTCCGCATAGTGACTGACGAGGATGCAGCAGGACCCTCGCATCCAGCAGAAGAGACAGAGACAGAGATCATCACTCGCTCTCTATCTCTGGGTGAACTGCGTGACCTGCGAAGGGAGTTCACTCGCCAGACCAACGAGTCCATCCTGACCTGGCTGCTTCGCATCTGGGATGCTGCAGCCAATGACACCATTCTGGATGGAATTGAGGCCAGGCAACTAGGATCACTTTCCCGGGATGTGGTCATTGATCAGGGGATCGGGAAAACCCAAGAACCTCTCAGCCTCTGGCAGCGACTGCTAACAAGTGTAAAGGACCGATACCTTTGTAAAGAAGACCTCCAAGTGCACCAAGGAAAATGGAGCACAATAGAACAAGGTATCCGATGCCTGAGGGAATTGGCTGTGCTGGAGATTGTTTTTTCAGAAGATGAGAGATTTCCTAAAAGCCCAGATGGTGTCCGGTGCACATCACGGATGTGGTTGAGATTTGCACGGCTTGGACCAGAGATGTACTCACGTTACCTGGCAACACTGCAATGGAGGGAAGGTGAGGACAGGGTGGGTGTCCTGGCTAACAAACTAAGAATTTACGAGGACACTGTCAACGCCCCAGTTCGTACCCATGTCTCATCTGTGGAAACAAAACTGGCTGAGCAAGTCCGGAGCTTGATTGAAGAAGGCCATCAGAAACTGAAAAAAGAACTTAAGGAAGAAATTTACCATATCTCACCAGAACCGACGAGAGTCTCTGCCATTAGGAGTAGGCGCCCCCCAGCCAGGGAGAGAGGATACACACCACGAGGTAACCTCTGGTCTTTCCTTCGGGAGCACGGAGAGGACATGACAAAGTGGGATGGAAAACCCACCTCCGCCTTAGCAGCCCGGGTACGTGAGCTGAAAAGAGGAACACCTACCACAAGAAGCCCATCTAGAATCAATGCTGCTCCAGTCTCTCGTGCACAGAACTCCAGACAGTACAGGAATGACGATATGACTGATCCCCTTGAAGGGACCTCAGGAACATATTTACAGGAAGAGAATAATGTATGCCATGACCAGGAATAGGGGGGCCCTGCCTCTAGCCAGGGAGAGGAAAGGGACAATCGGATCTACTGGACTGTGTGGATCCGATGGCCTGGCACATCTGACCCACAAAAATATACGGCATTGGTTGACACTGGCTCCCAATGTACCATGATGCCATCGGGGTATATGGGAGCAGAACCCATTTCTATTTCTGGGGTGACAGGAGGGTCCCAGCAACTGACTATGTTAGAGGCAGAAGTGAGTTTAACTGGAAAAGGGTGGCAAAAACACCCCATCGCGACTGGCCCAAAGGCCCCATGCATCCTTGGCATAGACTATCTCAGGAATGGATATTTCAAAGACCCAAAAGGATATCGTTGGGCTTTTGGGATAGCTGCAGTGGAGAAAGAAGATATCAGACAGTTGAATACTTTGCCTGGTCTTTCAGATGACCCCTCTGTGGTGGGATTGCTGAGAGTGGAAGAACAACAGGTCCCAATTGCCACAGCACCAGTTCACCGTCGGCAATACCGCACTGACAGAGACTCAGTGACTCCCATACATGAGATGATTCGTAAACTGGAGAGCCAAGGGGTGGTCAGTAAAGCTCATTCACCTTTCAACAGCCCTATATGGCCAGTGCGTAAGTCCAGTGGAGAATGGAGGCTGACAGTGGATTACCGTGGTCTGAATGAAGTCACACCACCACTGAGCGCTGCCGTGCCAGACATGTTGGAGCTTCAGTACGAGCTGGAGTCCAAGGCAGCAAAGTGGTATGCGACCATCGATATTGCCAATGCCTTCTTCTCCATTCCTTTGGCAGCAGAGTGCAGGCCCCAGTTCGCTTTCACCTGGAGGGGCGTGCAGTACACCTGGAACCGGCTGCCCCAGGGGTGGAAACACAGCCCCACCATCTGCCATGGACTAATCCAGGCTGCACTGGAGAAGGGCGAGGCTCCGGAACATCTGCAGTACATCGATGACATCATTGTATGGGGAGACACCCCAGGGGAGGTTTTCAAGAAAGGAGAAAAGATTATCCAAATTCTGCTAAAAGCTGGTTTTGCCATTAAACGAAGTAAGGTGAAGGGACCGGCTCAAGAAATCCAGTTCCTGGGAGTCAAGTGGCAAGATGGACGTCGCCAAATCCCCACAGAAATAATCAACAAGATCACTGCCATGTCTCCACCTACCAACAAGAAGGAAACACAAGCTTTCCTAGGTGCCATAGGTTTTTGGAGGATGCACATTCCTGAGTACAGTCAGATCGTGAGCCCTCTTTACCTGGTTACCCGTAAGAAGAACGATTTCCACTGGGGCCCTGAACAGCAGCAAGCCTTTGTTCAGATCAAGCAAGAGATTGCTCACGCAGTAGCCCTTGGCCCAGTAAGGACGGGACCAGATGTGAGGAATGTGCTTTACTCCGCAGCTGGGAACAATGGTTTGTCCTGGAGCCTTTGGCAGAAAGTGCCTGGGGAGACTCGAGGCCGACCATTGGGATTCTGGAGCCGAAGTTACAGAGGCTCTGAAGCCAATTACACCCCCACAGAGAAGGAGATCTTGGCTGCCTATGAAGGAGTTCAAGCCGCCTCAGAAGTGATTGGCACTGAAACACAGCTGCTCTTGGCACCCCGACTACCCGTGCTGGGGTGGATGTTCAAGGGAAAGGTTCCTTCCACGCATCACGCCACTGACACCACTTGGAGCAAATGGATGGCCCTCATTACACAGCGCGCCCGTATTGGAAACCCAAATCGCCCTGGGATTCTGGAAATTATAACAAACTGGCCAGAAGGTGAGACTTTTGGATTATCATCTGAAGAAGAGGAAAAGCAAGTAACACGTGCCGAGGAAGCCCCACCATACAATGAGCTACCGGAGACTGAAAGACGATATGCTCTCTTCACTGATGGCTCCTGCCGAATTGTAGGTGCTAACCGGAAATGGAAAGCTGCAGTGTGGAGCCCCACACGACGAGTTGCACAGGCTACCGAGGGACAAGGTGGATCAAGTCAGGTTGCAGAGCTTAAAGCTGTCCAGCTGGCTTTGGATATTGCTGAACGAGAGAAGTGGCCGAGACTCTATCTCTATACTGACTCATGGATGGTAGCTAATGCTCTGTGGGGATGGCTGGATCGCTGGAAAAAGGCCAACTGGCAACGCAGAGGAAAACCCATCTGGGCCGCTGACATCTGGCAGGACATCGCCGCCCGAGTAGAGAGGCTGACCGTGAAAGTTCGACACGTGGACGCGCATGTACCCAAGAGCCGGGCTAATGAGGAGCATCGTAACAACGAGCAGGTGGACAAAGCTGCCAGGGTGAAAGTATCACAGGTGGATCTAGACTGGCAGCACAAGGGAGAATTGTTCCTAGCTCGTTGGGCCCATGATGCCTCTGGTCATCAGGGAAGAGATGCAACATACCGATGGGCCCGTGACCGAGGGGTGGACCTTACTATGGACTGCATCTCACAGGTCATCCACAACTGTGAGACCTGCGCTGCAATCAAACAGGCCAAGCGAGTGAAGCCTTTGTGGTATGGAGGACGATGGCTGAAGTACAGATATGGGGAAGCCTGGCAAATTGACTACATCACCCTTCCCCAAACCCGTCAAGGAAAGCGCTACGTGCTGACCATGGTGGAAGCCACCACTGGATGGCTGGAAACTTACCCCGTGCCTCATGCCACTGCCCGAAACACCATCTTGGGCCTTGAAAAGCAAGTCCTGTGGAGACATGGCACCCCTGAGAGAATCGAGTCGGACAATGGGACCCATTTCAAGAATGGCCTTATAAACACCTGGGCTAGAGAACATGGTATAGAATGGATATATCACATCCCTTATCATGCACCAGCTGCCGGGAAAGTTGAACGGTGCAATGGACTACTAAAGACTGCCCTGAAAGCACTTGGCGGAGGGACCTTCAAGAATTGGGATATAAATTTAGCCAAAGCCACCTGGATGGTCAACACCCGAGGGTCTATCAATCGAGGTGGTCCTGCCCAGTCTGAACCCCTACACACAGTGGATGGAGACAAAGTCCCTGTGGTACACATGAAGGGCATTTTAGGAAAGACTGTTTGGATTAATCCCACCTCAGGCAAAGGCAGACCCATCCGTGGGATTGTCTTTGCTCAAGGACCTGGTTACACTTGGTGGGTAATGCAGAAAGATGGGGAAACCCGTTGTGTACCACAGAGAGACCTAATTTTAAGTGAGAACAGTGTGTAAGGTTTCCTTCTGTATGTATATATGTATATCTCTGTAAGAATGTACTGATTTGGGTGTGATGTAGATGGTAATAGAATAAGGGGTGGATCATGTCCTGGGTTGTAGTATAGAATTTGCAGAAGTATTCTATCACCACCTTCATGAGCCATTTGTTGGAGCTGTGTTTCCCAGACCCCTCCCCCTGGACTGTCTTCTGTTAATGGCCCATCAGGTGCCTTGCTGTATGACTCATAGATAACTGCCTCCGGGAGCAATCACTCGCTAATGGGCCATCAAGACTCTTCTGCACCACTCACCATCCCATTGTGAGATGCTCCGCCCAGGGGGAGGGAGAGGGGCAGTCTCACCTGGATATAATCAGGGATTTGAGCAGCCCCAGCAGGACTGAATTCCCAGAGGACTGGAACTACCAGACCTGTCTACGGGATCACTGCTTCAGGAAGACCACCTCATCTGGACTGCTTCCATCACCCGGATCAGGTTGTATTCTTACTCTGTCAGTGGTCTTTTGTATTACTGGGTTTATTTTTATTCTACCTTGTTTTTCTCTCCTCTTATTAAATTATTTCTTTCTGACTTGGAGCCTCTCACTTAGTTTGTTTTCAAACCACTACAAATCTACTATAAATCTGTGAAGTAGTACGATTCATTCCTTCCCAGCTTTCAGACTGCTTAGTTGTAAGATCAGTCTAGTTTTGACTTGTCCAGAAACAGGCCATGTAAATAAGGCAGTTGGGGTATAAATCCAAAATCCAAAATTTCCAAAGTAATGCAGAGTGGAAAGGCATTTTTCCCTAACTCCATAACCAATCTTAACACAGCTTCTGCAGTGTCCTAATAATCATTTCTGCCCTCTACATATGAGACTTCTATTGCATGGTAATTTATTTTTCTCAAATATATATGTCTATATTATTTATTTTTTATATATTTTATCCTGACAACAAAAGTTTAATAAAAACTTAAATTTGCCTTTCTATTTTGTTTTTTTTAATTGTTTTGACTGTGACAAAAATAGTAAATGCAATTTGTTCTGTTGAGTCAATGTTATACACCTATATCTGCTGTCACATATAGATAGTGTTGATAAAGTACCTAAACTTTGATCAGAGCATGAATGACTTGACCGAGACTTATGATTTTGGATACCTAGATTTTGTGGTACATGTCACAGAATGCCTTAAAGAGGCTGATTTTCAAAGTTTGGATATTTTTGCCCTTTCAAAATTGTGGTTCTTTGCTTTTAGGAACATGTTCCCATTTAAAATCTAATTTGTGCTCTCCTCTGTATTTGCTAGAGATTTATGAATGAAAAGTAATTTGTAAACAGATGAACATGGAATGTCCTCTTTTAACTGTTGGATGCTATTTTTATTTTATTATTAAAAATAATAAGCTACAGTAGTGGATTGGGAAGAATAAGAAATTTTGGCAGGAAAAGAACATGACATGTGAAGGTTCAGTGCTCATTTGCAATGCCATGAGTTGAATTTCAATGACCAGGCTTGATATTCTTGTGTTGCTGGTGGTGTGACTTCTCCAGAAGTGCTTTTTTCCAAAGCACGTACAGGAAGGATCCAGTTGGAGGTCTGTCATTAAAGATGTCCCCAAGGTTCAATAGTGGGACCAGTTTTACTTATTCATCAGTGTTCAACTTATTCATCAAAGTCTGGGATGAAGGGGTATCTGCCTCCTCAGGAAGTGACACAAAGCTGGGAGGAGTGACCAACACCCCAGAGGCTGTGTAGCACTTCAGAAGGGCCTCAACAGGTTGGAGAAATAGCAGAGAAGAACCTTCTGGAATTCAACAAAGGCAAATGCAAAGTCCTGCATCTGGGAAAGAATAACCTCATGTGCTGGGGCTGGCCTGCTGTGAAGCAACTCTGGAGAAAGTCCTGGGTGTCCTGGTGCACAACAAGCTGTCCATGAGCCAGCAGTGTCCTTGTGGACAGGAAGGCCGATGGTACCCTGGAGTGCATTAGGAAGAGCAATGCCTGCAGGTCGAGGAAGACAATCCTGCCCCTCTACTCAGCTCCAGTCAGGTGAGTCTGGACGTCTGTGTCCAGATGTGTCCAACACAGAGGGCTGTATTCTGGGCTTCTCAGTACAAGAGAGACATGGAACTCCTGGACAAGCAGAGGACAACAAAGATGACTGCTGGAGCATCACTCTTATGAGGAGACACTGAGGGAGCTGGGCATGTTCAGCCTTGAGAAGAGGTGACTTGCCTTGAGAGGGGAAATTCTTGATGCATCTGAAGGGACGATGTCAAGAGGATAAACGCAAGAACTTCTTGGTGGCGCCAAGCAATAGGACAAGAGGCAACAGGTAGAAACTGACTCACAGGAAGTTCCACCTGAATATGAGAAAGGACTTCCTAACTCTGCAGGTGACTGTGAACTGCCCCAGACTGCCCAGAGAGGGTATGGAGTCTCCCTTACTGGAGATATCCAAGAACCATCTGGACACAACCCTGTGTCCAGATGACCCTGCCTGGGCAGGGGGTTTGGAGTAGATGACCCCCTGTGGTCCCTTCCAACCTGACCCATTCTATGATTCTTCAAGCTATAACATAAACCCTCCATTATGCAAACTACTCATTTGACACCTCATTGGAGACCTAATAGAGTTTGAGACATGAAGGGAACAAACCTAGTGACAGTAATTCTTCAATCATGAAAAATGGCAGCAATATGACCTCATGACTCAGAGAAGCAGAAAATCCGGTAGTAGGGAAAATAGGAAGAACTTCAGTGCTTGGGGTGGTTGTCTGTCCTACACTAACACTACTGAAGTGGCAAGTCACTATTTTCTTGGGGTTTTTTTACTTCACTTTTTTTCACTTTCCCCTCCCTGGGGAAGAGTTCCACTTTTCA
The DNA here is from genome assembly GCA_008694505.1 of Cyanoderma ruficeps. Lineage (NCBI taxonomy): Eukaryota > Metazoa > Chordata > Aves > Passeriformes > Timaliidae > Cyanoderma > Cyanoderma ruficeps. The sequence goes on from VZDJ01004378.1 coordinate 19,024,158, forward strand.
GTAGCTATGTGTAAAGACAGTTCAGCATTATGTCCCTGCATTGAAGGCCTCTGATAAGATATTCTTTGCTCAGATCTAGACAGGGCAATAAAATTAGATCCCCATTTAATGAAAAAAGTGAAGGATTTCTATTTTTTCCTGGCTTCCCAACAGAATGAAATTTCATGTTGGGAAAGACAGCTTTTGATAACACAATACAAGTGTTAAGTGTCTTATTATTAGACTCTTCATCTTGCATTTGGACTGCCTCAGGCCAAAATCCCTACTTTACTGGATCTCTCTTTTCACAAATAAGGATGAATGATAAATCTCATCAGATTTCACATACTAGATCAGAAATTCCACCCTGAATCAGAGGAAATTCTTGTCAAAATCAGTCTTTTTCCACAATATGTCTTTTTTCCTCCTCAATATACCAACGATTTCAGAGAAAAGCAACTTCCTCAAAAATATCTGAACTAGTTATGCAAACCCATTTCTTTCCTTTTAAGACCTGTTGGATACTATGCACCTTCCAAAACGTGACAACACACTATGATCCTAGGGCATTTCATATATTCTCCCTGAGAATTAATTACCACCTGGATAGTAAAGCTATCTCACACCAGAAAAGGTGTGAAGAGGCATTTTAGGCAGCTGTTAAAAAAAGGGGAAAAAAAGAAAAAAAAAAAAAAAANAAAAAAAAAAAAAAGAAAAAAAGAGAAAAGAAAGAAAAGAGAGCCTGGAAAATTCATTTGGATATTTTGTAAAGAAAACATCATACTTGACCAAAAGGAAATTAAATGCAATTACATATGAACTGCTGAATGTGCATTCCTCTAGCCATTAGCAATTTTAAGGCAAGTTAATTTTTTGTCCTCTGCTTCTTGAGGGTGTAAATTTTATTCTGTAATTATTAATTTAGAGAAAATGGGATAGATCATGTTTGACTGCATATATTAAATTCATGCTACCATCCAGGTTTGTCTCCTTTATGTTTAACATCCCCACATTAGTAATGATTAGTTGCTTCTGTGAAGTCTTGCCAGCACTCTAAATGCATCACACACAGTAGAGAGAACAATTCCAATGATTAGGAAAACTGAAGCATCAAAAAACAGTGCAGCTGCAGAGACAAGGTCATGGAGACAGAATGATGCTCTTCTTTCATCAAAGGAAACAGCTGGAAAAATCGTTGTAACTCTTTTGCCTCATTTCTGAGTGTATTGTTAGTTTTCTGAGAGATATACCTGCTACATCCACAAAGTTCAGCAGCACACATATTGCTCAATTTAATGCTTTTGTACTCTTAGTGTGTGACATCCACTATCATCATCACCATCATCATCATCATCGTCTTTGGACATGTGCAAGGCTTTAATCAACAAAAAAACCCCACTATGACTTCAGAATTCATTATGGCTCACTCCTCAACATAACTTCAGTAGGACTGTACCTTCCTCTATTGCATGCATATATGACAGTAATTTAAAAAAATATTATCAGAAGGAGAGAAAGGGCAACACAAATGATGGTAAAACAGTGTATAAAGTGCTTGAGAACAAACCTAAAGAAAGAGAAGGATATCAGTACCTGAAGAACAGGAATTCCTAATCTATGAAACCCTGCACCTCAGATCCTGAAAGCACAGGATGAAGGGGAAAAAAGTTGTGCAAAGTAGTAGACAAGCCTAAGTCAGTCAATAAGATAAAGTTCAAGATCACAGCTGAAGTGAAAGTTCTTTTTCAATATATTTGAGTGTCTGTGCTAATTTATTACATTTTATATCTATGTGCTATCATTTGCAGAAAGGCTTCCTCTCCAAGATGCTGCTGTCCCAAGTGACTGAACACCAGCCAGCTCTGCTCTGCCTGAGCTGTGCTCTGTCACTCAGAAATACCTAGGAGCCCTCTTTCCAGTGAGGCACACAGAGCCTCCCCATGTGCTGGTGCTGTAAGGGTCACTTACACAGCAGCTGTCATTTTGGTGAATCTGGTAGAGATTGAACTGATAGGTCTTATGAAGCCATGTATGCCTCAGGACGTCATTTCCCTTGCCTCAGCATCTCCTGCTAAACATACTTACCTGCAGGGTTTTGCTGACTACACCTGCACAAGGAGCAGTGCTGCATTTTTTTCCAGGCAGGGCTGAGGGGTGACGGCTGAGGATATAACGCAGCTTCAATCAGTTGTATGAGCTCTCTGAGAAAGGCAGGTGAGGCTTAGGAGAAGATGTAAGGGATGCACCACTTTGTCAGCTGCCTCCTTTCAACACCTTTGATGGTGTCCTGTGTTTAAGCCTCTTTCTCTCTCCAGTAAAATGTTGTGTTATTTTCATTTTATAATTCGAGACAGCAACTTGCTCTATTAAAAATAACAGACTTATTTGTAACACATGTTAAATACATTAGTGGGGCAAAACAGCCTTGGTACAGTTCTAATACTGAGGTTTGCTAATTTTTTATAATTTTTAAGTTTAGCATTTAGAAAACAAGAAAGACAAAATTTTGTAGAAGGAGTAATTATGTCAGCAAAGTGAAAGTGAGCACACACTTTACCGAAGCATTTTTAGCCTCTTTTTAAATCAATAGTGGGGTTGCCTCTTTCTATCATATTCCACTGCAATAAAAAGAAATATCCTTTTGACAATTGAAAAAAAAAATATATAGAACTGGAGTTCTATTCAGCAAACAGAAAATAAAACAACTATATTTTTTACTTTACATAGGTTTGATGAACCAGTTGTTTAACCTGACACCAGCTGCAGTTTTGTACTCATAAATACGCTATTTCTTTTAACAGTGTTTTAGCAGTAAAAGTATTTCTTTTAACACTCTCATATTTTAGAAGCCACATCTACACCTTCCAGAGATACCTGTAACCGGAAATTAGGTTTATTTTTTTTTCTACACCTTAACTTCTTGTCCATAGCTCAGGATTTCCCTTCAGCATATGAAAAATGAATTATGAATCATATAACACTTGCACCAGGTAAACCCAGATAGCATGAAGAATCAGACGATGTCTTTGTGTTCTGCCTGGCTTATCTCACCTTTCTTGTTGCAGCATCACAGATATGATACACAGGCAGCTGACATCCTGAGAAATGTTCTGAATGTCTTACCAAAAGCCTGGGGCAAAGATCTTCACCTCACACACTTAGAGGGATAAATAGTCCATCTGCACATAGGCTCATGGACACCTCCTGACGTATTTGTGGAGATAAGTAAATCACTGTTAGTGTAAAATTGACTGTTGGCTACTTTCCACACCCTGAGCAAAGGGGCCAGGGAACTCAGGGTTGTTAGCCCTCCTTGTATTTGTGCTGCTTCAAAACCCTCTCTCTTTTATTAAATGCTAAGACTGAAATGTCCACATTTAGCCTGTGCAGACAGAGGAAACATACAAACAAGCAGTATAAAACCATAAATGTTTTAAAATCAGGAGAAGACACGGCTTTCCTCACGTCAAGATGTTTTGCTGACATAGTTTTTCAGTCAATCTCATACACCTGGGGCACCTTAATTTTGTTATATCTGCAAAGGCCTGTGGATGGCAGGGCAGATGCCTACTTGATCCCTACATGTGAATGGCTATGTAGAGATCCCTTACTGATCATTTCAGAAACTAAGGCATGTAGGAACCACCAGGAGACATAGGGCTCATAGTGAAATTATCATAACAGTGCCTGGCAAGCAAAGGGAAAGAAGGGAATCTCAGAAATGGGTGCCAGTGTTCAGGAGTTCACTGTAGACCCAAACAAATTAGACTGGGAAAGTCCAGCTTTTGGTGGTTTTCAGCAGAATCTGGGAGCTGAGTATTAATGGAGAGACTGCAAGAGAAGCAAATGGAATGAAGTAGGCAAGAGCAACGAGAGCTACCTAAAGACAGCCTTTCCCTGCAAATCAAGTGGAGGAGGCAGCCAAACACAACACTGTAGGGTCCTGGCACAGCTCTCTTTTGTCAGAAGCCCTTCTGTAGGAGAAAGGAGAGATGGTGGGAGGAGGTAATACATATCCTTCTAGGAGTGATGAGGAACAAAGAGATGGCAACGTACCTTTATGGTCTCCCTCTGCTTTTCTCTTACTAGTGAAAAGTACCCTGCTCCCTTCTCCTCCCTGCTGTTTCATTCACTGCTGTAATCTGACTGGTAGAGACGACAAAAGACCAGAGATGCTCTTGTCCCAGATATGACCAACAGCCCAGCACTTAAAGCTGAAAACCACAGGCATTACAGTTCTCCTTGCTGTCTCAATCTCTCCCAGACACAGTCTAGCACACTTATTCATGCACAAGTGTACTATCAATATCCAAAGATTTTCTAAACACTACTGTTGCAATGTGCAAATTGTAGCAAAATCAACTTTGCAAACAAGAGATCAATAACAATATAGTCATACCACCTAACATTAGTAGAATTGTCTGAAAATAAGTCGTTTCAGTTGATCGGCTCTAAATGAAGCAGGGAAAAAAATTAATGTCAGTACTCCACTTAGGAGCTATCTCTGTGCTTGCTTATTTCTGTGTGTTTTGCTTAGTTAGATTTTTGAAGAGCAAGAAATAAGGGGGGGGGAATGTGACCTTATGGATGATTCACACTGAAGTATTTTGTGCAAAGGGTTTATTAAGTTTCACCAGAACAAACTGTGCAATATCTGCTTTGATCTGCTTAGCAATCTTTCTACTGAGTTGAAACCACCCAGCTCTTGCAGCTTCACAGGAGATGCTCAGCAGTTCTGCAGCTTAGTCCTCATCTGTTAGTTGTACCTGGAGAAAATGTCCCGGAACAGGTACCAGAGACATTCACACTCTGTCAGCCAGCTTTAAGCTTTGCTGTCAAAACAGTGTCAGTGCCAAGGGGCAACAGCCAGAGTAGTGACTGTAAGAATTTATATTTTCGTGACTGAAACCTAAATCTTATAAAGCTTTAGACCATTAATAGTCCCCTAATGAGCGATTTCCCTCCTGGGTCAAAAGAAACGAGCTCTTTAGCCTTCTGAATAACTGTCTGATGAGGTAATATTTAGCTCATCGTAATATAGTACTTCACATTTCACACACATAACTTTCAGATGCTAATTTATGTCTGATCTACTGATCAGATACTAAGAAAAATATCTCTAGGTTATTACAATTTTTTCTATTTTCAGCTTAAATAAGGAGAGTGTCAGAGCATAGTGTTACACCAGGGGAGAAACTTGGCACTGCTACTGATTAATCATTAAAGGGGGTGATGGGATGGGTGGGTTTATGGACTCTATGTGACATAAAGGCAGCTCATAGCAGGATGAAGCACAGTTTAGAGAGGGTGCTATAAAAGTGCTTTGGAAAAAACAAAGAAAGAAAGGCTTTGAAGGTAAATGGGATAAAGAGGGACAAACATATTAGTGGAGAGTGCTAATTCTAAAGACTAATACCAGATAAATCATCCTATATCTGGGAAACCAGAGAAAGAGCTCACTTTTGAAACTTAGGTACATCCTTAGGAATTAGTTTTTGTTCTACTTAAAAAAACATAAGCAGTGAGTTAGGCTAAATGTACGTATTCTTCATCTCAGAAGCTTCCTGCCAATATGACAACAGCAGATTTGTTCAGTTTTTGTAGCATTAATGCCACCAAAATGGAGTTACAAGAATGAGTTGCATCTCTAGCTTCATTAGAAGTTTTCTGGTTTGTATCAGCTTCTTCCTTTCCTGAGCTGTTGATAAGCTCAGACTGGAAGCTGAAATTGAGGGGGGTTTCTGGCTCCCTCTCGGTTTCTGCGGCCAGGAAAGCTGTGTGGTCGGAGGATGGATCTGGTGTGCCGGTCCCCGGCGGGGCTGCTCCCTGCCCTGCCCTGCCTCCGGACAAAGCTGTGCCGGGACACAACATCGAATCCCGGGGGCAGTGCCAGAGGGATGCTCAGCACAGGTTTGCTGCCAAACCAGCACAAGGTGGCAGCATTTTAGCACACTTTTGCTAGCTCCAGACTCCTGCCAGCTTCCGCTGAGGGGGATCTAGACCAGGTATTATCACGGAGCCACTAAAGGGCTATAGGAACACTCACTGTCGCCAGCTGAACAGACCTTTTATACCGTGGGGACAATGTGAAGAGCTGACTACAAAATGTGCTGAACTATTACATAGAAAGAGACCGAGGAAATCCTTAATAGTCTTACCACTCCGACATTGTGCACTCCAAGGAAAAAAGGTATCCTTTGCAATACACAGTTACAACAGCTGATCTCTGCTAGCTGTCTCTTTCCAAACTGGCCCCTCCCTGCGAAAAGTGTGGTTCCACGGCTATGGGGATGGCGTGTGCCAGTGTGGTGCAACTGGCAGAAATTCTAAGATGCTCAGGGTTTACCTGTGCTTTGTGTAAAGTGACATGGAGTGGCACTCCTCTGGAGAGTCCCTGTTGTGTAGGGAAAGTGTCTGAGCTAACTCCAGGGAGGGGCTGATGGTAAGCAACCTAAGCTATCCCTAAGCTGAGTTCAATGACATACTTACAGGGGAATACTCTGTATTGGTTGAAAAACACTAAAAAATGGTAAAACCAGAATCTTACCTGGTAATGTTTAGCAGTTGTTAAAGCCTTGTCATTATTAAAAATCATGCATAATTTTCTATTTGAGTTTTCCTAATTATTAATAATTTCAACCACTGAGTCATATTATCGTGTTTCACTACTGGATTGAAAAACTCTCCACAAAATAGTATAAGTATTTCCATGAGGATGATGTTGTTGTTTAATTTTCTTAATTAAATGAAACAGGCTGAACACTTTCAGTATGTCGGGGAGGGGGGTGGGGCGGAAGGCCTTTTTTTTTCTTCTGTGCTTTTAGTTAGTTTGCAGCTATTTTCTGCATGCTTTCCAGTTTCTTGAGATGTTGTTACATCAGTGGCCACCTGGAGTGAATGTGTTGTTCTGTTACTGATCTCAGTAGCATCACACAGAGGTAAAATGTCACCTCCCTGCTGCTCCTCATTAATCCCAGATTTGTACAGCCAACTCTGCCCGAATAGCCCCTGGTACAGGCATCTCACACCTCAGCACATCTTAACAAAACCAAATTGAGTGTCTGTGCTATGTTCCTTCATAAGATGAGCAGCATTTCTTTTTTTAAGTCTGGTTTGGAGGTTTTTTTTGCTCATTGTTCTGGCAGTGTAGAAAAGCTATATGTGCCAACGGCAGGTCCGCATGGGAAATCTTTATAATCCTGCAGGATTTGAAAGGAAAACAGTGTGAAAAAGAACACTAGCTTTACAAATCTCAATATTTTTGGTATTACACTAGGTTTCAGAAGTAACAATATTAGTTGTCTCTGCTTTCCCTTCAGCAGCAGAGAGCTTTTAAAGATGAATCTACTTCTGAGTCTTTTTATTCCATACTAGAGATAACAATTACTTTTTAAACTTATGTAGAAATCATGGCAGTTCATGTGCTCCTATCAATTCCCATCCTTTCTCCCTTGAATACGATAAGCAAACCAATAAGGGAATGAGAGAGTGCAAAAAGAGTCAGCTTTATTCCTGCTGTGTTTTTGCAATCTGTATACTGGAGGAGCACTAAATCACTTGCTCTGTCAAATACTCTGAGATTGGGCAAAAATGTAAAAGTTTTAGGCCAAAGAGGGCACTTCTGATTTACCTCATGAGTTCACACAGGTATTATGGAGGGGGCAGGTATAGTAGCTGCTCTAGCCTTGAGTCTTGCTGTAAGCAGAAGGCAAGAAGAAAATATTTAAAATGATGAGTGAGTCATAAGAAGTAAGGGCAAGATCAAAAGCCTCCTTTTGCCAGGTGTTCAGGATTTGGCTAGAAAGGAAAGGATGTAAGGGTGACCTAATTTCTCTCCCTGGGATCACCTACTTTGCACTGTGTGGAGCTTGTGGTGGCATCAAGGGTGTCTTGGTGGATCTAGGATTCAAGCAGACAGTGAGGATGCTATCCATGATTATAATCTCAAAACAGTCATCATGCCTGACTTTTGAAGAGTGTCTCAGTAGCAGAAACAGACTTGCTCTATGAGTACTAAAAAAACTCCCAAAAAATCAACCAAAAATCTATAGTAAAGCTAATAATATTTTCTTCCCACATTTATTTCACTATAGTCATGAACAGTCTATCAAAATGTTGTACCCCATTGTAAGTAATATACCTCTTTAATGTAGGCTGAGGTTTTGGCATCTTACATAAAGGGCTTAATTTGCCTCTCTTTCTTTTATAGATCTTTTGGTATAACTTCATGGATAATGGAAAGACCAAGTTTCTCAAGATCAGATTAGAAATTTCCTGAGAAAGTCAACATTTAGTTTATAAGCTATTCTGTGTCTACTATACCACAGCTGATTTATACTGTCATTCCTAGGTAGTCAATAGAACAGCTGGAACATTTCTAGATGTGTTTTCCCCTTGAGGAAAACATCTGTAATTTACATTTGCATTAGAGATGATTAGATGCCTCAGCTAATAAAAGACTCCTGTACAATGTCTGTTTTGAAAGAAATTACCTGTTTAAAAGATGTTACATCCAAAAGAGGGAGAAAGACCTAGAAGAAAAAAGCCAAGTAACTTGGCCCAGATCACACAGGAAATTCATGTTAGAGTTAGGACTGTGCTACACTTCATTCTGCACACTTTGGCTGTTGGTGATCTTACATATACTCGGGTGTTTTGCAATTTTGCAAAACTGCATTTTCCTTGGAAAGCTGTTCAGACTTGAGAAACTCTTTGTCCTAATATGTAACTTCTCATTTTCCCAGCTCAGTGGCAATGATAGACCTAAAAGTGGAGAGCTCTGTGAAGTCCCAGTGATGGCAGCAGCAGGAAAACAATGACCAGAAGAAAAACAAGCAATGGGTGCAATATCCATTCTTTGGCTTCATATCAGCTCCGGAATTTTTTCTGATTTCACTCAAAGGCCTCTCTATGTGTTGGAAAAAAAGGCTGTTGATTTTCTGAGATAATCAGACAACATTTCAGTTTATACTACTGCTCAACTATATTCTTGGTGTGTATTCATCTGTCTTGTAGATCTGGTTGTGAGATGGATGTACCTGGGACTATCTCACTCCGTGCGAGTACAGCACATACCACAGCTGAGCCATTAGCTGTAATACAATTCTAGAACAATAATGGCATGCAAGGCAAAAAATAAAAGCAGTTCTCTGAAAATTAATTTCTCTGGTTTTCTCTCCAGTTTTACGCATTCACAACATGACTTCAGTGTCTGGATCTTGAGAGGATCAGATGCCATACTCCCAAAATCTCAATCTTTAACCAGAACAGCCAAGAACATTAAGAACACCCTCTCCCAGATGAACTGTATTTTCATGGTAAGAGCTTTCATGAGTTGATGCTTTCATATGTAGTCTCCAACATACTGAATGAACAATCCAAATTTTTCTATTCAAGATAATATTTGAGAATGGATGGAAATGCCCTGGTATCAGTGGCATTTCACATTAGTATGTGAGACAAGCGACCAGCTCCTGAGAATGGTTGATAGCTATGATGAATTCTAACTGGAAGGGGGTATTTCTCCCACAGACACAGTAATTGCCTGTGTCTCTAAGAAGGTAGGGGGTTATGATACAATCCTTTATTTTTTCAAATAGTTTGTGGTATGATATTGCCAAACAAAATTGTTGATTTTGTCATACACCCTGAAGCTAGACATGGGTTTTAAAACCAGCCTGTGTAAACGTTTCGGCAGTTCGTAAAGCAGCTATTGCAGTAAGACCCTGAATACCTACCCTGAGGTTGTGAAGACTGAAAGGTGACACATCACTGAACAGTTCAGCTGGAACAAAGTATTTTTGAGGATATTGCCTGTAAGGTAAATAACTGGTCTGGGAGGAGCAGCAATATAGACCCAGGCAAAATACAGGAACATTTCAAATTCTCAGCAGACATAGTTTAGCAGTGCATTTCAGCAGTTTTGCTTGTCCTCTACACTGAAACATAGCATTGCAGGAATCACCTTAATAAAGAGAATCATAGAATTTGGGTTGGAAGGGATCTTAGAGATCCTTTAGTTCCAGTGCCCCCACCATGGGCAGGGACATCTTTCACTAGACCAGGTTGCTCAAAACCCCATCCAACCTGTCTTTGGAAACTGCCATAGAGGGGACATTCGCCACTTCTCTGGGCAACCTGTTCCAAGCCTTCACCACACACACAAGAAATAATTTATTCCTAATATTTAATCTAAACTGTCTCCCTGCCAGCTTGAAGATGTTCCCCCTACAAGTCCTTGTATCTCTTTTAGGTATAGGGATCTATATCTCTATCTCTTTTACGTACATGAAGGCTTCTATAAAACCTCCCCAGAACCTCCACTTCTTTAGGCTGAACAATCATTTGTATCTGTTTCCATTCTACATCTGTAAAATGGGTTACCTGGATTTCTTTGCCTTATGCATATAAGAAACTGATAATAGTGGAGGACAAGTTTTGGAGAGAATGCTGTCCAGCCTGATGACAATGGAAGAATTCCATATAACTTGACAGGGAATTAAGTTGCCACACAGTAAAATTTGGATTCCCTCTGGAGAGTTAACCTGCTTAAAAGTGTCATTTTGCTTACTGATAGCCTTAAAAGAACCTGGAAACCTCATGTGATGGTGAAGTTGACTCTCTTCCAAGTTCTGGAAACTAGTTGCATCCATTAATTCTTTACATGCTTTATAATTTAGACCAAATTCAGTTAGCCTGAAAGTTTATTCAAATACTGTGAATATTTAGAGATATCAGGTACATCAGCAGTGTGTGTTTGAAAGTATGTTTGAACACTGATAAACATGTTCCAAGAGTTTTACAGTCATAAAGATGGGTCTGAAAAAGGAAACAACATTCTCTGCTAAGACTCTCCCTTATTCTCAAGAGTGCAGATGGAGGAAATGTGAGGCACCAATGAGTGTCACTGAAAGCAAGTTTAATTAGAAACGGCAGATGTTTTTCTATATCATAGTCACAAACACCTTCATTTTAAACACAATTTGGCCTTCTCCTCCTCTGAAAATAAACTGCAGAAGAAGAAAGTGGGAAAAATGCACAGCTTTCCCAGTTTTGCTTTCTAAATATTCTGAGATAAATTTTTGAATATGAATTTTATGTATGCCAAACACTATTGCTCTTTTTGGAAAAGCTTTCCTATTTCATCCAAGGACCTCATGATGTTATCTGCTGAGCTTCCCTAGGACCTGATAATCCTTTGGTTCTCTGCCAACACTGTATCCTCTTGTCCAGATCTAAATGGTGTGGTTGGATTTGTAGTGGTCGTAGAAGAGTCCACATACATCCTCATACATCTTGAACTAGTAGGGAACATTTTTTCATTACTAAGTATACAAAGTAGTCCACACCAAAAGATAAAACTGGGAACTTTACTTCCAGTTAATTTTCAGGTAAAGGAAATTAAAGACTCTAGCTATGAGCTGAGACATATTTTCCCAAAAGGTCTCTATTACTTCCGTAGGTAAACCCATCTTTCCTTTTTGTGTTGCTCATCATCCCTTGAAGTGAAGATGCCAGTCCTGCCTTGTGATAACCAGTGTGGCCCTAATGGGGCAGCAGGAGAAAGCCCATACCAATGAGATCTTCACTGCCCAAATCTAAGGTATATGTCCCAAGAGAAAAGGCAAGAGAAAACACTAGGTAATCACTTGTGAGTTCAAGTAGTGTTCCACCACAGCAAAAGTCACTAGCTATCCCACGCCAGCTTCTTCCACACAAGGGGGAAAGTAAGATACAGTACAAAACCAAATAGAACTTCTCTGCCTTATCACATTTTTCTAATGTGTTTTGTTTTCATTACAGGAATGATAACACAAAAATAGCAATTCCTGCTATTTGCTTCTGTTGAAGCCAAACTGACCACCTGGATTATACATACAGTTTGCTAACATTCCTGTGAGCAATAGCCTTACTTTCTCAAAGATCAGCTAGGAAGTGATAATTGAGGAGCCACAAGGAAGCTTGACAGCAAGAATGCAGGTTATTGGGATTTTTTTAGATCGCTGCTCCTTCCTACGGCAATTTTCCTAATCAAAGTGGAGCTTACATTAAACACTGAAAAAATTTGCTTAATGGAAAAGATACAGAATTTTGGAAAGCTCCATCAGAGATACATTTTTGATTTTCCTTTTCTTTAAAAACATCTTGAATGCAGCAGGAAATCTCTGGCACTCTGTTTCTCATTTTGAAATATGTGAGTAGTTTGATTAATTGTTTCATCTACAAGATGAATTGAAAGGAGGATTTTCTTGGGATTGTACCAAGTGCATAAGTGAAATGCTTCAGCAGACAACTGCACTGCTCCACATATATTTTCTTAATTAAAAGTTCTCTGCAATCATTGACATTAAAGCAAATTATGTTGAATTCCTCTTTTGCTTCAAAGAATGGGTAGATGGATTTTACTCATGTTGTCTCACAGTTTCAGATTTTTCCAGAGCTTTCTAATGGCTCTGGTGGGCATTTCTAAATTGTCCCTTTGAGGCATTTCTCAAGATCAGGGTTGTTTTTGAAACTGGCAGCAAATCTGGAAACAAATCTCAGTTGGGGAACTCCAGAGCATTATTTGGAAGAGAAGAGTCCCTGAGTGACCAAGTGTTTAATGGGTTGTTTATATACCACTAGACATATCTGGATGAGCCTTGGGCTCCCAAGGTGAGCCTTAGGGTGCCTGCAACAGCTCTGTGAATCCCAATCTGGGTAGAATATTAGTGAATGCAGAAGCAAGCTGTGCTGCCAGCTGCCCCTGACACCATTTCACACGGCAGTGTTCGCAGGGGTAAGACTCACCTACTTGCCCCAGTCCATGACTTAGTGAGGGTCACCTGCAATTGGGCCACACTCATGACTTTCCACGTGTCTGAGCAGAGACTGCAAACTCTGGGAAGTCACCTATGCACAAGCCAATCTTAAGGGTGCTCATTTGTGGCTGACATAAACTTTTTAGATCTTACCAGGCACCTGGGGTGAAGAGCAAGATTTGCTTTGTGTAAGGCAAGGCAAAGGTTTTCTATTACCAAGACCCTGTAGGCTGCTGAAAAATGTGAGGGTCTAGCTAAGAGTCCATATACAGTGCTGACTGAATCTATCAGAAGCAAAAAGTATGCTCTCCTTACTTGAATTCTGCTAGCCAAACACCCAATCTGAGGGTCAGCTACAAAACAAAAACAGCTTGGCAGGTCTCAGTTTCATAGGAGGAAAATAAGCCACTACGAAAATGCAGTGATGAAGGCCAGACTAGCATTCATATCAGCTTGCCCAGTAATTAATTAATTGCTTTTTATCTTAATTAAAAGTGTGATGGATACATTGCACTGTAAATGCATTTCATATCATTCCTGTCCTAAAGAGCATGCAGTGTAATCATACTTGTATATCATTATAAATGTGTTTAGATCACAGCAGATCATCATGCAGTATCTGGAAAAAAAAAAAATTCTTTGTCCTTATTGATCCAAAGCTCTAGTCTGCATTTCCTTGAAAAAGCATTTCTGTAAACAGTGGAGTTGAGTGTCTGTGCAAAAGTACCAGGAAATTCTCAGAGAATCCAGGAGCTAAAATTGCCAACTCAAATATTTTGAACTCAAATATTAACTACAACTACAATTCTCCAGTGAATGCTCTGATTTTGTTAGCTGCAGAAAGTAGATGTATGAGCAGATACAGTAGCCAGATAATCCATTTATTAAGGTGCAGAAAATACCGTAATTTTAATTTCAGATTCTTTTTTCTGTCTCATTACCAAAACTTTTACACCATAAGATCTATATTTAACCTTCCAATACAATTTGCTTTTTTCCCCAAATTCAATCCCATAACATTTTGCATAGGATTTAGCTAATTTGCTAATCAGAAACACTTGATATGTCTGGATGTGATATATTTGTTTGGAACCCTTTCAAATTTATAAATCACTGAACTTTTAATATGGGCTTAAATAATTAAATATGTTCCTCAAGCACATTTTTTCTTTGTGTTTGCCACACACACACTGACACAATGCACGTTCTTATTCTTTCTCTTTACAATTCTGCCTTGTATGTCCTATTCTTCCCTTTGGTCATGACTAACAGTGATCTCTTTGGAATGAGGGTCTATCATTTTATGCATCAGTTGACATGCAGCTTGACATCATTTGTATCCACAGTGCTCTGTTGGATAGCAGAAACCTTCATAACAGTACTTTAAAACCAAAATTGCAACATTTTTTGTCAATTGCACATATAGAAAATATGCAACTCAATGGTCCCATCAGCAAATTGGAAAGAGATTGAGTCATATTTCACAGTCTGCCTCTGGGTTTCTCTTACATTCAGCATGTGTGGAAGCTGTACATATTTCCTGGGTTTCGGACATTTTATAGAAAAAAAGATTGCCTGGGATAATTGATTACCTCAATTCCAGACCCCCCTGCACAGGGGACTGAATGAGTGTACTGGAAACTTTACCTTTAAGCAATTGCTTGTGGGCTTATAAGGTTCTAGCAGAATTTCTATGTCAGGTTTCCCTTAGTAAAAAGAAATTATACACTTTGTTGTCTTTAGCAAACACATCCTCTTAAGCACAGAGCTATGTGGCAGGAGCTGCTGTTTAAAAAGAGCCAGAACTTTAGGTGTGTATCTTATGAAGCACTTTTGTCACAAAGATGATAACATTTAGTGCTTTGGGTACATACTGTGTGTTATGTGACCTGCATCCACATGAGGCAGAGCAACTCAGGCTTCAGACTTCAGGAGCTGAAAGTCTCATTCTGGGCTGACCTACTGTCAGAAAGACTTTATGCCAAATACATCTCTGAAATACCATGACCTGAAACACCCTGACCAACAGCTACAGATGATAGAATATTGAAATGTGTTCTGGCACATATTGCAACAAACAGGACAATGGCCACTGCTGCAGGGAAAGGGCTGGGAAGCAGTCTTACAGATTATGTGTTGCTTTGAAATCACCCATTTGTCCCACAGGTTTGAACACCTCGAGGAGCATTACATGCTGCAGAAAGATTAAAAGTCCTGGTAGGTATCAGGGTACCTGGCTATAAAAGCACCTCGTGTCTTCTTTCCCCTCCTCAGCATGGAGCAAAGCAGAAAGAGGCCAGCTGGTTCTTTGTAATGGTGATGCTTTTAAGATGACCAACATAAAGATGACCAGGTGATGTGGAAGAAAAAGCAAGCATAACCTAGTGGATCCTATGGAAGAGTGATCAAAGCTTTCCAGGGCTTTGATCACTTTGCTACTGCTGACCTTCTGAGTATCAGTATGAACCTTTCACACTTCCACCTTCCCAAAAGACACCATAAAACACAATTTTACATAACTTGCAAGAGGATCATGAAATGTCTGTATGTGTGGGAATTTTATGTACCCTGATAGCTCTGTGAAAAACTTATCATACCCAATGGATAAGTATGGCATCTGGTAACACTGTTAAGTAAAAACATAAAATATTTGTTGAAAAAGTACTAATACAGATAATGGAGTGTTTCACACTCTCAAGGGAATTCAGACTTCAGGAAAAAAATCACTGATGTTTTTCAAAGCTGGGAATGACAAAGATGTGCTCTTGTTTCTTTAAACATAAAGCAGGTGTAACACTGTATTCATAATTCACACTCCCACTGCAGCAGCCCCACCAAAACAACAGTATCCTTCTTTTGCCATCACCACAAGAGAAGGAAGATGTCTGAAATTGTTTTGGCAGTTGTGTGGATAGTAGCACTGCTCAAAACTAGTGAGAGCTCTGAGTTATTTATTTCTGGATTTTTCAATTTGATTATTTTTTAAAAGACAACAAAAGCAATAAAACCAGAAACTATGTTACTGTAAATAAATGGTTTCTTGCAGTGCTTCACTGAAATATTCTTTTTGAAAAGTCTTTGCCACCCCAATGAAATATTGTTCTCTTTTACCAATAAGGCAGATGCCTTATGAAGGACATCAGGACTTTTCAGTGCAGCAGTTCATTTGCATATCAGTCCCTGAAATATTAATATGGGAGCTTTTCTGCTGAATTGCTCCCCAGTGGCACTATTAAAATATGTTCATTAACACCACCTTCTCTGTCACAGTGACGTATTGTAGTCACAATGTTTTTTCTTAGCATAGTCATCTGTTTCCTCTTAAAGAGTATCAGCTGAAAGCATTGATCAATAAGGTGATATAAGGTGATATAGGAGGAGAGAAATACTTCTGGTTTCCTTGTAAAAATGTTATTTCTAATATATAACCTGTGGATATTGTCTCACACACTGGAATACATTCACACGTTACCAACATAAGGGAAAACTGAAGGCAAAAGCTCAGCCTTGAGAAGCATCCTAAGAGCACAGAGGAATAATGATCTGATGAGGGCTTCCCCTCAGATGATTTAGACACCTAGTTTTTCTGCAAGTCATCCTTGTGTTCTTCTTGGGGATTTAGTTTTGAAAGCCACCACCAAATACATTTTTAGCTTCTGATTCATTGCCCATGAAAACTAAAGTCTTGTTTTCAGGGTATTGCTTTAGGGTTCATTAAATATTGAAGTTGGAATACATGATCTTCCTTTTACAGGCAGTACTCATTTGTTAAAAATAGATGCTTAAGGGTTTTTTCAAAACATTTAAAATTACTGTGAGATGTCAAAAAATGGCGCTTCATGAACTACTGGTTTTCATACATGTCATTCTAAATAATAAAAAATGTGAAATACTTTGTTTATAACAACACAGATAATTCTTGTTGAAATTTGAGTTTTGACCATCCCATCATATAACATACAAGTGTTTAACTCATGAGACTCTAATAATAATAGTAAACAGAGTGAAGCAATATATACTGGAAGATAGAGAAGTATTACCTTGCATTTGGTTATAAGTGCCTTTGAAAGAAAAAATAAAGAGTTGAATCTTGAAATCACAAGAATAACACTAGTATATAAAATGCTGCCTACTGATTTGATATAACCTGGGCTCTAGAAAGCCAATTTGTATTCCTTTTGAGTAGTTTTGGCAACCTAAGTAATAGTGCTCCAAATGTTTGGAGGAATCTACTCAGGGACTAGAGTTTAAAGCAGTTCTCTTTCCATGTAGATTGCCTCCATGATCCTAAATGGTATTACTTCAGTTAGCAAATTAAAACAAATTTGCTTCCCATGATGAATACAAATTAAGCTATGTCTCAATGAGAATTTTTACCCCATTTGTTGATTTCTCTAAATATACTGGGAGACATTTGGCATTCTTAGCGCTTCTTTGCAGAACCAGCCACACAACACTAGCAAAAGGATAGCAAAGGAGTGCATTAACTGTCAGGAACAGAATCACAGAAAAAAGTAGAGAGGGCAAGACTTTTCCTCATCTTTGCCCAGATATAGTTTTTTGCCTAGGGAGTATAATGGTTTCCATAATGGTCAACTTTCCATGACCCAGTAACACGAAGATTTTCCAAATGTGTGTCCGTTGTGATTATTTAATTAGATCGATCTGTCAGAGAGATGATGTCATTGACATCATTTTAAGAAACTAAAAGAAATAGAGAACTGTTGTGTTTAAAAGTGACCAAGAGTGCACAGCATTGCATGTAGAGATAGGTTTATGTTGTTGATTTACTGGAACGAGTTCCTCCTGGGTTTGGTAATTAATATCTCCTGAGTTAAGTGCTTCATGTCATTGCACTAATAAATCTCATCCTGTGCTGAAAGAAGCTGAATTTCCTGAGGTGAGCGTGCCACTGAATTTATATGTACAAAAAGCAACACTTCTCTATTCCCTTTCAGGGAAATAAATAACTCAGTGATGTATTTTGTCTTTACTATGGTTTATGTGACAGCTCTCTTTAGATTTCCAGAATGTTAAACTCCATGGGATCAAAACCTATATGTTATCATGGAACTGTATTTTTTCTCTATCACTTAAATCCAAATGTAAAATGCTTTCCAGAAATTACAAACATTTGCATTCACAATACCATTCTTGTCTTAATCCAGCCTGTTTTCAAGCAGCACTTAAAAACAAAATACCAGAAAACACAGACCATGGCTGTGTACACACAACCACTAAAATTACCAAGCACTTTCCAAAGGGAGGCTGCTAATTCTGCCCTCTCACTCCAGGTAACTTCATGGCTGTAGAATTATATTGTTTCCACTGATTACCACATCAACAACATGGCAACTTGCAGTAGACCAAACGGCTCCTAAAAATCGCTTCCTGCTGCTCTCTGAGAAGGGGTCAGAAATCCTGCAGTAGTGTTGCTCTTGCTTCTGCTCCAGCAGGATGGGGATGAGATGACTGTACTCTCTGCTCTTTCCCAGAGGTGGCTTCCTGCCCTGCCCTTTCAGTGACTTTTTCAGTGAGCAGAAGGAGCAGTGCTGCATGCCATTGGTTTGGATTGCTTTGGAAAAGCATACTAAGCTGGAAGACAAAGTAAATCCTTCCAAAATCTTTTCATACCTTTCTTCTTTTCCTTCATATGCTGTAGGGCATATGTGCCTCCATATGTGAAGCAGTGCTTACGTGACAACAGAAGCTGCTAATGGGTGGGAGAAGCCAGGGAGTTTTGCTTAGTTCCCTTAACCAAGGGAACCATTATCCCAACCCCAGTCCCACTCCAACAAAGCTGCCCTGTATGTGGATCCAAACACTTGGATGAGGCCCCTTGCTACTTCATCTTGTGTACTCCAGACTTTTCCACCTACCACAATATGGTGTGCCAGAGAAGAAAAATCCATGTGTGGGAGCATCAGAAGTGTTTCAAAGGTGTGTTTGCACACAGTCTTTCTATTAAATGATATTATTTAATACCCTTGCTTTAAAAGTCAACCAATTTTCCTTTTGTATGTGTGTCTTAAAGCTAGAACCCAAACAGAACAAAAGGAGCTTTTATAATCTTAAGAAAACATTCAATCCCTTTTCATTAATCTGCTCATAAAACTTATTTATTAAATAAAAATTTCCCAACCAAGCTTTTTCATTCAAAAACATTTGACCAGTTCTTCCTGCTATAAAATAATGAAAAGCAAGAGGATTACTTTGTGTATGTTCAACTAAAATCAAGAAAAGCTGGAAGTCTTTTCCTGACAGTGCTGAAATGCCCTTGATATATCTAAAAATATTTTAGACTATTTTCTGATCTAATGTGAAGGAGTCCTGTGTTATGTCTCATCTCACTAACTAAAGAGGACTAACCTTTCTGAGCTACGTGACTATAACTTTACCATACTTGTCATCTGCAAGAAGAATGAACCCTCAGCAGGAAATTTTGTGCTTCAGAGGATTCAGTTTCAACAATCTGAAACTAATCATAAGTTAAGTCAGCTGGAAAAGATAATTATAATAAGGAAACAAAAAGAGTGATGATTGAAATTAGGTTAAAAATGCTTAATAAGTTTATAAGAACTCACATGGAGAGAATGCTGCATACAGCATATAATAATTCAGCCTCATCTAGGAGGAGAGTAAAAACAGAAAAAGATAAAATGAGCTTTAGGTGGTGAGACTAGTTAACAGAAGCTATATGGAATCAGGAAAAAAACAGGTAGAAGAAGGAAAGAGCAGGTCAAAGCCTACAGAATATGCAAAACCAAGAAGGTTTCTCGGAGATAGGAGTAGGAGCCCTAACACCAGCTGTGAGCAGCAGTTGGGCAGAAATGATAGGTAACTAATGTGGAAAGGCTATCTTCAACAAGTGTTCTTTATCTGCAGCTGTAGGAAGTCATTGCTTATCAGAGTTCCTAACAATAAAAAA
The DNA here is from genome assembly GCA_008694505.1 of Cyanoderma ruficeps. Taxonomy (NCBI): domain Eukaryota; kingdom Metazoa; phylum Chordata; class Aves; order Passeriformes; family Timaliidae; genus Cyanoderma; species Cyanoderma ruficeps. Next base: position 19,043,865 of record VZDJ01004378.1, read on the forward strand.
CAAGGACACAAAACAGAAGGCAGTAAATTTAAACATTTTAAAATTAAGCGTGCCTGAATAACTTATATTGTAAGTCCTAAAAGACTAAGCTGAGAAGATGTGTCAACACTAATTATGAGGTTTAATACATTTGAATAACAGAAAATTTCTGAATAAAATAAAAGAGCCCCTGATGACATTTTTTAAAGTATTTATAGTTTAATCATGCTGGTATAAACCCAGATAAATAATGAAGAGATGATATAGTAATGGGTTAATTCAGAACGAAGGAAAAGAAAAAATCAAATTCCTTTGATTTAAGGAGAAAAATTCTCAAAAAATATTAATGTTTTGTTTGGTTGGGGTTTTTTTGCTGGGACTCTAAGGCTTAGCTGAGAGTGTCATTGTTGTTAATATAATACAGTTAATGCCTTAATGTTGTTCAGAAAGGTTTTGACTTTGTTCTGTATAGTGTTTTCACTGAAATGAAAAGATGACAAAAATTGACGTTGCATACTTTTGAAGGATTCCAAAGTAGTTAACTGCATTGGTGTTAGAGTAAATCCAAACAGCTTTTGCCATCATTGAACAGCTGTGTTTCTAATAAGGACCCTCGGGGATCATTTATATTGAACATTTTTTCCCATTGACCTTGCAACAAGTGCAAAATGTAAAAAGGAAAAGGCTGAGAGCTGAATCCAGCTGAATCCTTACTTATTCCCCTGACCTAAAGCATGAACCCACAGTCAAGCTTTAATGAGCCAAATGAGAATCATAACTATTAGGACTATAAGTACAGAGCTCAAATTTTAATCATTTTATTGTGACTAAAATCAGATAAAGAAACAAGATTAGATGTAATTTTTACTTTGATCAAAATTATTAGCACTACTTTAGTTCATCAAGTGCAAATTCCATGTCAGACCAGCTTCTGCTTACTTCTGCCACTTGTATGTTCTGGTCACAGTGTGTAAACAGGAGGAGCTTCTACAAAGAACTAAACCTTTACACATATCAGAAATGGGCATGATTTTCTATGTCTGCACTTTATATTGATGGTTCTGCTTTGTGAACAAGATTTAATGCTGGCCATAGTTTGGAGAACACTCCTCCAGTCCAACAGCTGTTCCTGCTGATCAAAAGCTGTAGAAAGGAGACTTCAAATTCTCTCCTGAATCTAATCTAATGCCTATAGAAACAAAAAAGCAAAAAACAGAACAGAAACCAACAACAAAAAAAAAAAAAAACCAACCAGAAAACCCAACCAGACAAACAAACAAATAACGAACAAACAAAAACCCAAACAAAATAACTCAAGTCTGCTTTGTGACAGATTTCTGGTAGTCACTGAAAAAATCCTAACAACAGGGATATGAAAAGTGTCACACTTTGTTTGCATTAGGCAGGATACTTCCATTAAATTCAGAGTTCTCAAAATGTCATTATGGCTCATGGCTCACAAAACCAGAAGAATGATTCAAAATAACACAGAGGTGTTAATCAGTTTTGTCCCAAAAAGCAAGCAGTGGGCTGTGAACTTACCAGAAAAACCTAGATTACTTTATTCTGTCTCTTAAATCTATCTGCTTCCTTTGTGAATGTCATTTCTTTTTCTGTTCTAGCCTTTGGCCTACAACCATCTGCAGGGTGTACACTGATGCTATTAGACAGCTCTGCAGGAATTGGTCACACCTTCTCTGGGGGCATTTCCTGCAAAGTATCAATTCGTTCCACCAACAAAATGGTTCATTTCTCACAGTGTCCTATTTTACCTTGTTTTGTCTTTCCCCATTGTCATTTATTTCCTGATGGATTTAGAGGTTTCAGAAATTCACTGACACTCAGTAAAGTGTAATATATCACGTACGTATGCTAGCAGTGTTTGCATCAACACAGTATATCTCCAGGTGTATTTCATATATTTTCTCCTTCCACTTGAGAATGGAAGATTGAAGAGTGATTGTTATGTTTCTGGGAAGTTGAGTATGTCTTCTTTCTCAAGCAATACTTTATTCGGGTGCAATGCATACATATTACTTATTTAGCAGTCATCTATAATTCCATGTGAGACAGGTAAGGTTTTAGATAAATAGGCCAGTCATAAAAGTAAACAGCTGAGATTTTCTTTTCTCCCGTTTGTTGTCAGCAATAACGAATTTACAACAACAACATTCATGCTGTGCCTTGCAACATATTAATTTGGAACATTTTAACACTGAGTGCTGTCATACTTCCCTGCCTTCCTATCCCTCAATAAAAACAAGTTCATAAAAGCCCTGGCCCAGATCCAGAGCACCTCAGATCCAGCTTTGACAATGTCTCATTTTTCGGTGCTTGTGTTTGGGAAGAGGACTGAATGAGTTTTTCTAAACTAAATTTCCCATTGCCCTACAAAGTGGAAAGAGGTGAGTACTTGTAAAAGACTCTGGGAAGTTCAATCTACTTGTGGAGCCTGCTGGTACTCTACTGCTTTGTAAAGTATCCAATCAGTACATGAAAAAGTAACCAGTAGGAGTAACCCGGTGTTGCAACATCCCAGGACTTTGTTGTTTTGAAGCTGTGTCTCCTCATTTTTATACAATGCTATAAACCCAGAAAATACAGGGAATACAGTTTCACTGCCTAAACACTTCTGCTGAGATTGCACAGAGTGGTGTGAAAGATAGCTCCTGTCCAGGCAAGAGAATAGGCCTAACTGTTGCTTATCAATTTTAATTTAGCCTTTCCAGAAATCATCCTTTCCAAGAAGTCTAGCACTAAACCAAAGATCTAAAATGAGACAAATAAATAATTGCATTTCTTCTAATAAACTGGAACAGAATTCTTTTTGAAATCAGAATTGGATGGTACAGTGTATTTTGCATACTTTATATGAGTAATTACCATCACCTCCAAAATTATACAAATTTTATCTCTTCAACCTCTGCTTTGTATATAGAAATCCTTAATGCACAAATCATAATTATCTGTCATGTGACATAAATAAAGTTTTTAAATAATTCACCCGAAGTTGATGTCAAAAGGTGGAATATAAAATAAAGAAAAAAAATAACCTCAAGTAAACATGGGGGAAAGATACAGATATTAAAGCTTATTAAAGATTAAATATGTAAGTATAGTGAACCACCCATTGCCCCTGAAAAATGCAAACATATCTTCAGATTATTTATAAATCATACCATCCTAGAAGGCTCTGGAGATTTTCATGACTGATAGAGATTAGTTAGTATAGTCAGCATAATCAAATTTTTCAGCAGGGTCTGTGATTCTTACAGAAGACCAGCCATACCAATTCAATTGGTATTTAGTGGTTCTGATTGTTTTTCTCTTCTCGGAGCTTCTGCCTTTTCAAATTTGCATCTCCTTTTAGCAACCTCAGTATCCTTTAAGAGGGGACCTTTTGTTTGTAAGGAACCTGTTCATTCTTGTGAGGACTCTGTGACCAAAACTGTGCCTCTTCTTATCCATTTTCAAGCTAGCAACTATTTTCTCAAAAGGCACACATCCATGTATGGAAATGCAAATTTAGCTACAATTTTTTTTCCCTGTTATTTCTGCACTTGTTTATCACTTTAACATGTTTCTGTATTGTCTTCCTTACCTTTTTCTTAAGTCAAAGTGCACGTCTGTCATCAGTGTGACCTCAGTAAAGAGACTTTTAGCATCCAGTTACGCCTGCCAGTAACTGCTTGTCTTAGGTTACAACATATAACCAAAAGCATATATTCTATTCCCAATCTGTTGGAACCAGTTGAAGAAGTGTTTTTTCTTTTAACTCCAGGAGGGAGAGGGAGGGTGCCTTCTGTTAATGGACCGGCTGTTAAAACCAGGTGGAGCAATGTTCCATATCTCTTCCACAACTCATCCTCCCTCCAGGGGGATATCTGCTGTTAATGGGCCATTAAGTCTCACCACATGACTGATAAAATTACATCATCCCATTGTAAGATGCTCCACCCAGTGGAGCAGCCAAGAACTCCTACCTAGCTAAAAGCACAACAGGAAATTCAGCACAACAGGACAGCCTGTTTTCCACTGGATTCCCTGAGGAAAGACCAAATCCACCTTGACCTCACCAGACCTTTCTACAGGATCATCTCTACTTCAACAGAACTACATCTGTTACTTCAGGAGGACTTATTTGGACTACTCCCAACACCCTGACCAGGGTGTCAGGTCATATTCTGACTCTGTCAATGTTTCTAGGATTTTTTTATTGTTTGTTTGATTTGCTACGTTTGTATTTTTTAATATTCCTAGTGAAGAACTGTTATTCCTATTCTCAAATCTTTGCCTGAAGGCCCTTAATTGCAAAATTATAATAATTTGGAGGGAGGGAGTTTACATTCTCCATTCCAAGGGAAGCTCCAGCTTTCCCTGGCAGACACCTGTCTTTTCCAAACCAAAACACTGCTGTTAGCTGGAGATACTCTGGTGCAGTAAATGCACATGTTCTTCTAAGGAAATTTTTAAAGCTGCCCCCAATTTATTAATATAAGAGAAGTAACATCATTACCTATGAAACTTGCAAGAAATTTAACTAATAGAAACCTATATGAAGAAGAAATTAAACACATGAAGAGTCCTGGAACCTTAACAGCTGGTCTATAACAAAGTCATTTCGTCCAATTTGAGAAAGTACAATCCTGTGTATAACAGTGGAAGGGGGGCCTCAAGAGAAAGCCAGTGTGATCCAAAAACTGTCCTTGATCCATCCCTGTATCTGTATTTTGCAATAAATCTTCCCATACATGCTGCTGGATATTGAACTAAATGCAAGTTGGGACATATTAGGACAAATTATTTAGGCATTAGAAGTGTGATAAAGAAGAATTCCCTAGTAGGTTATGATATTTAAATTCAATGAATTATGCAGGAGCTACATCCAAACCAGACTCTCTTTTGGGGAAGCCTTACTTTAATTACTTATGTCCAAAATTCTGCTTCTGAAAACTTTGTCTCATTCCTGAGGAGTTTTAATTCTTTAAGCATTCTCTGAGCAGGTTCAGGACCGCCTGAGTGGATTATGCCACTTGGAAGAGGTCACTGCCACACCTACTGCTCATCCTGGTAACAGCCAGCTCAGTCACAGTTCAAGGAAGCCAGGTTCATTGTCCTCCTTTGGCTGAGAACTTTCAAACCTACATCACAAGAAAAGACCCTGACCTCTGCTCTGCCTGAGACCTGTAAGTTGAATTACATCTGTGCCACTTCTAATCAGAGTGCAAAAGGAAGCACATTTCCTGTCCCTGTTTTTCAGGTCATTCTCCTGGGCAGGAGGAGGCCTCAGCTGTGGTGTCTGCTCCAAGGACTGCCTATGCACTGCAGCTTAGGAGTGGTGCATGTGAAATATATAAACAGACCGTGGAAGAACATCTCCAGCCTGTGTCTTTGCTTGTCCCCAAGGAGTACTCTAACTGCATAACCATGCAAATGGGTAAACTCTTTCCAGGATTTTCATGCTTTCATGCACATCACAGCAGGTACCATGGGTAATGTCTCCAAGGAGCCAGGTGGGCTAGCAAAGCAGAGTTAACAAACCTCTGATGGATAGACCTGACCCCTATTCTCCTATGCCACAGATAAAGATGGGGAGAATTATTTTATTGCAAGTAAAGAAGTGGTAATAACATTACTATCGCTATGTTAATTTAAAATAAATATTAAAAGAAATGGCCCATACTCATCTTTAAAGGAATGAAGTATGGACATATAGAAGGGAGTGACAGAAAGGGATGGGCTCCTGCAGAGTTGCTCATGTGCCACAGCAGTCCTGAGGACTGGGTCAAGCTGGAGACAGCCTGAAATCCTTTCCTCTTTTTCACTAGCTTTCAACAGCAGCTTCAATGCCCACTAACCTGGCAGAGAACCTTGCTTTCCAGGGAAGAATCCTGGGGGAATCAAACTGCATGGGAGTCAGAAGTTATCCTACAAGTCAATGTCACAGGCAGCTGAACTCATGGCTGCCACACCACTGACATGGGGCCCATGTAGCAGCCTGGGTTACAACTCTGCTCTGAAAAGCACTTCTCCAGGGTGGTTTAGACATGGAATTTCAACATTTTTTTACCTACAGAGATCGGTGCTTCTAATGCAGATAATTTCTGATCTTATGGCTGGATGTCCCATAAGAATCTGGTGTTGTTTATTACCAAATGTAATGTCATTTGTTCTTTGTGTCTCTCTAAGAAATAAAATCTACTCTAACTGCAAAGGGATGGTAGATAAGTGGTCTCAAAAAATACTCTGAAATTGTATGTAAAAGTAATGTAAAAATACTTGTCTGATTCATGGTGGTAGAATCTGTAATTTATAGCAACATGGGTGAAATTAAAGGATCCCTATATAAAAATAATATACTGTCATTGTTTTTAAAACTGAACAAAGTGGAAGAAGTATTAAATAGTATATCATGTACATGTGTCACTGACAATATTGTTGCACAATGCAAATCAGCTACTATGTTTGCATTATGTAAGGTCATAAATTTTTCATTTATTTCAGTAACTTCAATTATGCAGGACTTGATGAATGCCTGTAAGCAGAAGTTACTATTAACCAAAACAGAAATAAAACTTTTAAAGAAATCATAGTTCTTTGCTTCCCAGTAGGGTTCAAAAGCAACAAAATTTGTACAACAAACAAGGATAAAAGTACAGGCCTTTTCCATAGTATTATTAAGCTGATATCTAAAATAACATACAGATTTTAGGAAGTGGCAGCTGTGGAGTTTGTGCATGTATGAGAGACAGATGGAGATGATCAGCTATAACGTCTCCAAAGGGGCTTTTGTGGTGCTTCAGACCAGTGAATCATGAAATGAGAAATATTTGTGTGACAGAGCCCAGGAGCTTCATACGAGATGAAAGCAAGTACCATCAAGTTTCACATTTCACAATTTTCTGTGCAAAATTGTGTTGAGTTCCAGTTACTGCAGGGGTAATATGAAATGCAAGTCAAAAGACTGAAGTGCTACAGCTGTTATGATATATAATATAAACATATTTGCATTTGACTTTGAGCTGTAAAAGCATGCTATATAATGGGCTCAAATTGAGTTATAGGCTGAAAACCACCATGATCATACAGGTTATTTTATGAACCAAACCGGGCCTGAAAGTTGCATCTTGTTTTGGTCTTAAAAGTGTTTTCTGTATGTTTATTTTACACGTACAGTGTGACTGAAGCTTTTAATATCTCTCAAGGTCTTCAGCTTCCTTCTCTACTTAGCAAGCACCTTCCTGATCTGGTCCTCGTAGTGCCCACAAACATTTCAGTTTCAGTGCAATTCTTCTAAGTGTTACAATATTATTTTTGTTCTTCAAGCAGGGCAGACCAATTTAAGGTGACCAAAACGAATTTTTAAATTTCAGGTTAAACACTATCCACAACTGGGATGAGCTGTGCACGCTTGCTTGGTCATGCGCAGAGCGAGCAACAGCTGGGCTGGATCTGGGGTCAGGCCACTCTTTGTCAGGAGGAAATTCTCATGAGCCACACTGACCTGGTTTGGCTTATCCATTGCAAAGCATTCCTGATACATTGGGTTAAAACAGGAAGAAACTAACACAGGAATGCACAAACGTGGGATGCACATTCAGTGCATGGATAGCTTTGATAGCTGTTGTCTCCTGAAGTAATGTGCATTAGGTCATTTAGCAACTTTAGTTGCTAAACTTTGTGCTTGATTGAGATATATCCTGCACTATTGGTAGGATGACTTGAAGTAAATATGCAGAACTGGGGTTTTTGCTGAAGGAAACTTAGAGCTCAGTGGTCAGGCATGCATCCTCTCAACTAAACATTTCTAAGATCTGAAGGGTAAGAAGAGATAAATTGTGGTTCATTCCACGTCTTCAATGATGGTCACTTAGCAACAGAAATACATGAAACAGTCACCTGGGTGTCACTCTTTATAGGTTAGGGCGGTTTTCCATCATGAAGAGTTGTTATTTTAATGGTCTTCCTATACAGACACAGTGTTTCTACTGGAAACCACAACTTCTGTGAATGCTGAAATCATAAAGACTATGGGTTAATGCTTGTTTTCATGTAATCCATAGAAGCCAGGAAGTTATTCATATGTTTTACATCTGCTGCCTTGGTGATTTTTAATATGTTGTATTTACTCTAAAGTAAATACCAAAGATGGTACTTTGTCTTTGGTACATGATCTAGAAATCATGTATGAGGCAAAAGAAATATATCTTATATGCAAAGTCAGGAATTCCTTGTTTGTGTCATTCAAATTTTGTCTGCCAAAAATTCATATAATTTATATAATTACCACCCAATTTTTGCACTTATTGATCACTTTATTGTGTTTCTGTATTGTCTTCCCTACCTTTCTCTTAAGTCAAAAATCAGAATAATACTATTACAGTAAAAGTCTTAACAATGGCAGAATGACAATGGCTACACACACTTCCTAAAGACGAAACTTTTGTCTGTTTACCCTCCACTGCCCTCCAGGCCCCATTAATTGTTGACTTGGGGCAGAGATGCTGCGGTGAGTCATCAGTGGCCCCAGTCTTTTGCCATGAGTATGATAATGATGATAATTTCGTGTTCATCCCCTAGGGCCACTCGGCACTTCTTTTATCTGCTTACTAACACAATATGCACCTTTCTTTTTCTTCATTTGTTAATTCCACATTATATCTGCATTTACTGTATACATTTTGTTTTAAAAGTGTTAACTACCTGGTTCCACTTGCCAGCTTTGAAAATGCTTTTGCCAGTGTCATCCTATGCCTCTTCAGCTATCATCCCACACTTCTCTGCCCTTCTACACAGCACCTTGGGTATCCAGTTTCAATCCTCCCATTTGCATCAATGCACATGGGAGAGGCTCTACTGAAGTCATTGTTTTCTGTCTGAGAACTTCCAGCCTTTAAGTTACCCTGAGTTTCCTTGATTTCAAGGCCAGGATTTAGAGCAAAGCTTGGTATAAATTTAACATATGTTTTAATTACATGTTGACAGGTGAGCTGATTACTTATTTTACAGAACTGACATTTTTTAGATGCTGGAAATATATCCTAACTTCTCATTTCTAACCTTGGTATTTCAGGAGCATGATTGAGGGATTCCCTGGACGGGTGACAAAAGACGCAAATTCAAATCTGTGCAAAAAGCCCATCAGCACCATCTGCAGTTGATTCCTGCCTGGTCATTCAGCAGTACCATTTACACACTACAACTGCATGTCTTTACTTGAACCTCAGAAGGTGCGAGTCACCATCTTGCCTATTTGAAACCTAACTAATCATAATAATTTTGGGGCAGTTGCCAGTCAGTTGATTTTGTGAGTTTGGTTTAGATATTTTTCCTGTGAATTTGCAAAACAATTCAACTCTTTCAGAATTCCTGATTCCTTAGTACCTCAAAACCAAATCACAGGCACAGGTAAAATTCCTCTCCACTCACTGCTTACTTAGCACTTTTGCTTAGAGAAAGGATTCTGTGAGCACTCATAATTTTATTTCAGTGTAATACCAATTTCTTCCATTTCACTTTCATTGGCAGCAAGATGTCACCAGCTGTTTGGCTATGGGTGTTCAAGGCTGGCCTTTTTTCCTCAAAGAAATGTGTTGTCATTTCTTCATTTGATATAAGCACATCACTCTTATTTTGCTGATGGATGTTTCAAAGTATATATATTACTAACCCCTTCATTTTCTGTGTCAAATAACATTCTTTAAGTTCCATTTCTTAAATTCTCAAAACTAATTTTCTTCCACTGCCACATTTGCAAACTCCTTTTTTTGCTCATCATTCTTCCTAAGTATGATGGCTAATTCTTTCCAAAACTCCCTTTAACAACAAAACTGAAGACAAAGTTTAAGTTGATGTAATAAAAGGTTGTGCTAAACACCAACTGCTTCATTAGCAAATCCTTTTGAGGTAAATGAAAAAAGAAAACAGCTTACATCAAGCTTCTTGTATTATCATTATTTGGAACCCGTCAGCCTACGTTTTTGTACTAACATCTTTGAAAGTCTTCTGCTTCTGTCATGGTGTTCTAAAGATAGATGCATTAGTAATAAAACCTTATTTGATTAAATAATTAAATTCTTGTCAGCCATAATTAAACACTACCTCTTAACTGAACTCTAATTATTTCTGCTTAGATTTCTCAGGTCACAAAAACTACTCTTGCTTCCAAAATATGCAGCAACTCTTAATATAATTTAGTTTCATGGTTTTTTTCACCCTATTGTTCTAAACCAATTCATCATTGTCAATGAAGGCCACATATGCCAAGCATCCTTTTCCTGCATCATTTTGAGACCCTTTCTCTACTACCACAGAAATCTCACAGAACAGAAGAACCAGTTCAACAGATATCTCCCTGCCTTTTAGCAGCATTGTCCAAGACAGAAGGTAAGTTTCACCTCCCAATATCTTCCCAATCCTATTCCCCATTTGGTTCCTTCCTTTATAGTATTTTTCATACAGATCTTTTACAGTGACCATTTATCGGATTCTGAGCTCAACAAAAGGTGAAAATTTTGAAAAACATTTTGATTATGGTAATGCAGAACAGCAGCTCAATTCGCAGAATTTGTATTAAAAAATGGAAAACCAGTGTGGTCTATACTTAAGTTAAGCTCAGCCCAGAGAAGCTGTGGATGCCCATCCCTGAAAGTGTTCAAAAGGCAGAGCTGGTGTCCCTGCAGGTAGCTGGAACTTGATAATCATCAATATCTCTTCCAACCCAAACCATTGTCCATTGCATGATTCTATATGTTTAAATTGGGTGTTTTTATGTTCATACAGATACATACAGATTTATGTAACAGATTCCTCTCAGCTTTACTCAAACCTCCCTTACAAGTATACCTGTTTTCAGACTGTTCAATAGCACCAAACATAAATAGAAATGTAAAAAAAAAAAANAAAAAAAAAAAAAAAAAAAAGGAGAAGGAAATACTCACTTTTCACCTACCATTTGAAAAAGACCATTTTTTTCTCACAGAAACTAACAGTTTTGCGTCTAATTTCTGAAAAAATGGAAGATGTCCAAAATAGTCCAGTTTCCTCTCAGTCTGGAAATTGTTCAGCTCCAAAATTATGCCAAAAGCAGTCATTGGTCACTGAAAAACAATTGCCTATGAGTAAAATCTCTCTCTTAATAAATTAAGATTTTACAACCTGTTCAAATCAAATATACTTATTCCACTTGTGCCTTACTCAAAAATAAAAATCATAAAATAAAAAGGAGGTTCATTTTATTTATTTGGACTGACTTCAGGTCTCAAAGGATGACTTTGGAGACTTTCAAGACCATGCAACATCAAAACAAAGTAATGTTACTCATGATTGCATGGCCTTTTATTTAAATAAAATAACACGCCATTATCTTACTTAATCAGATTTCTTCTGTTCATCCCTCTATATATATATATAAATGAACTTAAGAAAGTTGAAAAGAAATCTTTTACACAAGCTACACTGCTTATCATTGGCCTGATAAGCTATTTCAAGATATTCTTTCAAATCAGTCCTAGAAGAAGTCAAATGGGATAAAGTGCAATTCCATGGATCATATCCAGATAAAAATAAATACACAGAGGCTAGCATCCCTATCTGACCACATTTTATCAGCTTGAACAGCAAAGAGCTTTTGGATGTAAAGGCACCTTGATAAAAGTGACTGATCAATTCAGACTTTATAAAACAGGACTCTTTTCAAAACGTGATTCTTTCAGTACAACCACCAAAACCAATGCTTCAATAGAACAGTTTCTATAATACATCTTTGGGAGAAAAAAAAGATTATTTGAGATTTTCGACATGACAAGAAATATTGGCTCATCCTTCAGTGGATGGAATGGATGAAATATAATACAGATGGAATATAAAATTGGGAAGCCAAAGCAAAAAGAATCCTGCAGTTAAAGCACAGATGGATAGAGATAACAAAATGCTGTTCCCTCAACTATGAAGCCTCTCTTTTGTTGATTGGAAGTGTTACTGTTATGGTGAATCATGACTCAATCCTAGGAAGCAAGTTGAGCAGGCATGAGTTTAAAGTTGGATTTCAAACTCTCCTGTAGCTAAAAAAATCACATACTGCAAAGCTTCATACCTCTCCTACTGCATATAATTATGACTGGGTCGTGAACCAGGAGCCAGGAGCATCTGCCTCTTGTAGATGTCTGTTTATCTACAAGAACAACTGGCAGTTTTCTTTGCAGGGTGCTGTCCTGAGCTAATCAGCAAATACAACAAATGACCGTGATAACATGACCAGATTAATTACATGTACTATTTCTTCTTCTTGTCTCAGAAACTTAATAAACCATTGTGGTTATCACTTATGAATATTGTATGAATATTACACTAGAGATACTGTTCAGGCTGCTGAATATCCATCTTCAGCACATACCAATAAAATTTAAGGCTCACTATGCTTAGACTTTCAGTCCAGCTGGCACAGATTAAATCACCTGCTCTTTTACGACACATTAGTCATAAGGCAGTGACATGTAGAGTATGTGGTGAAAGCCTAATCTCTAGTGTTAAGAAATGGCCATCAAAAAGTCAACTAAAAATGAGGGCAAATTTCCATAAACTGAAGTGATGGGCTTTTCATATAGTTTGACTTCCAATAAAAAAATTCATTTTTGTACAGTATACTTTTCCAGTTGTCATTTCTGTAACCTGAGAATGAGTGCCAATCCATCCATTTTGAAGAAAGAGTAGAAATTATTGCTGAATTTGATAAGGAGTCATCTCCCATGATGTACAGGAGCTTTGTAACATTGGAGCATTGCTAAGCTCCTCTTGCAGGCCTTAATCTCGCTGCTGTCACTCCAAGAGCTCCAAAAGGCAGGTCAGTGTCTCAGGGAAGCTCCTACTCACCATGTGCTAGACCTAGGATGAAAAAACCCTGACACTGGAACAATGAGCAGCTGATGTGTTTCAAGAGTTTTGGAAGAATTGGATTAGGTGGACTAAAGCACTTACATTTAGGAAGGAAAACTGGCACTTTGATTCATGTGTGCAGGCTTGGGAGGACTTTGATTATATTGAATTAGATCAACAAAACAAGATTTAGTCATGAACCACTGCAGAACATTTATATTTTTGGTATTTTGTATATTTTGGCTGCATTACCCTTTGCTCCCCCTTCTCTCTTCCACTCCTTATAAATGCTGAATGATTTTCCATTCATTTTTCTAAAATGAAGCTTGCTGTTCTCCTCTGTCTTTTCTGAATATGTTGAAACACAACACCTTCAGGAGGAAACATAATTTGGGAAGAGAAAGTTCTTACAGAGGATGGAAGAAAAAAACATTGTGTTCTCTTTTATTTTGTCATCTCCCTTCATTTTTTGTCTTCATTTGATCTTCCTTTCTTGTGGAGATACACACAAAACTTTTGTAAATAGCTTCAGGGGCCCATCCATCCCTAGGCTAAACCAGCACCAGAGGCAAATCAGGAGACAGAGAAAATTGTGAAGAGAGTCAGAGGGCAGAACCAAAACAAGAACCAGTTGGAAGGAGAAAGATTAAAGTTTCTTTCAGAAACGTAGTCTGGATCATGCTGGAGAAGAACCTGGTAGATATGGATATTTTTAATGGAAAAGCATGCCTTTGTCAAAAATTAATATTATGATGAGGCACTTGAAAATGTTTTCAAAAGAAGTAATGCATGCCCCATCCCTGGAAGTGTTTAAAGCCAGGTTGGATGAAACTCTGAGCAACTTGGTCTAGTGGAGGGTGTCCCTGCCCTTGACAGGGAGTTTGAAACTGTGTGATTATTAAGGTCCCTTCCAATCCAGGCTGTTCTATGACATGATTCTATGATATATTTTAAAACTGATGCGTGACTCCAGTCTCATGGGATGGTTTGTCAGGCACTGCCCTGGGAGTGTTTGCAGAAGGTTGTGAAGAGTTCAACTGTACGTCCTCAGTGTCACATAATTTTTCTGTTCCTCAGGAAAAACTGTGTTCTAGAAGTAAAATTGCCAGACAAGATACCTAACTTTACAGAAGAGAAAAATGGTGCATAAAGGTGCTTTTGAACAGCAGAGTGTGACTCTACTGCAGGACTACAAGGACACATGACATATGACTTCTGTTTGAGCATTAAAAGGATGGACTGCACCCAGACCTGTGGGAGAAGAATGCTGTGGTCATAGGCTACTCACTGCTCAAACAACAGAGATCCATCAGACAGACAGCTGTCCCTCTGTCTGGGAATAGCACTGAACAACTCACTGCAGCAGTGCCAAAGCTGTTTGGAAATCATCTCTTCAAGCAAAGTTTAGGGATAGCTGCACATATCGCCACCATGTTGGTGATTATCATCAGGAGCTGAGGAGGTTAGAAAATATGAGAAACTCTCCTGCCACTCCTCTTCTACAGGCTGTTGGGTCAGATGTAAAAGCAGAGGAGATGCCTTGTAAAGCCAGAGTGGGAGTAAGTTTTCTTTTCTGACCAAGTGAGCCTCCCTGTGGTATAAAGCCGCTGTATGCATTGTCATTGAAATTATTATTTTTGCATTGAAACGAATTTATTTTATGAATAGTTTCTGGGACAAAAGTAGCTTAGAATGAAATAAATGTATTTGCCAGCAAGTTCTATGCAGCAGAAAAAGGCACTTGCTATTCATAAAATATATATTTATATTTCCCAGGCAGCACAGCTCTTCAGCTATTCCCCAGATACCAACTTGGTGTACCTTTAAGTGTTATAGCACCAAAATATGAGAAAGAAAAGACATAAATCTCATGTACATTGAGGCTAAATTCTATTTTTGGTGTTATATTGAGGTAAATCAGAAGTCAGCCCAGTGAAAATTGCTCTCAGATACACTGGTATCAACCTGAAAGCAGAGCACAGTCCTTGAAATGAAGTTATATAATGTCTAGAGAAGAGATTCTAGTGGAATAAATGATCTCTGAAATGCTACCAGATAATTAAGCTGAAGTCAAAGCCCAAACCTAGGGCTCATTGCTGCATATTAATTTCATAAAACAGATTATTCATGCTTTGGATGTTACCTTTTCATCTGGGAAAAGCAGGTATATCCTTAAGGAAGTTTTGACTGGATTTCACTTGCTTATTTTAAATTTAAAATCCTCAGGAGGAGCCAAGAGAACTTGATAGCTGATAAACATCTGAGACCAAGGGGGAAACATCACAACGTATCATCAATATTTTTAGCTCCCCATGAATGATTTACATTCCCCAGCACTAGCAGATATCTTCAAAAGAACATATCAAAATTGGAGAGCAGTGCACTTGGTTCATGTAAAGTTAAATTTGCTGCAAAAAGCTCTATGATCAAGATGATCTTGATCTCTGAGATCAAGTTCTGATTTCCGACGTTGGGCACACACTTGCAGTCTGGCTTTGAAAAGTTTCAGTGAGTCTGGGGAATTTCCAGACTCTGTGATGGCATGCCTCTGTGATGTGAAGGAAAGTCCCCGCTGAGCTCTGTTGCAGATGCAGAGCATTAAAACAGAGCACAGGTCTCTGGGAGTGGCTGGCACAAATATCTCTTGTTTTCTGTTGCCTAAGCACAGGGGAGCTCAGCCTCTGCCCTCAGAGGACTGGCAACCCATCCCATCTCAAGAGATGGTTAGCACTCAACTCCCCAAGGAAAGCCGGGACCGTTGGTTTCCGGGGTCAGTCTGGGTAATCCCTCCTAGTGGATGTTGTAAGCAACAGCAATAAATTTCACCCCTCTTTTTTTTTTTTTTTTTTTNTTTTTCTTGTAACTTTCCATATCGGAGCAAGCTAAGAATACTGAATGGCAAAATCTTATCTTTTTATTCTTTTTATAGCAAAAGCTATTCTTAGCTGTTTGGTGAGAGGACAACTGAGATTCAATAAAATGCCCAAAATCACTCAGTACATTCCAGAAATTGACTCCAAAGATCTTAGTAAACAGCATACTGATGTCTTGCCCTTGATATGTTCTTACCTATTGCAGTGCAGACTGAATGAAGGCTATTTTCACCAGTGGATCATCATTCCTCATTATAGTTACTGCTAAATGGTGGGTTTGGAATCTATCAGAGAATATATAAATAGACCAGGAATGCATAGTGACAAAGGCATGAGCATACGACATTTTACAGAATCCATGCAGAAAGGGCACTTGATTACAAAAGTGTTTTGAAATTGCTTAGTATTTAAGAATTTTTAATTGTGTTTTCCTTATATCCAGTCTTGATTCAGCTGCTGAAGTGCTGCAGGTAAACTCCAATCATTGGGTGTTTAAATAAAATAAAAAAACCAATCATCATCATCTCTTCTGTCCTACTGTGAGCTGAGGAATCCTCTGCTTCAATAGGTGGCCAGTCAGGGATGAGGGAGCACTCTCAGACCAGAACTGGAAATAAAAGCTTTCCTTCTGCTGGGTATGTGGGGTCCATGGAACATTTTCTATAAATGCATGTGTTTCCATGTGTGTATGTAAAATCTACAAAGCAAATAGTATAATCCAGTATAATCCTCAGCCCCCATTCATTGTTGCAGGACTTTAGTGAATAACTGCTAAAAGTGGAATGAGAATGTGCAGTCATCTGAGAACAAACAAATTTTTAAGAATGCAGTGAAAAATAGCTTTAATATTCAGCACAGTTTAATGAATTGAAGACACTTTTCTACTCAGTGCCTACCAAGCTGGAATATTTTTTCTTTGCAGGGAAATGAAAGTCTTTCATTCTCTTTAGAAAGCTGTTGCATAGAATGACAACATTGGTATGAGTTACACTGGATTTTCATCCAATATGGCAGTCATACACAAAGGTCTTAGTTACAGTGGCAATTAACAAGTTAAATTTACTCTCTATAGAAAGAATTTTGGCGAAATCATGTTTAGCAAGGAAGAATGCACAACTGATGCCCCTTTTCATTAAAAGACAAAATGTTCCCAGGTCGGACTGGTCTTGATGTTGCTGTGTCATTAGAGAAAAATAGTCTTGCTATTATTTAGGTGACTCATCAAAATGTTTTCTTACTATTTACTTCTGTTTCAGGAAATTTGTAAGGAAAAAATATTTTTAGAACATTCAAAAAATTTGATTAATAGATATGAAGATTTTTCTCTGATGCTTGCCTTCTCTTATAGCCACTGATACAACAGTATACGGTTCTGCAGCCCCCTCCACCATTAGGCTTAACCTTCACTGGAGTAACCAGTGAAAGTCACACCAGGACTAGAACTGGAGATCTGGATCACCATTCAAAGAGTCAACTTTTTTCTCATTGTGATGACTATTAGGAAAGGTAGTAACTAACCCACGTCTACAGAATTTAGGTGATGCAAATCCATGAGTGCAGGCACTTGTCTTGAACACATACACTAGTATGACCATTGAGTTAAGGAAAAAAGTTAAGGAGACTATTTAAATTCGTGTCATTCATGGATATTTTTAAAGAAATTATAATTTTTTTTTCAGGATTTGGTCAATTTCTCATGATGCTATTTAAGACTGATGCACCATCTAAACAGATTTGTCATTACTCATTACATGGCCTTGACAAAAGATCTCATTACTTTTGGAAAAAGAGTAGAGAGTCTCCCTGACATTTCAGAGCTGCAGCCAGGCAGAAAACTTTGAATCTTCCTATAAGCCCAAGAACCTCCTTTGTGTTTTTGTGAATGCAAGTGAGCAAACCTATAATATGCTTTTTTTAAACTGCAATCCCCTCCAGAGTTTGGTATTTGTTCCAGCTAGGACTTGTCATCATGTTTCATCAGGTACTTTCTGCTCCTGTAAAAATGTCCCCAAACGTTCACTCATCTTTAATCACAATAAATTGGTCACATACTTAATTGGTTTTACAAACTAAAATATCTCTCTGAAAAATGAACTACCGTCCAAAAGTACAATGTCAAAAATAAGCCAAGCACTTTCCAATTTGTGGCTCTCAACTGTTTCGTTAAGGGCATAAATTTTTAGTGTAGGAAGAGAGAAAATTTAATTTAAAAAAAAAATTAGATATTCTTCTATAATGCAATTGAAAAGCAAACAAAATCTTTACATCGGTAAGTTAAGGCTCAGATTTTCTAACATAGCAGCTTTGGTCTGGTGTTTCTTGATGGTGTCTACAGAATTTTGTTTGAGAAACAGCACTGAGACATGATGTTCCTCTAGCCCCTTTATTTTGCTAGATTCTGGCTGGGCAAACAATAATCCCTGTCAGCTGCAAAGTAAGAAAGTAATGTTACATTTTCAGTTGAATGATTCAATATTGTACAGAGAGTGGAGACCACAGTAATGTCACACATTAACACCTGCAGGGAACTTGATGACAGTAATTTGTTTCACTTTTTTACCAAGGACAGTTTGGGACAGTTAGATTTATGAAGCCATAATAAAATATTGACCATGTCAGTGGTAGAATTACATTCATTTCACTTTCTTGCTCTTTCTCTTTTACTTATTTTTAGTGCTGTTCAAAATACCTTCCTATGTATCTGCACAGAGGTGTAAAAGAAATATATTGACTTAAATGAATGATTTAAAGTGTAATTTATAATACTCTCATAATTTCAAACGATAATAACATGTTTCCGCAGAGACTTTACTCAAGTAAAGAATAAATGAAAGAGTTATTATTTTCCCTCTCCCTTCAAAAAATTTTTGGTAGCTTACTTCAGAAAGTCCAACTTGGGCATTCTGTGGGATGTTCTTACCATAGGAGTCCTGTCCCTCCCTGAATTCCCTGCCCTTCTGTTATTCTTCTCTGTTTGTTGCAATGCCCACCCATTGCAGATGGGAATTCTCTATCTTCTGACTGAAGAACATTGATACTAGACAAGCAATGAGCAATGGTGGTGTCCTTTCTGCACGAATGTGTTCATCCTGACAGCACAAATATGGCAGTCCTGACTTCTGCATTACATTGCTGCACACGCTTGTGTTCCATGCACAACTGTGTTCCTTAAGAGAGGGGAAAACAGCAGTTGTGCCCCACAAGAAGAGATGAAGTGTGTATCCCATTGTGGAACAGCTGTTCCCTGACTGTGTCTACTTTCTGTGGCATAAGACCTGTGATGGCAGATCTACCCCACATGAATATAAACCCACAGGGTAATAAGTGCTTCATCTTGCTGAGCTTACTGTCTGACCTTCAGATGGAGGGTAAGGAATAATGCACAGCCTGATCAAAGGGAAGGGATGCCTTTGGCCCATAGCTGTCCTACTGCATGTACCACCTTCACCTGAGGAGGGTAAAGCAATTGTCTCTGCTTTTCACCTGGGGCTCAATCTTTTGTGCCTCTTTATTCAGGTTCTTGAACCTTCCCACAGCCTGGGACATCAGCTGGCTGCAGAGCTGGGTTGTGACAGGTACCACCATCTTCTGTCCCAGGCTGTTACCACATCTGGAGGGGATGGGGGTGGCTCTTTTAGCCATGGGGTGCACCTTACTGGAAGAAAGTTCAGATGCACATGAATACCTGAGCCTGACATAAGAGGTGCAAAAGCAGGTATTTTTCACATGATGGGATCTCACAACACTTCTGTGGCAAGACAGTGAAATCAATCTTCCTCTAACCAAACCATCAGGAATGGGTATCTTTTTGAGACATTCAGAATGGGAAAGGGTGCTCCAGGCCCAAATAAGAGTATTTGGTGCCTAAAAGATGAAAGTCTGACGAGATTCGTCGTGGAAAACTCTGACTTTCTTCTGGCAAGACTGATGACATTTTTTGACTTTTTTTTAAAGAAAATTTAATGGATCTGTCTGAGTTCCAAATTAATTAGAAGAGAGGTACAAATGTGTAGAGAACTTTTCAAATGTCTTCAGTAGTTTAGAAGGCAATGCACAGTTCGTCCATGTTGTCTGAGGTTATTATTCCATCCCTGCTGCTGGACTGGGGCTAGAGAAATGTGTAAGTACTACTTTATTAAGTACAAACATCAAGAGGATTGGGTTGTCTGCTTTCCATCAGTGCTGTAGGAAAGAGTTACAAGTTTGTACTTCTATAATAATATGTTGAATAATTTCATTCAGATTTTCAAGTTATCCCAGATGCTTATCAGAGATGTCTGGGAAGACATTATTTGGTTCATCATGATCTTCTATCCCAATTTCTCACTTTCTTCAGAATAACTGGCTTTGGGGGAGAGAAAGGACTCCTGTGTGTTCTGTGCTAACCCTTCAATTTGAAGGAAAACTCTCTCAATTCTGTTTCACTTTCTACGTATTTCACCTGTCTGTGAAATCACTGCCACATATCCTATTTTTAAAATATACTCTTTAAGTGTTCTGTGACTGTTTCCTTTCACTGTACCTTCACTTTTTGTCCTTTGCTGGTCAACATTCATGTCAAGTGAACCGCTGGAACAGTCCATGGGGCAAGACAGCCACAGACACTCAGATTTCCCTAGCTAAAGGAGGCTTCAGTTCTTTTCACCATAAGCTAATCTCACCTTCTTGAAATATCTAATGCAGTATAGTTCAGCAGTGAACACGGTTCAGGAAGAAAATGGTGTTGAGGCTTTATATAATTTCTGGGATGACAAAGAACCATTGGTTTCTATTAGGAGATCAGCTGGGAATGCAGCCCTGGATTTGGGACATGTCCTGTCCTTGTTCTTGACTTACCCTCGGATGTGGGAGAGGGGGGGATGCAGAGCAACATGCTGGGGACTCCCCCATCTCTGGGAGATCCACAGGAGGTTTCTGTGAACAGAATTTTAAGACCGCTCCTTCCTTTACAAGTGGTCCACAACTCAAAACAAACAAAGCTCAGCTGTTACCTCTTGAAATATTACATATTCTAAAAATATATAGGTGAATTCTGACAGTGAGATGAAGCATTGGTTAAAAAATGAATACTTTGCCTCTGATTCACCAAATAGAAAAAAATTATTTATTAAATTTTAAATGCAAGATGCAGAGATTCAATATGTTACAGAAACAGTGGAAGTCAGAAATGTCATAAGTTATAACCTCACCTACAAAATGAGGTTGCAGTCCTCTCAAAATGAAGCATCCTGCTCTGGAAAATTGTATCCAGACAACATGCATGCTTAAACATGAAGTGATTTTATTTTATGGTATTTCTAGGCATAATTCTTTTTATATAAAGATCACCTGAATTTTCACTAGTTTCATCTGTGCTACCATGATGTCATGTTCTGAAGGCTTGAAAAGGTCTCTTCCAATTACACCTGACAGGTTTGGGGCATCTGAGAAAGAGCACTCCAGTCCTGTGGCTTCAGAAAGCTGCACAGCTCCATCCCTCCAGGCAGGTGTTTCTGCTCTTTCCAGCTGAACTGAAGACAGATGGAACTTGACAGTGTTTCCCCTTCAGTTGTTTCCTAAGGAAAATTAGCTAGTTTTGTCTTTTGGTTGATGTAGTCACAAATGACAAACAATTGACAGCCAAAGGTATTTTCCCAAACTAAATCCACAGATCTGACAGAAAACACTACTGAAACAAAAGCAATAATAAGGAAATAAATTCCCATGGGCTGTGAAATTAGAATGTTTTGTAAAAATGACTGTTTTTTTATCTGTGTCATTAATGGCAGATGCAAAGCTAATCATGGTATTGACACAAAAAATGAAGTTAATAATAGGGAGCCCACAGGGCCTTTTTGCTAATATTGCTGTGCCACAGCTATGTTCAAGATAGACAAGAAAAGAGATGAATCCCAAGTGTACAAATGGTGAGTTCAAAAAGCTGTAGCATGGGGATGAAATGAGTGAGTTCTACAAAGTTCTTCTTACAGCTTTTTTAAGGACTTTTATGTCCAGCTTTTTTTAAGGACTCCATGAATTTATAGTAAGAAGGACACAAAGGAAAATGTTACAGAAATGAATTTGCAAACTCAGGGAAGAAAGGTGCTAGTAATATTTCTATGTCTGAGAAATTCACTGTTTGCCATTTCTGTATTAAATAGTCTCAGTGTATAGTGTAATATGGTGGAAAATAAATATTCAGGCTGATGTAAGAGACTGCTAATATAACCTTCATGCTGGCCCTTCCTTTGTCAAGTATCCAGTAATACAATTTCTGCTCTCTGCAGTTACAGAATAACAAAACTCTTGCAAACTTTCTCTCCTGACCTCAAAGTCAGGAGAGAAAGAGAGACTTCCTCTCCTTTCTCTCAAGTGGAGAAAGCAAATTTTGCATTCTGTTGAGTTTGGGAGCAGGTCATATCTATTTACTAGTGTCTCATTGTATTTCTTGCTCTTATTTTAGTCCACATCAAAAGAAAATAGCAGCTCAGTCTTAAAATTCCAAATGTTTATTGATCTAAGGCCCTTAGGGACAAACCTTGCAAGCACAATGATCTTATGTTGTTTTGTTTTCTGAGGTCTAAGGGTAGATCACAGATTTAGGATAGCACGCAGTTTTCCAAGAGTATTTTAATGTGATAATGCCTGACCAGACAACTATTAAGAAGGAAACACTCTAAAAATTACCTAAANTTCTGTTCCTGTGTATTCAGGGGTTTATGATGGGCTCATCACTACCTCTGTGGGCACACATAAAGAGATACAGTTAGAACAGGACTGATGGTCTGCTGCTTGTGTTACTTCACATATTTCAGAAACTCCACTGAGTCTCCTGGAGTCACAGCAGATTTTACAGACTTTCAGCAAAGAAAACAGAACCACCATAGGCTGTTACACAGGTTTTCATCTTTGTCAGAAATCAAGGGGTTAAAATAAGCTCCAAAAATCTCTATTACCACCTTTCTGCAGATCTAAATATCATTAGTACTTCACTGAATGGATGTTTCTTGCTGTATTGCATAAAAGTAATTCTTTTAAAAGAGACTTTCTGCCCACCCCTTTCACATACTGTGCAATACATACTGGTTATGCAGTAAGATCATTACAAAGGTAATTTCTTTCTGCAGCATTATAAAATTTTTATTGGATCGATAGCTGCTGAAGTATTGAAAGCAGTCATAAATTTTTATGGCATTAACAGAATTTAGTAATTTGTCACTCAAATGGGTCCAAATGAACAAGGTCTACGAAACTCTATTTGACAGTTGCAAAAGCTATTGAAATAATGCAGGTAATTTGGAAAAAAAAAGTTAGGTAGGTTTGTCTCAAACTATAATTCGTACTACAATAAAATCAGAAAATAACTTTCTGCAAAAGACTGACAGATTTGGTTCCTGGCTGTCATGTTACCCCATGGTCTGTGAGTCAAGTTCTGGCAAATATGCTTTGCTACTGAATGAAATACAAAAGTCTCTGCACCCTTGGAAACAGATGCTCCTTTAGCCTTGCAAAAATTGGAATTATTGATCATCAAGTAAATTATTTCTCTTTCTCTGGAAAAAGCTATGAGAAAGAAAATATCAAACAGTTTTTTCCCTCAGTTTGCTTCATAGAGGTCATTTTGAGCTACCCATTAACTTCTGAGCCATTTTCATCTTTGTGATTTCTCAATCAGCCATGAAACAGTGTTAAACTAGATATCTTTTATTTATCTTAAATTGCTTACCTTTGGTTCCACAATATTTTCCCTTAGGTCATTTTGTTCCTTTTTTAGGTTGCTGGGTTTTTTCTGTTTGTTTTTGGTTTTTGTAACAACAAAATCTGATGTGACAGCAAAGAAGAAAGAATAATTTTTAAGAAAGACCTTTCACCAAAATCTAATTCAAGTAAAGTTTGTGAGGTTTTCAGAGTTTTTTTTTCTCTACCTAAGTAAATACATTTTTTAATAGAAGACCATTATAACATTTCTTCACCTTTAAAAAACCCCACAAATTATTTCCTGATTATTTAGTATAATTTTTATTAAGATTTTGGAAGCAACCCTGTTTTTTAATATGGTTATACCTCTTCAGACCTCTGCTATACTTTAAGCTTTTTATTTCACTGACAGGATAGAAACCAGAAGGAAACATGACAACACAAAATGTTTTACCAGGAGGTTTCATGATACTGTCATTTGACTTCCTGCTGCAGCAGGGAAACAGTGCTGAGCCCATTTTGTACTGTGGTTTCTATTAGCTCTGCTGGTGCTAGCACAACCAAGAGTCAAATTCATTCCTGAAAACACAAACAAAAACAGACAATATGGCTGTGACTCTCCATCTTAACAAGGCTGATCTGCACCAGCCCTCCAGAGCATCACGTCAAAATCGTGCATCACATCGCACAAGCTTCTGCGTGAGCTTAGGCAGTCGTTGATGCTGGTGTGTTATCAGTCCTCCTCACCCTCAATATCCACAGACTGGGGATCAAGAAAAATCTGAAAATCAAGACATTTCTCTGTCCTAGTGACCCCTGTCTGCCAAAACCACAATGGAAGCTGTTGATCCATCATTTTGCTCTGAACCAATGTCCGTTCACCACAGTACTACTGAGCTCCATAGAGTTCACGCCACTGTGTGCTACAGAAAGGACACAGCTCTTCAGCTCACAAGATAAAAGCAAAGTGTGCCAACTTTATTTAGGTTGCACTAATAATTGTTTTCTACTCTAAAATACATGCATATGAAAACTAAATCTGGAATTGCCTGCTTCAAAATGTCAGGATGACGGACACACAGTCAGCACAAGCTTTATCACTGTACATGCTGACATAACTACAAACCAAAGTATACTCTCTAAATTTATATCTGGTCATCTGAGACCAAACCCCCTGGCTGATCTCAAAAGTTGTTTTGTACAGAGTAGATTTAAATTATATGCTAAATCTTGCACATGAGTTGAATGTGAAAGTAGCTGTGAAAGGCAGATAAATTACTTTATTATCTTTTTCTATTTATAGAAACAAAAAGCTACAGAAGCTTTGGTTTGCTTGATTTACTAAGCAGCTCGCATGAACTAAAGCTACTTTAGTAGCTTTAGGATAATATTAAATAAACAAGTGTAGTTAAAGAGAATGACCACCTTTATATACCCTGACATAAGAAATAATCTCCAGGAAAAAAAAAAACAAGGGAAAAGGTTTTGTCTCATCTTCTCAGAAAACCTTTTTCCCTTAAGATTTTTCTTTTTCTCCTCTTTTCTCAAAATTCCATTTCTAGTGCTCTGGAAAGGCAACTTGATTATCATGAATCTATTTATTTGTTGAAATGATACTTGCATCAGATTTTGTATATTTCACTATATCTGGTGGTTTTGAACACAGATTTATTAAATTCGTTAAATCTACAGATAAAATTAATTTGAAAGCATGAAAAATCAATATTTTAATTGAAATCCATTCTAATCTGTATACTGAGAGAAAATATTCCTATAGCTGCATCTGAGAAGAGCATCTTTAAATCTTTTCAATATATTTCATAATTCTTGACTAATTAAGAAGGAAACCATTTAATGCCAGAACATTAGACGAATTCCTAATATAATGCACTGAAGCATATGAAAATAAATATGCTGTACTGAATCTTACATTACATAAGATGCCTAATAAAAATGTCATGTCTAGCCTTTTTTGAACTTTCATTACTTTCTGAAACTCAGAGGAATGGCTGAATACAGTTAAATTAACTCTGCTCACTCAAATCAAATATAGATAGAGATATAGGAGATATAAGTGTTCAGTATTTAATGAAATACCTTTCTACACTTCCTATTTTATTATGATGCTTTCTTCAAACAAGAGATAAATTTATTATAAAAAATATATTTTTTTACATTTAACGTGAGAAGCCTCTGCAGGGATTATTCTATTCTAAAGAAGGCCATATAGAGGAACAGCTCTTAGAATAGAACTGTAAGCAATATTCATTCATTTATTATCTCTCCTTTATCCCCATTGGAGTTGTCGTTAAAAGAAAAACAAAAATATATTTATGGAGCGTCAAGAGTTTAACTGAGATTGGGAAATTATTATGTGCCATAAAACCTGTACCTCTATTAATCTCATGGCTCCTAGAAGTCAAGAGACTTATTAATTCTATTTGCCAGGAACATATTTTGAAGGTGTTTTGTATCTTTTGAATATCAGGAGTCAGAGGTCAATCACCTTTTTATGGATTTTTTAAATTCTATTTTGTCACTTATTTCTCTTCTCTATAAGCTTACGTATTTCTGTGCTGTGCATTCATCCTCTTTACATCATCTTCAAGCAGATCCTTAACATTCAAAGTCTTCCTCAGCAAAACACACTGTGGAAGTCTATAATGCAAATGACATGAACTAATAATCCTTCCGTGAATAACTAGCACAGAGCAAACACTTCCATCACTCAAAATATTTTTGCAGTGATTCCCACCACAGACATAGTAACCACCACTCCATCAGACCATCTCCACTACCCCACTGTTGATCAGTCAGTTATCATCAGTATCATAAAAAACCACACCATCGAATAACTATGTACATGTAAGTCATATAGACAAACAAACATGTCGGTGAAACACAACATTATAATATCCTCATAAACAAACTCAGGATGTGCTGGATGAGTGGACAGTGAGGTGGATTGAGAACTGGAAGATCCCAGAGGGCCATAATCAGTGACACAGGGTCTAATCGGAGACCTGTCACTAGTGGTGTCTCCCAAGGTTCAATGCTGGGTCAAACATTGTTTAACTTATTCATCAACAACTTGGATGAAGGAGCAGGTGCCTCCTCAGCAGGTTCACTGCTGATACAAAGCTGAAAGGACTGGCCAATACCCCAGAGGGCTGTGAGCTCTTCAGAACGACCATGGGCAGAGAAGAATTTCTGAAATTCAACAAAGGCAGGGTCCTCTCCCTGGGGAAGAATAACCCCATGCATCCGCACAGGCTGTGGGCCGACCTGCTGAGAAGCAGCTCCGAGGAGAAGGACCTGTGAGTCCTGGTGGGCTACATGCTGCCCATGAGCCAGCAGTGCCCTTGTACCCATGAAGGCCAAGATTCAGGGACTGCACACTGGAGCAAATTGCCCAGCAAGGTTGTGGATGTTCAAGGTATTCAGGATATTCAAGAACCATCTGGTTCCAATCCTGTGCAATGTGTTTGAGCAAGGAGGTTGGACCAGCTGACCCACTTCGGTACCTTTCAGCCTTATCCATTCTGTGATTCCATGAAACTAGCAGTTCTTTAATGTGTGAGAGCCAGGATACTGCATGCAATGCCATTTCCTCTGAGAAGAGTCAAGATGACAAAGCAATATCTCCAAGCCCCCATATTATTTCTCTAGCAAAAAAGAGATCACATTCTCAGATTAATCTCTTCATTCCTCCTATTCAAAGGCAATACCAATTACTTTCCAAACATAAGTTTAGGAGCCAGGATTCCTAGCCATTGTCCTGTAAGAATCAAAGACAAGAAAAAATCCCAAACACCAAATTCTTTTTCTCCCTTCCCAGCTTTAAAATATGTGATATGTTGCATGCCGGTGAGACTACTGAAATGTAATGTAAAACAAAGAACTTGTGGTTTACCTGGTCCAGACTAACACTTGTTTGTAAGTACAAGATAGTGTATCAAAAAAGGATGAGCATTGTGCAGTTTATAATGTGTCCTGAATATTTTTAGTACTGCTTCTGTTCTAAATCAAATGATGAAGAAAGTATAACTATTCATGGGTATGCTGCTTTTCTTTTTCACAGATGACGATTGCTTAGAATGATCAGCTTTTTTTCCAATTCAAAGTCTTTGTGGGACAGATTCTTACCCTGAACCTCTGCTGAAAGATGTGAAACAGCAGCTGAAGAGGTCCCTGCCTCTTTAAGTTTTGAGAAACATACATATTTTCATTAGATCATAGAATCACAGAATGGTTTGTATTGGAAGGGATCTTTAAAGATCATCTGGATTCAAGCATCCTGCCAGGTTGGTCAATAATTGTTGTTTTCTAGTAGGACTTTGACTATAATGGCACTGCCTACCAGGGTACCAGCTCCTGTAGGGAGGACTTAATCTTCAGCTGTCCACCAAGCACAGGATCCTCCTCGAGGCAAGATATCTGCAGCAGAGCTGCCCGTGGGCTGCCATCCCTCAGAATGTGCCAGGCAGCAGCTAGATAAGAAGTCTTTGGAATGGTCCAAAACAGGTCCAGAGAGCTCAATGTCTACTAAATAATAACAGGTCAGTGCTGGTCCATCCTTTATCCCAATTTCATTGCATTAAACACAGCCTATATACCATCCATACCAATGCAACAAAATAATTTAGTGTCTGTTTTAGATAATAAATTTCCCCCTCCACCTAACGCTGATGTGCAGATGTGCTTTACTTCCTACAGATGAGAACAGGAAATTCTTCCAATTGCAGTATCTTTTGAGGATGAGTGACTAGATGTAACAAGGCTGTGGTGAAGCACATCGACTTAGTTAGGAGTGAGGAAATTATGACTGACAAACAAAGGAAGTAAAGAAAGAAAATGGGAGGAAACTGCCTCAAAGGAAGGGTTGAGATGAGCGTGGAAAAAAAAAAACAAATAAAAGGTCAAAGCAAGGAAGGGAATTAAGTGAGAAAGGAAATAAAGAGAACCAGAAAATAATAAAAAACACAGGGGAGAAGGCAGCTGGAGGGGAATGTATTGTAAATAAAACAAATCTTGAAACACAGCAGGATAAAAATAATGCATTCAAAATACCAGGACCTGCAGAGCTTCTCTGAATTGCATTTAGTGTCTCCAGGCCCTGAGGCAGGAATAACCTGGGTTAAGAGATGAAGGAAATGATGGTGCTGCTTAGTTGTGCTACTATTCAGACAGATTTGCTGGCAAAATTATCCTCCCTTTTAAGATTATTGCTGAGCCCATCATTAACTTCCATCATTTTCACTGATAGCCATAAACATGCAACAGCACTACAGGCGAAGTGCCTTGCTACATGCAGGCAACATACAAAAATGATGGCCCTGTGTTAAGTGGGGAAACATTACAGCATGGCCACATAAAAAACCCACTTAGAATCAGGACTTCGTATTTGTGCTGCACCCCTGGCCAACCCCATCCATGCAAATTGGTGCTCCTGGTGCACGCACCGCAACGACCACAGCCCACCAGTTCTCATGATTTCTACATGAAATTATGTATTACTGTTTCCTGGACTAAAAGACGCAAAGTGAGGCTTTCCTTCTGCTGCACCACACACAGTTTTCAGCCCATGAAGTTCACAAGTAAACCCTATGTGTTGGGACTAAAACAAGACTTCATTACTTCCTGCTCTCATCTGGTACTTTCAGTTCTTGCATTGCTCATTTGAGTTTCCTGATTAATTATCAAAATTGGCTGCAGGCATGAATCATGTGCATTAACATAACCTGATCAACCCATTAAAAAGGATATAAAGACTTTACAGCAAATTTTTCTAATTAGGTCACGGTCCTTTTTTGTCTCTAGACAGCATCACAAAAAAATGTCCAATTGGTTTAAAACCCTTAATCCATAAGAAGCGTCTTACCTCCTATGCTGATTTGCATCCAAGTTGTAACATTGGGGAAAAAAAACAATCAGTGATACAGATGTTTTGCATAAGTTTGTGTTACAGAGGTAAGTACTTTTTCGCACTTCTGGATGTGACATCACCCCTGAGCTCACATAAGCCCTTGCCATGACATGACATGCTCTGGAGTCCTGAGCTTCTGTGAGGAGAAGCTTCTCTTAGCAGTTCACATTTGAATAATATACATATTATATTATGTCATATAAAACTGAAGATTTTCCAACAGCTATGGGACTAGTGAAAATTACAAGCTGCATGACCATTTCACATAGGTCCCTGGTCCTACTTGAACATTAACTGAGGCGATATCTCGATTTTTGTTACTAGCACCTTGCTAGTAACAAATGCATAGGAGCCTTGTACTGAGGTTGGTTAATGAATTTTTTAATGAAGCTGCTGTAATTGTGATGGAAGGTACCAGACAAGATCTATATTTCTTTAATACCTTGCTTTTGGGTAGGTTTTTGGCCTTCCATGAAGCACTAAGAAAGCAAAGTGCACAGTTGCTCCTTGGTATAAAGGCCTCAGAAGTGTTTGCCTGGAGTGTCTTGTTTACCATTGTCACATTTAAGATTGGAAGACAATTTTCTCTCAGTTGAGATTACCAGGGTTTATTTTTGCCTTTCTCTGAAGGAAGACAAAGGAATGACCAGTTTGTAAGGCTTTTTTTTTTTTTTACCCCATGAATGCCACATGATCTTCCCCCTATTTTTTTTCGCATGAAACAGCAGAGCTGTGGCTTTTAAGCTGAATTTTTCCCAGGCTATTTTGAGTGTTTTGTGACCTGTGCTGAGCAGGGATGTGAAGGGGTGTTCTGCAGAGCTTTTGTCTGAACATCTGCTGCACAGCTGTCTGTGGCAGAAGGACAAATTCAGGGCTTCTGTAGGAGATGGTTTGTGGCAAATTGTCTTTTTCCAAATGCATGCCTTGTGTCATGCATTTTCATCACAAGGGGAGGAGAGACACAGGCCAGTACATGAACATGAGGCCAAGAGCAATTATTTTAACAAAAAATTTGAGTGGTGTCTTGCTCAGTAGAAGTCAGTGTGAGGTCTGTGTAGAGGTCTGTGTCCTTTGGCACACATTTGAAGTATTTTCACAGAATTCACACAATGATTAGGTTGGAAGAGATCTTCAAGATCCAACCCAGCCCTAACACCTCACTAAACCATGGCACCGAGTGCCACATCCAGTCTTTCTTTAAACACATCCAGGGATGGCGACTCCACCACCTCCCCAGGTAGATCATTTCAATACTTTATCACCCTTTCTGTAAAAACGTCTTCCTAATATCCAATTTGTAAATACTCTATCACCCTTTCTGTAAAAATGTCTTCCTAATATCCAATTTATATTTCCCTTGGTGCAGCTTAAGACTGTATCCTCTCATTCTGTCAGTTGCTGCCTGGAGAAAGAGACAAACCCCACCTGACCACAACCACCTTTCAGGAAGTTGTAGAGAGTGATAAGGTCATCCCTGATCCTCCTTTTCTCCAGGCTAAACAACCCCAGCTCCCTCAGCCATTTCTCACAGGGTTTGTGTTCCAAGCCCCTCACCAGCCTCATTCCCTCCTCTGGATGTGCTCAAGCATCTCAATGTCCTTCCTAAACTGAGAGGCCAGAACTGGACACAGCACTCAAGGTGTGGTCTCCCTAGTGCCCAGTACAGGGGACGAATGACCTCCCTGCTCCTGCTGGCCACACCATTCCTGATCCAGGCCAGGATGCCCTTGGCCCTCTTGGCCACCAAGGCATACTGCTGGCTCCTGTTCAGCTGCTGTCATCAGAACCCCCAGGTCCCTTTCTGCCTGGGCACTGTCCAGCCACACCATCCCAGTCTATAGCATTGCAGGGGGTTATTGCAGCCAAAATGCAGGACTCAGCACTTGGACTTACTAAACTTCATCCTGTTGGACTTTGCCCATCCATTCAACCATTCCAGGTCTCTTTGCAGAGCCCTCCTACCTTCCAGCAGATTGACACACGCTCCCAGCTTAGTGTCGTCTGCAAATTTATTAATGAAAGACTCAATACCTCATCCATGCCATCAGTAATGATATTGAACAGACCTGGCCCCAGCACAGACCCCTGAGGGACAGCACTGGTGACTGGCCACCAGCTGGATGCAGCACCTTTCACCACCACTCTGTGTCCAGCCATCCAGCCAGTTCTTAACCCAGCAAAGAGTGCTCCTGTCCAAGCCGTGGGCTGCCAGCTTTTCCAGGAGTGTGCTGTGGGAGACAGTGTCAAAGGCTGTGCTGAAGTCCAGGTACACAATATCCACAGCCTTCCCTGCATCCACCAGGCAGGTCACTTGGTCATAAAAGGAGACCAGGTTGGTCAAACACGACTTACCCCTCCTAAACCCATGCCGGCTGGGTCAGATATCCTGGCCATCTGTCACAGCAGAGACACACAAGGCACTTATTTCTTCATGCACAATAGCCAATCTTCTTCCTTCACAGCTTAGAAGTCTCTCTTTTCACAGGTGCAAATTCCTTTCTCGAAAAAAATTGTGACTCCAGCTGTGAGCTGTACTTAGCTTAAGTAGAAGGCCTGAGGCATGATTTTACAAGGGTTACAGGGCTTTTATCTTGTAGGGCTTTACCTATATGCAACAGCTATCCTGTAAGTGCTGTGTGATGACACTCAATATAAACTGCTCCATTACCTTACCGGGTACTGAGGTCAGGCTAACCAGCATATAATGACCAGGATCCTCCTTCCCACCCTTTTTGTGAATGGGCATCACACTGGCCAGCTTCCCATCATAAAACAGTGAAATATATTTCAGACATCCAGCAGAGCTGATGATACCTGACCTGCATGAAAACTGTGATTTGTCAACTATTTTTCTGTCCTAGTGTCTGTTAACCTGAGGCAGGTTCAAGCAGAACTCTTTTCTTCGAGTTCATGAACCATGCAGTCCCTGGTCCTCAGAGCTGCCTTCACACTTTTCCAGCAGGAGCTGGCAGCAGCAGGCAGAGCTTTTATCTGACTGCCTCGAGTGTGCAGGCAAGGCGAATGAAGGAAGGGAGGGGAGAGGCCTTACTGAACTCAGAAAGCAGCAAGCCACAATAACGTGGCTCTTGCTCTAACATATTATTTTCTTCCCCTTTCTTCCCATTTTCTCTGTGCCACTTACTTCTTTTTGCCTCCCCACTCACATTATCTTCAGAGAAAGAATAAGAGCAAATTGGAGGGGAGGCAGAGGAAGGCAGCAATAATTCCAGCGAGCTGTAGGAGGGCTGGGAGGAGTCCCATTGAATCCTGTTCCCACGGTTGTTCCTGTTTGTGTAAATGTGAAGATCCATCAGGCCTGCCTCTTTTTTCCTGGGTTTCTTTTTTTCCTGTTCATTCTGGGTAAAATTTAAATCTGGAATGATCATGAGCAAGTTGATCAGGAAATACTTCATAATTACCTTGAAAACAGCAGAGGAGAGTAAAAAAGAGCATCTTTTATTAATTGATAACCTGAGGCTACCTGACTCCTTGTAAGATAATATGTGAATCAGTGGAATAAGCCCCAGCAAGCACAACAGAGAGATTCATTAGCCATTGGGAAAACAGTCCTTATCAAGCTGCTGGAAAGTTTTCCTGCCACTGAATCTTGTAATGAAGTGTGCAAACTTTTAAATTAATTGAAAAGAAGAAGTAATGCAGAGACCAAGAAGTCAGCCAAATTCCTGAATTGTTAAATGGGCAAATGCGAACATAAAATACATTTTTGCTCCATCTTTCCTTTGTCACTTTATTTTTCCTTTGCTATCTTTGTGATCTTCTTCTCCACTGTCTCAAACCAATTTCATGATTACATAGAGGCTATTGCATTTCAAAGGCTGCTGATGGATGTCCTTTGAGCCCCAGGGACCGTGTACCCAGTGGGGTTACATGGAACAGGCTGCACACCCTTCAAGGCACATGTTGAGGGGCAGGATAGGGAGTGTCATACCATGGAAAAACCACCATATCATCCTTTAGTGCCCATGCTCTAATCCAACTGAAACTGCCCCATTTCAGAGTAGCATGTTCTGAGATTGTAAATAGACCAATGGCTTTATTCTTGACTCAGAAG
Organism: Cyanoderma ruficeps; assembly: GCA_008694505.1. Lineage (NCBI taxonomy): Eukaryota > Metazoa > Chordata > Aves > Passeriformes > Timaliidae > Cyanoderma > Cyanoderma ruficeps. The sequence goes on from VZDJ01004378.1 coordinate 19,077,265, forward strand.
AATTGCATGAATATGTTCAGCCACAGTTTACCCCTAGGCAAAAAGATTACGGTACTAAAAAAGAGTAATTTAAATCAATGTGAGCAAACCTCAGTAGCATTTAGTCTCTTATGGGAACATTAACATAACAACAAGAACACTACAAATAATTTAGATTATAATTGAGGCCATTAAGGGAACATGCACAGTATTAAAGCTCATCTGTACACTTACAGCTATAAGAAATAATTCCTCATTTCTGTAAGGAATATTACCTTTTCCCAATCTTTACATAATACCTGCTGCTAGAGCTTGTGCAAGGGCAGCCAGGCGCCCAAATGCTGATGATATCTTTGTTCCTAAAGGAGAATCAGGAAGCACACCATTCCAGCTTGCTGCTGGCAGGAGAAAGAGCATACCTAGATTTAGATACACATCTTCCTGACAGAACAAAAGCTGTCTTCTTGCAAAAAGAAAACTTTATTTTCTAAGCAAATATTATTTCACTTTCTATCAGGCTACAGCACTGTGGAAAATGTTTCATTAAGACAGACAGTGAATTGTTACCCTCCCTCTGTCAACACCAAGAGAGTTATGCAGCCCGATTCCACAGAGGAGAGATATGAGCTAAGCATGGATAATGCTGATATAGACACTACATATAAGCTTGAATAATTTGAGAAGGGAATTTAATAAGCAAGGCCAGTTGCCAGCATGGCTAGCAGACATACGTGCCCTGAGTGCTAATGGGACAACCATTACTATGTGTAAGTGCAGGGCACAAGGAAGCTATGTCACCACACAGCAAACATGAGTTGTATTTCCCAGGCATGAAGGCAGTCTTGATGTCTTTGAAATCACAACATGAAATAGATAACAGGAATGAACCTGATCTCAATATGCTGATACTCTGTTCCCTTGCTTTGGTTTGCTAGAGCAAAGCAAACTGGAGAAACATTTACAGTGTTAGTTCACCTCCATGGGTTAGTAGTAATGCTCCCTGGATTGTGAAAAGGCAGGTCTTGAAAACAAAGAACAAATAGGTTTTGACAACTGGAGAAATTACTTTTATACAGCCTTGGTTTCAACAGTGTTAAGAAGAAAATAATAATTTCATCTGATGTCCAAATTTGGCTAGGGATCAAGAAATATCTTTTTTTTTTCCACTGGCCAAAAAAAATTTGTGACACTTCCTTGATTTAACTGAAACGGCTGCTCTAATGTATTACTTTGTTGTCTAAGGATGTCCTCAACACTGGTACAGGGAAGTGTGTCTCCTTATCCATTCAGACAGTAGGAAAAAGCTGTTGATTTCAGGAAGCTCCAGGTTGCTAATGACCAGCTGATTCTGTTTGGCTTTACTATATGGTTACAGTTTGGTCTTCTTCATCATTCCCCTAATAAAATACCTAGTGTCCTTGGGACTGCAAAGTGAGAAGTCCAGACAGGCAATACGAGCACCTCCAAGTCAGCAATCAAGTGTTATTTATACCTTCAGCACTTGCAGAACCTAACCCAATCATATCAAAGAACTGCTGCAAGAAAAGCAGATAGCAAACCTGAGTTTGTCTCTGGCTCAGAAACTGAGTACATATCCTCATACCAATGCGAAAAACAAGAGGATCTTTCCTGTTGTTCACAGAGACTCAGAACAGTGTGGGCTGCAGGTCCACCCAAAAGGAAACTCCAGTTGCAAAACAGAGCAGAAGCGCTGAGTCCTGGCACAATTACAGGCATCTAGAAGGAGCCTTAGGTCCTGAGACTGGTAAACAGCAGAGTGAGACTGGGCCCTAATGGACAGTTAACACCCTCACTACTAGGCACAAATATTGACAGTATCGATTCTATTGGAGTTCACTTTATGTATAAGGTTTTTTTTCTCATAGCATCAGGATGCACAGGACTAAGGACCTGAATTTCTTTTTAGCAGTGATTTCAGCTCTCATTAACTAGCATCTCTTAAGCTTTGAAGTTGACACCACTTTTGGTTCTCAGAGTTTCTTTAGAAAAACATGTTTTCTGGCATCATAATGCAATTTTTGGAAGTTCTGTCTTTTGTGAGAAGTAGAATCATTTTAACTCACTTCTGAATGTGCTCATTCAGTGTTTTTTGCTTGAATCGTGAAAAAAATTTAAACCATTATCAGTTTTGATTCAGAGAAAGCAAGCAACTTACTCGTATTCTTTTCCATTCTCATATTAAAATATTAGCACAATTAAATGGTTGATAAAAATAAACTATTCTCCAAAATTACCACCAGGTTTTGTTTACTCATTCTGAGCAGCTTTTTTTTAAGCGGGAATACAGTGAAAGCCATTCATGACTTTTTCTAGCTTAGGCAAGTCATCACAATACTATTTTAAAAACCCACACATGCTCAGAATTCTATTTCTTTTTTATTTCTATTTTTTTCCCTGAGTAGGGCTGTAGTAATTGGATTCCTTCATTACTCCTTCTACATCATTCTAGGTTAAACAAACTAAGGTGATTAAAATTAAATGGAGCAAGTAATTTCTAAGGCATTGGTATCAGCAGAAATGAACACTTTCACTGTATAGTGTATCCCTCCTACCACTGCAGGAGACCTTGAAGTCTGCTGTTGTAAAGAACAGCTATGAAATTTGATTCCTGAAACAATTACAATTATGCTTCAAACACTGGGCGGTTTTGATTTATTCACAGTGGACAACCTTTCCAGGTGAGAGATCAGGTGATTTGCAATGTGTAAAGCACTTTGTTTGAAAGGACTTAAACACACCCAAACATTCTTCTTAACCCTCCCTTTACTAAAATGGGGAATAGTCTCTCTCTGGGACAGTGTTCAGACTCTTTATAGAAATATCTCACTCAGACCTGGGCATCGGAGAATCTCTCTCATACAGTCTTTATTTCTTACATTTCAGGCAGAATACACCTTCACAAACACTTTCTCAGAGGTTCATTTATGACAATGTGTAATAAAATTTAAAAATCACGGGTTCAGATTATCCGTGGAGATTTTGCAGGTTCCTAACAACTTACATTGGATGCTTTAGAAGAGAAGGGCAGACTGCAGCACCCAGAGCTGGAGCAAACACCACCACCCTCCCAGCCTCTCCAGGGTGCTCCAGCTGCTGTAATCCCCAGCAGTCGCAGCCATGAGTCAATGAATTAAGTTTCTGTAGTAGCAATCTGGGAGTAGCACAAATGTTGCAGGTCCTGCCCCTGTCTGTACACAAATTGTTTTCGGTGCTAATCCTTGTGTTATGTTCTGCTGCTCTGGCCCCAGAGATGGCCAGGAGAAGGATCAGGTCTGTGGACTTGAGGATGTTGGGAGCAGAGAACATATGAATTCTTTGATACTATTTTTTCTCATTTTTCCATCTCCATACATCTCCACTGAATACACAGGATACCATCTCTATTTCATTGTTTATTGCTGTCTCTGCTATTCAAAAAAACCCAAACAAACAAAAAACAACCAAAAACCCAAGAAACCCCTACAAAACAAAATGAAAGAAATCCAACCCCCCCCCCAAAAAAAAACCAACAAAACCAAGTCTCAATTTACCCCTAATTTCTGAACTATGAAAAATGACTACTTAGGGATTCAGTCTGTTCTTTTGATCGACTAGCAGGATCTTTCCAGGACACATGCCAGCTTCTCTTTATATGCACTCTCCTATTTGTGAGAGCCCAGTGACCTTGGATGCTACAGGACTGAGAGTACTTCTGTGGAAACTTCACCTTTTTCAAGTACTTTACCAGCTATGTATATCCAATAACATAACAAAGCACCAAAAATAGCACGTCCCAAATCAGAGATGGCATTTACCAAGGACTGAACTCAGCTAAGCATTTTTCTGACTTCCTCTGATAAATGATCATTTTCTTTTGATCCAGTACCCAGAAAATGCTCTGAATAACAGGACCTGCTGCTGAATAACAGAAAGTCCCTGCTGCTGAAAAGTTATTTAGTCTGTATTTATTTATTTGGTTTTCTTCCACTGGAAAATGTATAAACACTAACGAGATTGTCAGCTGCAAGAAATTCAAGTTCTGTTCTTGGAGCAGCAGGTCAAAGCTCATCTCCAAAAGCAAAAACATTGCTCCTCACTGAAAAGGTATTTGGGAACTCTAGATATCTATCTTTTCAAAAACAACAACAAAAAAAAGGAATAATTAGGTACTCAAAGGTCTAAGCATTCCTAGGAGCAACTCACTGCTAGATAATTTTGTCTGTGAAGCACTGAAAAATACATTTATTCAGTGATGGCTAAATAGAAAGATCATAAACATTTGCAGGATTAGGCAACTGAAACTCGGGTTTTATAGCTTCCAAACGAGTGCCCCAACCACAGGTATAAAGAACTGTGCCCCTTGTTTTTTGCATCCATGCATCTGATGTATTAAGCAGAAGGAGGGGGGGTTATAATGCTGCTGTTTATGTTATGCTCTTGGAAGGTGGTAAACATGAAAGTAAATACTAAAGCAGAAGTAAAAAACCTAATGTTAATTCAATCTCCTGCATCTCACTGCCATGCCTGACCTATTAACTCCTAAAGAGGCATCACCAAAAAAAGGCCTAGGAACTTCATTTCATGATGTCTTATGAATCCTGAGTGAAGTGCTAGAATGAAGGCTCATATATTATACTTAGATCTAATTCTCTTCATGATTTTTCCTCCTTCCTGGCTAATGCAAATCTGCACTCCTGTGCTGGCTCCCCTGGGCTCCTCCCCAGTCTGGGAGCTGTACAGCCACACTCTGGCTCTGAGGGACAATGGGTGTTGATGCAAGGCCAAGTGCCTAAAATAAAGATGCTACAATAAAAATTATTGCCATTCTTCTTAATGGATAGAACTCTCAGGCATAGATCCCAGATCTTCAGATATTTCATCACCTTAAAAATTCAGGTACTTCAGAGCATTGGCACTACTGCAGCAATTGTAAAGGAATTTCTTCTCGGGAAAGGAGATATGTTACCTCTTATTTATTTGGGGTGCCTCATAAAAGGGTTGAGGCTACAGTAAGTGCTAGTGGGAGCTTGCTACTGTAGAGAAACTGGTTTGCATCTAAATGCTATTTTTTTAGGATTTTAAATGGAGATCAAAATGGCTTAGTCACAGAGTTATTTATTTTCCATTTTCACGAAAAATGCACAAAGTGAGGACCTTAAGTGCTGCTACCCCTGCAGCCTAAGCCTTCAATCCTAAGAATAAATAACTTTCCGAATTTTTTCTTGCACAGAGAGTTTTCACATCATTGGCTCCAATGAACCTAATGTTTTTTTTGAAAGCTCATTGATATTTATCATCTTCCATCACAAGAGAAAGCAAAAAAACCCCAGATTTTGAGACATTTTTTATTTAATATTATATCAAAGGACAAAATTCCATTTTCTTTCCATGACCTAACTCTGCATCACTTTCGTACTATATTCAGCTTTTTATTATTGTTTGTAATGTCATTTTAGGAGGCAACATCAGGAAAAAAAGTATAAAATATTATTTAAATGGGTACCTGTTTTTTACTGACTTAAGTGCATTAATGACTGAAGAGATGCAAATATATATACAGAGACATATTTTGTATATTTGCATATATATAATTACACTGTTAATTTTACAAGTAATAAATGGATGCAATCACATTGAGTACTATACATCAGTCAGTATTTAGAGGCAGAAGAAATTATGCCTGGTCTGAGAAACATTCCCTGTCCATCCAGTAACCAGGAGGGTTCTGTGTCAGATTAAGCAAACTTGTCTTGTTAGACTATTTTGCTCTCCAGATTTTACCTAAATTGCTTTACTAAATATACATGAAAACAGTGAAAACTTGTTCAGAGCAACGGAGAGTGAGTATTGCCAGACATCTGGCACGGGGACTCAGTTTTTCACAAGTATCCAGCTGGGCCTTGACTTGCTGTCCATACCACAGTGGGAATCCCAGCACGTCTGTGAAGCTGCCAGCTTCTTCAGCATTCCTGAACAGCTCTGGAGAGGGACTGAGAGATGCCAAGTGTCTGCACATGGGCCCTACCCAGCAGCCAAACAGGGAAGGACTGAGCCCATAATTCAAACAAATGCACAATCACAGCTAAGACTTCTCACTGGCAGCAATCCCAGCACTCCTCACCCTGCAGCAAGAGGGATGTTTCCGGGGCAGCTACAATCCCATCCTCTATAGGGTGAAGTGTGACACCAGACTACCACCTTCTGTGGGTCCTTGTGACACTCCAGGTGGGAAGGCAAGTAAGGAAAAAAAGAATGATTTTTCATTCTTTCATCTCAGATCCATTTCTCATTTTTTTTCCCTCTCTTCCTTTTACTTCCCAGACTAAATTTCTATGACATGCAAGGTGGACAGCTTTTATTGCTACATCACTGAAAGGATGCTGGTTCAAGTTTCTGGACTAAGTGAGCACAGTTCAACAAAATTTAATTGATTTTTGCTGAAGATTGTGAATGAAAACTTCAGTGCTGTCTTTGGATCTCATAAAATATCCCAGCATGCCCTATGTTGTGACTGCTGTGTCTTAGGTCGCATCACAATGGGATATCCCTTCTCCCATCCCTACTCTGTATACCACTGGATTTCAGGAACTGATCACAACATTAATAGCACAGTTCAAATATATTTACACACTCAAAGTCAGCTGAATCAATGACACTATAATAGATTTTTAAGAAGCAAATTATATTTTATGTTATTCTGTTGTATTAATAAATTCTGTTCTTCTGTGGTTGATCTGAGACGATACACAGGCAGTAAGCTATCTAGCTAAGTAAACCATATTATGTTGTCTAAATTATTAAAAGGAAAATGTAGCTATTGACATCAATTAATTATCTGCTACTATGTTTCATTTCTATGAGAGGAAGATATTTTTATGCTCTACTGAAGAAAGTTAGCAAAGCTTTCTGTTCCCCTAAAATGTAAAGAGCCTCCAACATATGACCATCAACCACTGCATGTAGATTGGTATTGAAGCAATGAGGGTTTCTGACCACCCCACTTGTACAGTAAGCCATTTCCAACCAGCTGTGGAGCCAAAGATGAAACACTCAAACTTAGCTTATACTAACCAGGTCATCTTAGAGACAGGACACTGTAAAAGTCCTGCTGCTAACCTCTGCTTACAGCACTGCAATGGGCAGCATGGGAGGGAAGCACTGGGGACATTTTAGTTCCTGAAGCCCAGATGAGAAAACCAGGCTCCTGCTGCCTGTACCAAGAGCAATCATCATTCTACTGTTTTGCTCTGTTTTAGGTGTACTTCCAAAATTTGTGCCAGGCCATTAACTATTCATATGCGAAGTTAAGAAACATAAAATATTGTCAGGCACAACTAAAAGAATAAAATCTGTGAGCTGAATCCAAGGAAGAAACCTTGGCTGGCTGACCTCAGAGGTGTAAACACAGAGCTCAGATCTTTATAGAACCTCTGCCAGCTTCTGACAAGCCAGGGAGTTAATAAGGAGAACACCAATTACTTGGTAGTGCTAAGGGTCTTCATGTTCCTCAAAGCCAGCTTTAGGATGCAAAACTAATTCCTTGTCATTTTTTTTTTTAAACTAAGGACTTGGATTTATCTTTTTTTTTACTCCAGCAAACAGTTCAGCACCATTAGTCCCAAAGGAATGAATAAAGTGGGATCGTTTTCTGCAACTGCCTGTGACTTGAAAGACTAACAAGCAAGAAAAGCATCCAAATGCTCTGACATGCTCACAGCACATCCCAATTGCCTTCTCTAGCAGCTGGATTTTGTGAATCCTAGTTCATGGACCATCACAGTTGGGCTTTTAAGTGCTGTATTGTGAGTGCTGCTAGGTGGTTACGATGTTAAAAGATGTTGTGATGTGACACCTTGCAACACCCAGGTCCCCTCTATAGATTCTCTGAAATTTGTGTTACAGCCTTCAAGCGGTTCAACAGCTCTAGCCATGCAAACTGAAATCCCTGCCAAGGAATGTCTTTCTCTCCATGCTTGCTGGCTGAATTCCTTACACTTCTCTGTGTATCGTGCTGCTCTCATCTCCTCTCTGTCCTGAGCTCTGCTTCCACAGAATAAAACTTTTTAGAAAACTCAAGATGTGCTTATTGTGCAGAAGTCATGTATGTCATTATCCTATTAGGTAGTTCAGCTTCAGAGCCTATTTGGCTGCATATGTATAGAAGGGTTGAATAGTCCATACATCTTGTTAAAATATGGGAAGATTTCTTGTTGATGGAGAGAGAATATAATGAACATGGGAATTACTCTTCATTTCTCCTTTTATTCCTGTGAACTAATTTGCGATGACTTGTCCAATATGAACGTAGTAAGAAGTTTCCTGTCAGCTCCATCTTGGAAGTAGCTAATATCAGGGGAGGGATGCTAGGGCTGTAGGAGCACAAGTACAATCTACTCAGTTGTTACAGTGTCTCTTCCATAAAGAACAAAAGTATATAAACTTTGTTTCTCAAAAAAGCAATTCAGCTGTCACAAGGTACAAGGGACATTTAAAAGGTCATGATGAGAGCTAAGAAAAGAAAACTGGGGCAGTACTGCATTCAGAATACTTTTGGGCATTCAAGGACAAGTTAGGAGCCTAAATAGATCCTTGGATCTGGGCCTTAGAGTGCTGAAAACAAAGGTGAGGAAGGAGATAGGATTGTAACTGGACAAGTTGAATAAAGAAGCCTTATTTTGACCTAGAATATGCAAGAGCATGCTTGCAGGCAGTGGGACAGGAGCCAACAGAGTTGAAGGTGAGGCTGAGATAATGAGAAAAGAAATAAAGGAGGAAAGGGAGCTTGAAATAACAGGGGCTGAAGAGATGAGAGGCAGATCCTCTCATCTGAGTCCGCAGACCTCAGAACTGGAGACAGGCTGTGTGACTGGAAAGGGGAAATGAATGGTGGGGTATGGGGCAAAAGGAGGGGAAGAGGCAGAAACTCTAGTATGACCCATTTTTGTAAGAGATAGTGGAGTAGTATGAGAGGGTAGGATGAGGCAATTCCATCTAGCAGCAATGATGGAAATATCATCAATGAAAACTATAAGAAGTAACACTTGTCAGACAAGATACTTGCTCATAACTTACTGTATCAAAATATAAACTCCATCACTGGAAATAAGGGTGCAAGACAATTCACGCTGAATATCTGACAAGTGACAGAAAGACGTGTTCAGAGATGTTTACCTACAAAAAGGATTGAAATCTTTCTTGCCACTGACTATTGGTATAGACTCTTTTATCTCTTCCCTATTTTCTTCCTTCCAGACCTTTTTTCTCTCTAAGTGTCTCGAGAAATTCTTCTAAAAGTTGCCCCTCCCTTATTGTCAGAAATCCACATTAGTCCATTTGGTGTTGACTCTCTGTAGTAAATTCCTGTAAAAATACCTTAGGGCAAACTGTGAAGAGCACAGGGGTGACTGCCCAGTGTTGCATCACACCAGGCAGGTGTCTCAAATCATCATTCAAATTCAGTGATTCTCAGGCTGATAATTCACTCAGGCACTTCAGAAAACCTAATGTCCTCATCTTTTTCCATCAATATTCACGCTGTAATGATTATAAATGCCTTTGAAAACATTCTGTTCTCTTTTCTTTGTATTCAATGTCTTTAAGTTCAGCAATCTGTCTACTGACTTTGTGTGCTGAAAGGAAGTAAAATTTGTACTCAAAGTTATACTAATACGAAAATAGGAGTCTGTTCTTCCCACTTCTCCCAAGGATCACCTACTCCTAGGCATGGAGGCATTTAAACTTCTGATTTATATGAATGACAATTTGATTTCTTTTTTCTTAACATAAGTGAAACCAAAATTTTTTTGCCTTTTTCTTCTGCTTATGGAATATATACAGTCCTCTGTACTTTTACCAAAAAGGTTGACTAATCAGTGCTTTCTTTATTTTTTTAAGGAAGATATTTTATATGGAAGACTTAACTACAGACTAATGCCCAGTGAAGAACATTAGAAACTTAAAGCATAAGTTAAATTTTGCCAGATCCTGTTGCAACCTCAGTTGAGACCATGACAGCTCAATAAGCTTCCAGAAGCTAAACAGAAACATAACTCTTGAAGGTTACAAGTCAGATGAAAACAGGATTTACACACAGAATATCCATCTTACTCCAAAGAAAGACTCCTAGGAGCTGTGTTAAAAAGCAGAGTTCCTCTGACTGAGAAAATAAAGTGGAATGAGGGAAAAAAAACCCCAAAAACCCCCACAAAAACAAACAAACAAACAAACAAAAAACCAAATAAAAAAAATCCAAACATATGAAGAATGTAGCACCTCTGACATGAACCTGGGAATGAAACACTGGATGTGAAATCCTGGCCCCTGTCAGACTGGATGTTGACTTCAGTGACTTGAGGCTTTTCTCTGCATCTGTATCACAAGGTAGGGAAAGTAAAGCATCTGCTTGATGCTTTGAATTGTTCTCTTTCAAGTTGTGCTTTGTTTGCCTCCTCTTTGATCTTTGCATCAATTGCTTGTTCAATTGAAGCTGCTTTTCTTTTGTTTTGTTTCATAATCAGCAGAATCCAGTTGCTGCAGGGCTCGGCAGAGAGAGAGAGCAAGGCCAACAGCTGGGCACCTGCTCCTCTTGGGCTCTGCAGAGGGCTCAGAGAACCTTTTGAGGCTGCCAAAGCCATGAGGAGTAAAGATAAGCATCATGCAATTCTTATTGTAGGGCAATAGACTTGAGGACATTACGGAGAATCAATAACATCAGAGGGCACTACACAAAATATAGTCCAGGAGTGCAGATCCCAGTGCAGTGCCTGTGCAAGAAAGCCTCTCTCATCCCAGGGTGTGAGACAGTGTGGGAGCTGTGCTATTATCTCAGACCACATTGCATGGAAAAAATGCAAGAAATGCAAGAAGCCTTGTGAGTCCCAGCTGCCTTTACCCAGAGCCATGGATACCTGGAGGGAGGGTGCTACACCCAGGAGGTGCGTGGAGCCACATGCCATCTCTTCCCAGACTGGATGCATGGGAGCAGTGGGCAGCAGCCACAGGCAGGCACTGCTGCAGGGCTGCCCCTCCCAGCCACAGGCAGCAGGCTGGAGAGACGTGCTGGAGCCCATGCACAGCTGGATGGTGCTCTTGGAGGGCAGACATCAGGAACAGGATAGGGAGAAGTGAAATAGCCACCTTGCATTTGAAAGAATGGAATAGAAGGAAGCTGAAAAGATTTTGTTAAGCTTATACATCAAGAAAAGTCTTTAGACTGTTAAAGAGATTGGTACAATGATTTTTTTCTAGGACAGTAATTGCAGCCCAGTTCCCAGAGACCATTAAAAAGTGGCATGGGGCCCTTCATTATGGTTTAAGTTCACAGGCAAAATGGCTTAGGAAGGGTGTGTGGTCACATGAGCAGCAGCTTGGCCTCTGAAACCCACTGAGAGTTTTCTATGCCCTTCTACAGATCCCTGTCCTACCACAACAACCTTCTCTAATAACACTGGCTAAAGTGTATCAATCCCTATTTTGTCTTTACAAGACAATGAGCCTAAATAGGCAATCTGGTATTTACCTAAAGCTCCCACTGATTTCAGTGGCAGCTGGGATTGCTCAGCAGCTCTGAAAATCAGGCTACTTATATTTAGCTATTGAAACATGGAGTTAGAAATCTAATTTTAGGTGCTCAAATTTGAAAATTTTGACCCTAACATTCAATACCAATTCATTTTCCATCACTTTCAGCAAAAATTTTGAAGAAAAAATTAGAACATTATGAACAAATGATGAAATTATATTTTGTTCTCAAATGATTGCATATATCTTTGATGGCTTTTTAAAATAGATGGAGCTTCCAAACCAGTGCATTCAAATTAACCATATACACTGGTTATATTAAGGAAAAATATCCAGCATGCAAAAGTTTTATTTTCCCAAGTTTCAACTTCAGAAAAATTTAGTTTATTTTCTGTAGAATACAAGTTTGACCGGAGCTCCAGGCAGAGATGACATATCCATTGGCTTTCAAGCAGGAAATATATGATTATGATTTGTTTTTCCCAGGAATTACGGTACCAATCATAATCACGTTCTTGGTCTAATGTATATTTTATTTTTCCTCTAGTGCCCTAATTGTATTATAGTTCAGAGAATATTTTCAAAACAATAATCTAACTGAATTGTTGAGATCCTCTTCTTCAGCCAGGCAGCTTCACAGACATTTCATATAAAGACCCTGAAACAGGGATAACCTTCTGTAAATGAGTTAGCTGTGCTGCAGTGCAATTTTCATTTGGTTCTCCCATGTTTCACAAACTGAGTATTAAAAAACTAAGTCTTTTTTCAGTTCTCTTTTAATAAATGGATACAAAGTATGGCAATACCCTAAAGATTGCTCCTGTGAAGAAACACCTTATTTATTTGGCTGGAATACCTCACCTCACCTAACAGACATATGACTCCCTCAAAAGTCTCTGAATTGTTGTGGCTGCAAAAACAGTTTACCACCTCTCAGTCTTCTGCCAGAGGTTCCCACTGTGGCATCTGGTGGGGCTGTGTACATGGCCCTCATCTGCTGGACCTGCAGGCTTAGGGATGGTGCATGGACTCTGTCTGTTTTAGTCTTCATGTCTATGAACCATTTTTGCTTTACTCACTGTGTGCATGGATCCCATCTGCTTTAGTGAGAAGTCATGTAGGTAAACTCAGGTTTATCACTCCTGGCCATCAAACCCAGAGTGCCAGATGGCCAAAGGGATGAAGGGAGCCCATTGCTGTTGTCTCTGCTCTGCTGGGGTAGCTGGGCTGGGCAACCTCCAACAGAAGATGGTAAAGAGCAGCCCTCAGGCAGTAAAGTTTTAAATCACCACAGATGCTAGACTTAAGTAGACTTATTTTGCTGATTCCTGTAACAAAACAACTACCACTATCAAAAGAGTAATCAGAAGCCTTATACCTTTTATCTTTGGTCTTTCTTTCTCTTTCAAATTTGCTATTCTCTCTACAGGGGCTTACTCCATTCTTCTACTTTTGTCTCTCTCCTGTTTTTCTATCATGATGGGTGATCAATCAGCAATTCTTTGCCTCTCAATCCTTCAACTTTCCCCTCTCTTCCAAATAGTCCATTTCTTCATATAAAACTGATCCCTATTTCATCATTCCTCTTATTCATCTAAATTTAAGATTACTGTAAGTCTTTCTCATGCAATGAGAACAAAAGTTTCCCAACCTGGCTTTCTTTAAAAGTCATAAATTTGCAGGCAAGACTATCCTGTTACCTTGGCTGTAAACCCTTGTGTATCACTGTAAACCAAATCCTTTTCATGAAACCCTGGATATATGGTCAGTCACACAGTAGAATTCATGCAAGTGGTGCACATATCCAGAAAGGAAAAGCTAAACATGGCTGGAGATGACTAGGAATTGAGGGAGAGAGGGAGGGAGGTGGTCTGTATGTTAAGAGACTTGATTGTCTGTTCAGAGAAGTAGGATATCCCAAAACCTGTCTTGTGAAATAGGAAGAGAGCAGAGCAAAGATGGGATCAGTTTCAGCTATGTATCCACACCAGCCAGAGCTCAAAGACCTTCGATTGTTCCCCCAGTTACCACCAATTGCCAGGTTCAGATTTCTAAGGTCACATTTTAAAGAAATACTTAATCTATTTTCTGCAGTGGGTGAGGCAGTAAGAGAGAAGCTTATATTTTAGCTTAAACTAAGTTAACTCCTTCACATGGAATTTTTTGGCAAAGCTGAGTTTCTTGTTAGCAACCCTGTGATTTTTGACGTACTAAATACTTTTCATTGGGTTTTTCTAACTCTTTCTTTCCCTCACTGTCTTTCTCATGTTTTCTGTGTTGGAATTTTGCAGAACCTCTAACGCTAATTTGTTTAACAAATAAAGAGAGCTCTGACCTCTCCACTTAACATATTTAAGAGGTAATCTCCATACAAATATGGCACAGGCAATTAATCTATAGAAAACAGGTTTATGCTGAAATCAAATTGAAAGAGGTATAGAAATGATGCATGTGTTTTGCACTGAGAACATACAGAACAAATAGAAAACACATGTAACAGCTTCCCAGACAATGAATATAGAATTACCAACAACAGAAAAGTGATTCCAGTGTGAATATTTCATCTGTGATACCTTCTCACATGGAAAGAAATCTCTTATTTTTGATGACTTTTGTTTTTCGTTCACATGCATATTTAGTGAATGTTATAAATATGGTGAGCCAAATCGTAATTAAGAAAAAATCAAATTTATTTTCTCATTACTGTGAGCAAAAATATAGAAAAACAACAAAACCACAGGTAAAACAAAGCCACACTAAAACAAATCCACAATAAAACAAAGCCACAATAAAGAACAAATTCGATCGAGTTGGGGATGCGAACATAGGACCGGTCCACACCATGTCCTCCTTCATTAGCCCCAAAATCCCGTTTTCAGGGTCCAGTTTTTATACTTTTTCTTTTCCCTGAGGCAGGGTCCTCCTTTGTTCCGTGTTCACGTGATGGCATTCATGGGCCCCTTTTGGGATTCTGATTTCCTCCCAAGTAGACTTTAAGAAAGAATCATAATGGTGTCTGAGTATTGGCTGCAAATCATATACAGGTTCTGAGTGGGGTTCCTCCGGCAGGAATGTCCATTGGAGAGTCAAATCATCCCGGAGCTGATGGTCCAGCCATCAAACATGCTGGTTCAGCCGAAATCCCTCGTTTCAATTGCTGATAACTTTAGATCTTTCCTTCTCAGCTTTGTCTCTCCTTCCTGTGACTCTGACGATGCCTCCCTTCCTGCCTGTAATTCTCTTATTTCTTTAGCACAAATTAATACCCATAGTTTATTTACAACAGTGAATAAATATGAATGCATAGTTTTAAATGAGGAAAGCATTATGTGAAGCTGCTCCACTTTCATGGGCGTATATGTTATTTTTATGGGCACTAAACAAAGTACTCATGCAGTATGAGACATTTTGCTCTGTAGGTCCATATAATCTCAATAATCTTGAAAGAGGAACATACTCTTGAAAGAGACAAGTCTTCTGGCAGCCCACAGGAATGAAATAGCACACTTCCAAATGGAGTTATAGGACTGCTCTTGGACCTCAGATTTTCCTTTTCTATTTACAGAGAGTCAAAAGTCATCCATTTAACTACTCTCTACAGCTCTTCCTGCCTTCTCCAACCTCCCAGACAGCAGTAAGCTGCCAGTAGTATAAGTGACAAGACCATTTGTGTCACAACCTTAGGCCAAAATTACGAACTCATCCTATGAGTTCCCCAGATGTGCTGATTACAGTCACAATGCTTCAATTGTTTTCAACACACAAAGCTCCACAGGTGCAGTAAGAATTGCATTGCCACAATCACCTCTGCATCCCTACTGGCATCAATCAATGTTTTACTTGTAACCATCTCCAACACCGAGGGGAGCAAAGGGGAGACAGCAAACCAGTTCCATTTGGTGTGGCTATGCTAGTCATATGTGTGAAGCCATAGTCTCCCTTCTCCAGCTTTGTCTGTAGAGATACACAGTAAGAAATGCCAGAATAGGTGAGCTGGTCATTAACTCAGAGTCTCTCTCAATTCAAGTCTGATTTGATCCTGAAAGAGCACATATGCGCATAACAATAACCTGGTATGGTATCTGAAAGTGCACGAGCATCTGTCAGTAAACAGTACCCCTGCAACCCAGAAGGTTCAACAGGGTTTTATCCCAGTGGAAACAAACCTTACTAGGTATATATAGGGAGAAATGTGTGTGCAGAGATGATCAAAATTTATTTCCAAGGCACAATTACCAGAAATATGTAGTGCAAGCTCTGCTTCTTAAACAATCTGTAAACTTGTCCAGTGCAGAGAAGGCTTTTAAATCAAGAAAGTAGAAATGTCAGCTGCAACCACAAAACCTCCAGAAATAATTTCCTCAATGACAAATCACTTTAGACAATTCATCTTTTTACCACCCAGCAAGCAATACACAGAAAAATTCAAATTGCACCCTCAATGCCAAAGTAGCAGAAGGGCTAAGCAGTGTCCTGTCTTTCTTTGCTGACTACCCAGCAGAGTTTCTAACAATTGCCTTAAACACCTTCAGAGGCATGTTGGCACAGCCAAGGCAGAGCTGGGAAAGCAGAATCCTTTCAAAGCTTTCTAGCCAAGAGCAAAGTTTCATTCCATCAGCTGTTCCTCTTTGGAACGAAAAGGGGTTTTGCTGACAAGACAAATGCTGGCTGCAGTGGCTGCTGCCTGAATTCCTTACAATGGGGTTGATTGTGTGTGTTGAAATATGTTTGAATTTGAGCAGATAGGGGTAAAGATGCATAAGAATACTAGTGTTAGGCTTTCTGCTATTGAAACAGCAGCTAGTGAGGAACAGCTGTGGTTATCTAAAAACACTCATGCATGGAAGAACAATTTTTGTTTCAAAATCTGAAAGAAACTCTAATGATGAATCATAGACAGGCTATAAATAAAACATGACTATGGATTTGCAGACCCTGGAACATTGTCATTAGAGAATGTTGGTTTTTTTTTTTTAATATTCAGGATCATTTTGGAATAATTACTTCTATGATGTCAAATCCTTTGTAATGCACAGTGAAATTTGTAGCAAGGCATGTGACAAGCATTAAGGTTAAGCAAATGAGCCTGGCTAAATATCTGTTAACCAGCATGACTCACTAGCCTGATATACATTTCCAAGTTTACATCCTCTTTCTATAGACAATAAAGGATGGAAAGATAGAATTACCAATCTTCAGCCTTCTTTGTGCTGAAAAAATGAACAGTTTCCTGAGCTTCATTTTCTAGTCTGAAAGGTCAAATATACTTTCTGTGTGTGGTGAACAGGAATGATTTGGGAAAACTGTAATAGTATGCTGATGTCTAGTTTTAATAACTAATGGTAGTTATAGTTAGAAATAGTACCCATTCTTCACAGAATCACAGAATCATCAAGATTGGAAGAGACCTTCAAGATCATTGTCCAGACATCAGGCCAGTACCACCATAATCATGCCTCAATCATATTCTCTAGAGCCACATCCAGACACTTCTTGAACACTTACAGAGCCTTCCAACTCCACCTCCTCCCTGGGCAACATATTGCAATAACTATTATTTCAGTGAAAAAATATTTCCTAATATCTAATCTGAATCTCCACTGATGCAACTTGCCTCTCATGCTTTCCTTTGAGACATGGCAAAATAGATTGTCTCCTACTACCTCCTTTACAGTAGCTGTAGAGAGCAGAGGTTCTCCCAAGCCTCATCTCCAGGCTGAACAACCCCAGCTCCCTCAGCCTCTCCTAAAAGGATTAGTGATCTAGACCCTTCACCAGCTTCATTGCTCTTCTTTGGGCATGCTCCAGCACTTCAATGTCCTTTTTGGAATGAGGGGCCCAAACTTGAACACAGAATTTGAGTTGTGGGCTCACCGGTACCAAGTCAAGAGCAACAATCCCTGCACTGGTCCTGCTGGCCACAGCACTCTTGATCCAGGCCAGGATGCCACTGGCCTTCTTGGCCACCTGGGCACACTGCATCTCATATGCAGCCAGTTTATGAAAAACAGCACCCCCAGGTCCTTTTTCCTTCAGACAGCTTTCCAGCCACTCTGCCTGTAGTGCTGCAGGTGTTGCTGCAACCCAAGTGTGGGATCTGACACTTCACCTTGTTGACCCTCACAGAATTGTCCTGGGCTGGACAAACCCATCAATCCAGCCTGTCCATATCCTTCTGCAGAGCCTTCCCACCATCCATCATAACAACACTTCTGCATAGTGTCTGCACTGCAAACTGACTGAGGGTGCCCTCAATCCCCTCATCCAGTTGATAAAGATATTAAACAGGACTGGCCCCAATACTGAGACTTGAGAAACCCAACTGGTGACTGATCTTCAACTGGATTTAGTTCCATTATTACCACTCTCTGGGCCTGGCCATCTAGCCAGTTTTTCAACCAGCAAAGGGTACACCTGTCCAAGCCTTGGGCTTCCAGTTTCTCCAGGAAAATATTGTGAGAGACAGTGTCAGGCCTTCATCATGTTTAGTCAGATAACATCCACAGCCTTTTCCTCATCTCATAAGTAGGTCTCTTTGTCATACAAGGAGATCAGGTTGGTCAAGAAGGACCTGCCTTTTATAAACTCATGTTGGCTGGAACTCCTGGTTGTCCTGCATATGCCACACAATGACATTCAGGATGACCTTCCTGACCTTCCCTGGTACCAAGGTTAGGCTGACAGGTCTGTAGCTTCTCAGGTTGTTCTGACCCTTCTTGTAGATTGGCATCACAGCTGCCAATTTCCAGTCAACTGGGACGTACCCATTTAACCAGGATTGGTGGTAATTGATTGAAAGTGGCTTGGAAAACTTTTTTGCTAGCCTCTTACTTGTTCTTGGGTGCATCTTTCTAGACATCATAAAATTATGCCTCAAAAATCCACATATACTTGTGGAGAATCTTAAAAATTGGGATGAGTAGAACCTGAAATTCATCAGACTTTATGGGATTTGGTAGCTGGACAGTAAATTACTGAATTATCATTCACTGCATGCATTCTAGCCTTGTATGAGTCTCAGTAACAAGAGACTCAGAAATAATTTAATGATGTTTTAGAGACGGGCCTTTATTAGTGTTTTCCACCATAATTTGCATAGACACCTTATTGCCCTCAAGATGCCTCCAAAGTCTTCAAGACAGTATGCAGGTACTGCTATCTGTGTATTCAGGTCTTACTGCAAGCACAAGGTGATTGCAAATAATCAGAAGTGTGTTCAGATATCATCTTTCATTTGAAAGGAAAAATTTAAGCCTGAAAATAAAGTTCTGGTCTCAATTTCTTTGATAGTCCAGTCTTACTTTATCTAGCATATTCAGTAATGAAATGTAACAGTAAAAGCGCAACTGTTTGACATCAGTCTGTTTCAGTTTTTTTTACAGATGAGTAGAGGTATATTTTCTCTATATTTTCTCCCAGAGAAGTTCCTTAACAGAACCTTTTCTCTTCCTGGTTCCAAAGATGATATTGTCTGTAAAAGAAGACCATAAGTGTTTGCTAAACTGAATTGAAAATGTGGAATAACTGCAGGATGCTTATTATATAAACTATTTATATTTAATTTGCCATTTCACCAAATGTGCAGACACATGTTTATTCAGCTAAGAAATATTTAAACTGAGCTCCTTTTATTAAAACTTTTTTTTGTTAAAAAAGAGAAATATCTTTTAATACTTTGTATGTCACAAATAAGTGAGATTGATTGAACTCATCTGCAATTAAAATAAAGATATTTCATATTAATACATTTGCTTTGTTTTCAAACATCATAACTTTGCTATGCTTCCTTTCAAAGGGAATGGAAACTTCCTGGTATGAAATTAATGGTGTAACTACCTTTAAACTTTTCTCTATAGATAAAATTGGCTTCTTCCCAGTTCTCCTGCACTGTAAGGCTGCCAGGTAGGCTTCCTCCTGTGTAAGCAGTGTAATCCCTGTGCCACAGCAGGAAATACATTCTGGGCTACAACCTTTCCTTTATGCCTGGAGTATCTCTGCTGAGAAAAGTTTGCAGCACAGGAGCAGTAACCACTGTGTGAGCTGAATGCTTAAGCACTTGTGAGGGATAAATAGACAAGCGATGTTCTTATTCTGATTCAGAAACCTTCTCTACCTGGGCACATACCTACTGTATTAGAGAAATTTCATGTCCTTAGTAGCCTTTCTGAACTGACATGGGCTTTTTGGTACTGCAGGACCCATCTGTCAGTGCTAATGAGTGGGGGGTCAAGCAGCTTCAGTTGTGGCATTTTCTCTTATTCAGCTATTAAATTATTAAACTGTTTATGAGAATTTCTTTACTGAGGTTTGAATGTCTCTCTTTCCCTGTTCTTCATTTCTATTTATTCAAACCCTCACTCAGAGAGTTTCCTAACACGCTGATAAGCTAATGTTTCTTCATCTCTTCTCTCTCTCTCTGGTTATTTGCAGCCACAACCAGAAGCTGATGTCACAAATCTGCTTATGTTGTCATCTGAAGCATAAGTGAGATATATAGCGTACATGCTTCGAGTAAAAAAAAAAATCGGCTTTTGCTCCATTGGGATCCTATACAGCATTCAGATTCAATCTACTTGCTTGCCATATGGACAAACCCTGTTTAAAGAGATGCCATCTGTCGAGCTATATGCAGACATGTGCTCATACTTTCTATTTTAAGAATTTTCTCCCAATTTTTAATGTTGTTTTTCTTTTGGCATTGGATTGGTCACCTGATCAGTTCTAGTAGGTTTTATAAATTAGTCAGATGCTGGGTATGTTTTCCAGCAATCCTGCAGCATGCTGATGCCAGAAACCCTTCTCTGAAGCCTGATGCTCTGGGCTCCTGGCAGGGCTGGGAGGGCTGTAGGGTCTGTGCCCTGGGCTGTTCCTAGGAGCTGGGTCTCCACAGACACACACTGCCTGCTGGCACCCACACAGCTCGGCTACTGGTGTAAGAAATAAAACACAAGTTTCTGAGTTCAGTTAAGTAGAGTGCCTTCTCAGTGGGATACTGTTTACCTTGCCTGTGGTAAAGCTTTTATCTGTTAAGTACAGTTTAGCTCAAACTTATTGTTATTGTAATTGAAAATACATTTCCTAAATGTTTTCTCTGTTAAATGTTAATTACCTGAGACCCCTTTCTTTGTAACTGTATCCTTTCCTCGAACTGTCCCTGCCCCCGGCCGCTCCAGCCTCACCCTGCCGCTTTCCACATGGCAACTGATGACACTACCGGACGTGCAAATGAAAAAGCCTCAAGTGCTCATGGAACACTATTCGAACATAAAACCCCTAAAAACAATGAGCCAACACAAAACCAAAGACTAAGAATGACCACTCTGGGTTGGCAGAACCATAGAGAACCTCATACCAATCATGGCTGGGCTCCACTTCTCACCATAACTTAAGTAGCACTCAAGATAGACACCTCTGGACCACAAAGCCCAGCTGTGTGGTCCTATGGTCTGTCCCGGGGACTCTCGGGAGGAGGAAGTCATACCTCTGCCCTGGATGCAAAGTGAACATTTCCCCCCCTGCCTCACCCGTTGGGAGTAGTGGTGGTGTGTGCAACCCAAGTCCCCCACTTAAAGCTGGTCTTAATAATGGTATTACAAAGGAGCTTGTGTCCTTGCCCATTCTTTCCACTAGGACTTGCTGCAGGCACTACAACAAACAAATCTCCTGACTTAGGTAAGTAAGGAGAAAAGTGGTCTGTGTTCAGAATTTGTTTCATGACCTGAAGTGAGTATTTTGCAGGTGGACAACTCCCACAAATAAATGACCATGAGTGATCCACAGCATGGATCAGTTCTAAGTCCTGAAGACACAAGGCATAACAGTCAATATTAAGTTTTCCATTGAACTAGCACTGATCTCTATTGTGAACCTCCCAATTATTTCAAAAGGAGCCAATATTTAACCTGTTATTTCGTCAAAACTTACCAGAAAAAAATACTGGTCTCTTGCTGTTTTAAAAATATTTAACTGAGCGCCCACATGTCCCATGACAGAATTTCTATTAAACTGCAGGCTGCAGAGGACTTCTTAGCACAGTTTAGGACAAGCCTTTCATGCTTTTTCAAGTTGTTATTTTTGGAAAATAGGCTGTCAGCTGGGACATTTCATTTTCTCAGTCAATCTTAGAGGAGGCAGTCAATGGAACAATTGATGATCACGACACAAATCCAAAGATAATTAAATGGTAAGGGAAAGGATTTGACTTGATAGACATGTTTTGCTGCCATCAGCACAAAGACAAAAGACAGGATATCTGTGTAAAGAAAGAAAGCTAGGTTGGAGGGAGACAGCAGCATTACAAAGATCTCTAGGAGCAAACACATACAGTGAGCAAGAGTGGCAACCTGTCCAAAAACCTCCAGTCAAAAACCTTCTTCAGTGAGAAGAAACAAACAAACAAATGGAAAAGATAAAAGCACATTAATACTTCTCTCTAATTGAAAATTGTCTGAAAGCATCCATATTGTAAAAAATTTTAAGTTTCTCAGGTCTGAATATGTACAGATAATCTGGAGGACAGCAATTCTTCCAGAATAATGGTGGGTCAGCAACAGGGTATCAGTTATCCTTTTGGATGAACACAGATTTCTGGATGGAGCCACTGAGGTATTTAGGAATCTACATGGATCAGGAACAAAATATCCAAAGAGAAGTTTAAATTCCACAATGCACTGTTGATGTCTTGAGTAAAAACATGGCTTTCTGGCCCTCCTAAATTGAGTAAAATCTTTGGATGATCTACCAACTCTAATTGGTAGGTCACTAGAAAAAAGAAAACCAGCAATACGTCCCTTGATTTGTATTTCAGGTCTATGATTTCTCAGACCCTGTATGGAATTTTTTCTGTCCAAATATTTGGATTTTTTAACCATCAGTTAAATTTTAACCAGCAATACGTCCCTTGATTTGTATTTCAGGTCTGTGATTTCTCAGACTCTGTATGAAATTTTTTCTGTCCAAATATTTGGCTTTTTTAACCACCTCTAGAATTTTTAACCATTTTAGAGAGTTAACCAATTCCTTAATAATATTGGAGTTTTTCTGTAATTTAGGGGGAAAAATGAAAATTATGTATGAGTGCATATATTGACTTTACTTCCTTCTCTTTTAAAAGCTTGTGTTTTCAGTGTCATACTAAATCTTTCAAAAGGCACATAAACCACAGATCTAGCATTATGGTATTCAGACATTTTGAGAAACATGTCTCATCATCTTTATACAAAAAATTCCAAGAGAGATTATGTATGTCATTAAAAAGTACAGAGACTTTATGCTTAGTTCTGATTTGTAACATGGTTTCAAAATAATACCAGCAAATAAGATTGTGGTGTCATATCTCTGAGAGCAAAAAGTAGCAAGACATCTGACAAATGTTGTGCACGGCTCCATAAATTAAAACATGATAATTTTGCCCTGCTAGAATGATAAGGAAGATGAGTAGAATTGAGTGCATGATTAAGAACCAATTCCCTTAAACTTGAGAGATCTCTTGTTGGCACTTATGTTTCCACCCAGTGGCAACTGCCCCTGGAGTCATAGGCAGTGCAGAGAAGCCAATGTGTGCACAAACTGAGTGACCATGTATCCTGTCACACACCAGCCTGGCGTGGACAAAAGGACAGGCTTCCCCCAGCTGACTGAGAGAGAGAGAGATACCTAACCTTAGAGTATTCTGAATATTTCAGGGACACATTTGGTATCTTCATATAGATACCTCCTCATAATTACATATCTGAAACCTTTCAAAGAAATTAACATGTTTCCAAAACATTCCACAATGTGAAGTTTTGCAGGCTGCAGAAGGACAGTTCCCTAGATGACAGGGAGTTCATAGAGAAGAGATGAATACATTTTAGTCTTAAAACATGCGCCTGGTTTTTCTGCTCTTTTGAGATTTCCCCACCTGTTGCCATGGTTTCCAGTGCCAGTTACATCTTTGTCTTGTATATCTCTTTTTCAAATATGTCTTTTTTAAGACAGGTTTATTGTTCTTTGTCCTGGACAGTCCTGTGGGGTCCAGAGAGTCTCTTGGACTCCTCCCCAGACACACTTAGCTTACTAAATTTTGTCCTAACGAGCCTCCTGCACACAATGGTGTCTATATTTTAAACCGTGGGTATATTTTATCACTGCTGTTCATGATGAAATATATTGCTGAAAAATAGAATTTCACATCAGGGCAGTTCTGTCTGAAGCAGAATGAAAATTTCCTTGGTCCTTGCCAAAACCATGGGCCTGGGCTCACCATGCTACTTCACTCCTTTGTCACGGAATCCAGGAAAACCAGCACAGAACAGAATGGTTTCTTCCCCCTTTCAAATTACTTCATCCTGTATCACCCATAATAAACTTACAGTGATTCAAACTATCTTTTTTGCTTAAGAATTTTCTGCATTAATTTCACAAAGAATTAGGCAAGATGAATATCAAGGTTTATTGGCAGAGAGAGCTCAGCCTAAGAATTCTCACTGAACAGATAATAAATCTTCCTGCTCATCAGGATAATCTCAAATTCCCTATAGCTACAAACATCCAATTTGAGCAAGGTCAAAATAGAGTTGACTCCCTTTGCCAGTTCCTTTTTTGAAAACCATTATAAATTAGAAACTGGATTGTAAGCCTCATAAATATGTTATTTACCTGCTGACCTAGTCAGGTTTTGCTGTATTGAGTTCAGAAATTAGTACTAGAGAAATTTCAACAGCTAGAAACTCACAACATCATCAGGTAGTCTCCAGACATATTTCTTTTCCTATTTTAAAAAAATATGAATGAGAGAATAAAAATTATCTATATGGAGGTAACAAAAGTAGGGTGAAGAAAAGCTAAACTGCTGTTGGTCCACAGAATGTGCATTCCCACATCAGTTTCCTGTTCGGGACACCGAAGTATAACCTCTATTCAAAGGCAGATTCATATACAACTTTAAATGGGATCTTTTAGAGAAGCTAGGAGGTGAAATAAGTACAAATAGACAAGGTTTGTTGTCAAGAAGAAGAGAAAATGGAAAAGGTGAGGGTGAGGTCAGAAGTTGTTTTGAAGTCAAGTATAAATAAATTTTTAAAAAGGGTCTAAAAACTTACGGTTTGAGGTCCAATTTTCAGAAATGCCAATATACTTATCTGATATGTTCACACATAAAACTGATTTCAGATGAACATACTGATCTGCTCTGCAGCTGAAATTATTCATTTACACACGAAGATTTTAAAGCCCTAGGTGTGAGGCCAAAACTTCATCTGAATTAATCACTAGAGTGAATGAGGTGAGCTGTAGTCTTCTGAACAAATAGACATAAAAATAGGTCAAAGGAACAGAGAATAAAAAACGAGAAAAAAAAAATCACTCATGCCTGTCCAAAACAGGCATTCTTTCAGAGTATGTTAACTTACCTGGTGGAGAGGATATATTTGATTGACAAGACTGAAAGAAGAAGGCTGATACTCTTTGCACTCAAACATCTGTATTGAATTGTTTTTTCTCTCTTTTTGTCAACAAGCTGGCAGGGTCCACACAACATGTCAGCTCTGTAATACCAGCACCGCTGTTGGAAAAGCCCAGTATGAATGCTTGTTTCTGTGAATAGGTGATTCCAACAAGAAAAAATATAACCAGTTGTGAAGAGAATCAACAGGTGATGTGTGTCAAAATTATACTTAAGCCTTATAATGCTCATTTCTGGTTCTGTGCAGATATTAGCTGGCAAGGAGGTGTATCCACAGTCTCAGTCATAGACGCCTGCACTCCCAGTACCAGAGATGCCATTGCCACAATATTTTCAAGCAGGCACTCCCTTCCCTGCCGCCTGGCTGGTTAATGATGGAAACAGCACACACACCATATGTTTGCTGAGGCACTTCAGAATAGCTGTGCTGGTCCTGGCCCAAAACAAGGAATGGAAAGCCATGGTGGAAATGTAAAAGAGCCACTCAAAAGCTTGTTTTAAAAGAAGCCTGTCTTCAGATTGTTTACCTTTACAGCAGGTTGTTGAGCTAGGTCTTGTGCAATCATCTTGTGTATCCTATTCAAATGCTTCTGTCCATTTTTACTCTGTCCTAATGCCTACAAAAACTAGTTTCTGCTCCCAGGAGTACCCAGCTGCAACTAAACCTAAAGAACACCAGGTTTTGAATATTATGTTCTCATAGCACCTGCAAGACTGCATTATTAAGCTCCAGTCCAGCGCACTAAATGCCTCCTTTGCACCTGACAGCAATTGGTGAACACTCTCTGCTCTTCTCAAAACATCATATCATGGTTTTCACTTAAGAGAAAGTCAGCACCAGGGGTTTTGCTCATTCCCAGTGAGAAAAAGATAAAGAAGAATCACAAGGAATGCAGCCCTGCCAGTATGGTGGGAGTCCTGGTAGAAAGTGGAATGGGCACAGCTGAAGAGAAGGTTACAAGCTTTTGCCATGTAGCCATCACGACTATAGAGGAGGTGACTGCTGTGACAACAACCAAGAAGGCTACTGCTCCTTGTTTCTGAACAGAAAAGCTGCTCTGTCCTCAGTGGCAAAGAGGATTAAAAGGATGGCCTGAGATAAATGGTCTGTCAGTCAGAACATTTTAATCAGAATGTTTTTTCCTGATTAAGTGGTATACACAACTACTATGACATGTTTTCAATATACGTCAGTACTGACAACCTTTCATTTAGGAAAGAAATTCAATAATATAGAAAAGCCCAGTTTTAACATTTTTTGAAAAGCTGTTTTAAAGTAAAAATTATAATAATCATACTTTCTTGGAAAGGTGAAATCAGAAATGAAATGTTCTGTCTCCCCAAATCAAAAGAAAAAAATCCATTTGACTTATTACAGTTTTTGAAAAGGCTGGTTCTCTTCTGTTACTTCAGAGCAAGGGAAAAATCAGAAAACTAGAATTTTGAATGTAAAATACATTCCCAATTCAATTATTCATCTTACAATGCAAATCTGACAGGCACTTGAGTTTATGCATACATTAGCATAGCTTTCCACATATTCTGCACATACATCTGGAAATATTTTGATATTGTCAAAGCAGTTTCACCTTCTCATAGACTATTCTAATCTTCCCTCATGAAATATCTGGGAAAAGGAAATACTGTCATTATCTGAATTTTAGCTCTCTCCCATGTATTAGATACCACATGTAGAATTTTACTATATTTTTCAAAGCAACATTGTACACTTGCAGCATATTTTTTTTTCCCTAGAAAAAGCACATGAAGTTAATTTATAATAATAAAGGGTAAATGTTCCTTTGGTGGGTTAGCCTTGGCTAACACCCAAGCACCCACCAGATACTTGCTCACTCCACCCCCTTGGTGATGTGGGGGAGAAAATAAGAAGAAAAGGAGCAAAAAAGCTCATCAGTTAAAGACAAGGAATTCACTTAACAGTTACTGTCAAAATAGACTCAACTTTGGGAAAATTAACTAAAATGTTAAAAAAAAAACCAACCAAAAACCAAACAAACCCCAAAACATAATTGCTAATTCTAGAAATGGAAAACAAAAATGTAAACATTTAAAACCACTTTTCCTTCGCCTTTTCTCAGACTTAGGTTCTCTCCACCCTCCTCTCCATTGCTGCAAGCATCACAGAGCTGGGTTATTTTGGTCAGTGCACAGCAGTTGCTCTCTCTGTTCCCTCCTTCTCATATTTTTCCTTTGCTGCACTATGGATCCTTCATGGGCTGCAAGGGATATCTGCTCTGGCACCTGAAGCATCTCCTCCTCCTCCTGCTCATATGATGTTTTGTGTTCTCTCTGCTTTTTCTCACAATTTTATTCCCTCCTCCTCTCCCTGTGGCGTTCTGCCCTTTCTTAGACATGTTTTTCCAGAGACAGTATTTTCCATGCCATATTTTGCCAGAAGGTCTGTTATAGTCTGTTGGGATGGGCTGTGCAGCCCCTGATCTCTTCTCACAGAGGCCACCTCTCCAGCCCCCCCACTTTGACACTAACACCCAACACAGTGACTCATTTCAATCTGAGCTGTCATATTCATGAGATCCAGCTCACTTAACTTTCATCGTTTAGAAGTCTGACTAGAAAGGATGTTTTTCTTTATGATGAGGATAACATCTTCCCAGAACAATCCACCCCATCTTTCTGGAGTGTTCGTCTCATCCTTTAGAGCTTTCTATATCTTGAAATTAGGAAACCACAGATGCCACAGCTTTCTTCAGTATTGGTTGAGATGAATCCCCTCCTTCAGCATAGGTAATTATCCAAACTCTCCCTCTCACCAGGAGAGAACGTACCAAGAGCAGTTCTGGACTCCAAAGATGGGAATTGTCTCATTTCAGCTGGGGAATTTTCTTATTTTTAGCGATAAAAAGCCCAGACACATAATGAAAACTTGTCACCTGATCTTCTCTACAGCTGATGGAACAGAGTCAGATACCTTGAAAGGTACTTCAAACCCCTGTCTTTAGATGGAAGGAACTATGAACTGTTCCTGAACTATGAACTCTTTCCCTTGTCTGTAGTGGGGATCTTGGTGACTGAGATGACTAAACACCTCTTCATCAGATATGTCATCCTTAAATTTCAAAACCGTTTGCTGAAATTAATGTGCAGTTCTTGTTCTATTCAATCTTTGTAGTTTATCTGAATGTTGTTGCTAACAGAAGAGTCTGATAGGTGAAGAAGAAAAGCATTTAGTAGAAACAAAATTAGAAATGGAAAGCCAGCTAAAGAGCCGGTATTCTTCAGGCTGTAGGCTCACAGCAAGCCATCATGTCCTCCTGCAAGTCTGCCATCAGGCAAGAAAGATAGATGACAGCAGCCACTCTTCAAACCACTGAGAAAAAAACCTTCATCCTGGAAAACCAGAATAATTTACAAATTGTATCTCTTTCTTTCTTTAATCACTAGTCTTTTCATGTAACAGCTAAATTGATTTGGTGCTCTAGAATTTAGATATTCTATCATTCTCTTGCAATCAGTTGAATATGCCTGACTAATGCTAGAATCCCAAAATAGAATTACTGGAGTGTATCTGTGGCAAGAGCACCTGCAAGACCTTAGCAAGGAATGCATTACTGAAAAAGTTACCAAATCTGTGGCTAAGGCTCTTTCTCCCTCTACACAGATATTCTACCATCATATTTAATAACCTACCTAGTGTTCTGATGAGGAAGTGTGTTAAATACTTCTAAGTGTTCTTGTCAGTGAACATTAGGGCCCTCTGTTGTGTTAGCCCAATACCTGATGACACAGCTTTCACACTTGCAGAACAAAGTGTTGAGTTGCCCCAGTTTCAATTATAGCTGATAATGATAAATGGCAAAGTACTTGTTTCGAAATGTTCTTTCTGAAGAGACAAATCCACAAAGGCTGCCATCCCAAGGTCTGCTCAGCTGACTTTCAATCTTTTCTGTATATCAAGGCAAGTTTCCATTATTTGGTTTTCAGCATGTTTACTTACATTGTATGTTGAACAATGTATTATCTTTTAGTAAAGTTTCCGTTATTCTCCCCAGGATTTAATACCACACTTCATAAATTCTGTCTCTTATAATTAGCAAGAGCTATAATTTTCCCAACTCAAATTTTATTGGATTTCTATGCACACAAATACTCTCCTACCTGTAAGATACCAGCAGTGTTTTTTCCTATTGCTCTATAGATATCTGTCTCACTATATATGAGGCAATCTAACATGCTTAAACTCTAAGATCACACAGCCACTGCAGCTGATGAAGTTTTGATGTTTTTCCTGTGCTGTTATACTTATCAAAGGTGAAGAATACTAACCTATTTTAAACAATTAAAAAAAAAAGAAAACTACTTCAGCAGGTGTTAAATTTCTTAAGGTTTGTGCAATTTAACTCCTGCAATTTATTCCTTGGGCTCTCCTGTTTTTGTTACTAGGTGCACCCAGTAGTGAAATTAGCATTCATTCCCTCAAAGGTATCTGCTTCTGAAAAAAACATACAGGCTCCACTCCATTTAAAAATACCTTTTATTCCGCAGCCAAAGAATGTGTCACTTCTCAAAGTCTTGGCTTATGCATTTGTTTTTTCAGGTTACGTAAAATACTGCTCCCTACACAGTGCCCAGGATGGTTCCTCTGCCTCAGTGCACTGGGCCTGCCAGTGACCAGCAGGGCTGTACAAATCATGGGTAGAAACACAGCGAATACTTTTTTCCCCCATCTGATTCTCTGTCTACCAGCAACCTGCAGGACTGTACAAATGAAAGTTGGAAGACCAGTGACTGGTTTTCTCATGATGGTGTTCCTTCTTGACTCACTCCATGGTTTCAGTTAGATGCACAATCTCTTTTTACTTCTTATTACACAGCATTTCTGTAGGCTGATAAACAGCTGTTGGATATTTTCTATGCCAAAGAAGATCACAGCAGTGATGGGGAGAGTATAATTCTCACAAAATAAATGAGACATTATGTAAATAAAACGCTTTTAAAGCCTCCAGGCTGCAAGGTGCTATCCAAATAAGTATCACCCACACCCTCATGTGCTGCTAAAAAAAATCAGGGTTAAGTGTCGGTTTAGATGTGCATTTCAATGAGGGTTAATAGTTCCACAATAAATGACTCATGCAAAAGCATTTGTTTGGGGGCAAGGCAAGAAACACATGAATTTCACCTCCAAGTGAGACATGTTTGGGGGGATTATTTTGCACATAAGCCTGATGCTTGAGCAAAAGCACTTAGAAATTCTCTACATGTTTGAAAAACATATCCAAGCAGCTTAAAGTGATTTTTTCAAAGACTTTTCCAAAATACAATTTAGATAAGGTGGCAAAAATGGTAGCTCTTCTTAGAAGATGAGGCATAGGATCCAGTATTTTTCCTTTGAACCTACATGTGGTTATACTCTTTCTTAAATCTTTCAACTTTCCATTTTTCTTTTTTGTTCTCACTGAATGGCTTCCTCGTTCTTACGTAAGGATTTTACTTCTTTGATGCATGTAAACACTATATATTTCATTAATAAGTGATCAGGCAGGCAGAACAGCATATCAGTATTGCACAAGGATGGGCAGCAATGATTGCCCCCCTTCAAAAAGAATTTTGTAGTATAGATGCCATGCAAGAATTTAGAGATGTATCCTAGAAACACAGGCCAAGCTGTAAAATATATTTAAACGTGTGGGTGATGGTCCTGTTTGTTAGATGCCAACAACATGAACAGGTTTAGACATTGAATGCATAATGAAAAAACCTGTACTCTGAAGGACTGGTAAGAGGAGGTGCATTTAGGAGGAGGTTCTAAGTGCTGGGTGTCAGTTGAGTAACAATTGCAGGAAAGGCCTTTATTTCCTTTCCTTTTTTGACTAATACAAGTCATGATGATGGAAGGCTTAAATACAGCTAATAATTTACAAAAATATGTCCATGGTACCTTTAATGCACTTTTATAATTCCGTAATCTTTAAAGGAATCTGAAGCAAAATAGGGCTCATTTCTATGAGTTTTACTAAGTGTGACCATGAGGTATAGCAGAAGTGAGGTGATGCCAGTTGGTAAAAAAGCAAAGGGTTGTACTAAGGAAGCAGATTATACTTAAAGCCATCATGAGCTAAAAGGAAGAGCAAACTTTTGTTCAGCCTGATCTAAGGGCAGCTACTGGCCTTAGAACAGGCCAGGAGAAACCCTCACTCAGTAGGAAAAGTGTGTAGCAATTAATCAGCAGGAAAAGTTTTTGTTATTGTTCTTTTCATGGGAATGTATTGCACAGAGACCTGAGATAGCTCTTCACGGCACTCTGCTCTGCTGCCACAGATTCTTAGAGATGTATCCTAGAAACACAGGCCAAGCTGTAAAATATATTTAAACATGTGTGTGTTGGTCCTGTTTGTTACATGCCAACAACATGAACAGGTTTAGATATTGCAAGGTATTCTTTCCAGGAGGACCCTATCACTGAAACCAGATAATAGTGGACTGTTAGCATTTTCCTCTGAAATAATATAAGCCAGCCAAGGCTTTTTGCTAAGGAAGTATTTAGATTTCTGCAAAATGTGCTTCCTATTGCCCCGGTGGAAAGCAGCCTTGCAGTAAATGACCTGGGGGTCACAGTAGACACCAAGTTGAACATGAGCCAGCGATGTTTCTGAAAAAGTGATTGTCTTGGACTTCATTAGCAGAAGTGCGGCTAGCAGGCCGAGGGAGGTGATTGCTCCCTCCTACACAGCACTGGTGAGGCCAAACCTATAGTGCTCAGTCCAGTTCCTGCCTCCTCAGGATGCAAGAAACATGGACATACTGGAGTGAGCCCAGTAATGAGCTACAAAGACAATCCTGGAATGACAAACAACTGACAACTGTGTAGCTTTGCCCAAATCCCATCATATTTCATAATAGCAAGAGTGCTACTTTTGGGAATTAAAAATAACTTTTTCCTTAACATTTTATGAAAAAAAATTATATATATATATATATATATAACNATATATAAAACTGACTGACTGAAAAGCCTCCAGACCTCCAGAGAAGAGATCTAGAGGAGGCAGGTATGGATATCTGAAGGAGTAAATAATTTTGACTGGGGTATTAAATATTATGGCACAGGTTTGAAATAGTAAGGAGAAGTGAGGCCCTGGTTTGCAGTATGACTGCAGTTTTAGCTTACCAGTCTGAGATCTGGTCCACTGGCTCCCTGAGGCCACTGCCTCAGCTTGAGGTCTCAAAGAAAAACACCATAATTTTCCAGATTGCTTGCAGGAGAGCAGGAACATCAAAACAAACTTTTAATCTGTTCTGATGTTTGCTACTCCTGGGAGAAGAAAGCACTTCATTCAGAGTTAGAAAATATGACTGGAACCAAACAGCTTCCCTCTGAAGTTTTCCAGAACAACTGGAGCTTGTTAGATGGTGACCTTAATTTCCAGGAGCAGGAACAGTGTAGAAGCTACATGCAGCTTTGCATTGATCTGCCTTGCAAATTTGAATTTTCCTTCTCATCCTCATTTATATTGCCCATGTCTGCTGGTGTCATGAGTCCTGATTTAGGATCCTGCTCACTATGCCAAATTGTATTGGGTGAATGGTCTAGATCACTTAAAGAACCACTTTCAAAGAAATTAGCAAAAATGTTTCTCAGATCATGTTGCAAAAGCATGATTTAACAAATTCTGACGGCAAGGTTCACTCCATTCCCAGTTACATGGAAGAAACATGCAAATGAAATCAAGTTATTATCAGACTAGAATAAATTACACAGAGATGCAAAAGCTTCAATGTCCACTATGTTACTCCACTTCTCTGTGAGTTTTTTAGAGAGGTTCTTGGCCCAGCTACAGAACATGGCTTTACCTCCTTTGGAGCTTGTACCAAAATACTGCTGGTTTGGTGAAGGGGTTGAGTGCATCACAGCTGATGCTTCTTTAATACTCAGACACAGTCCTGTCCATCTTTAAGGAAAGGTGACACTACAGACTGGATTTAATTTACTCAACGAAGACAGGAAAAAACCCATAAATCCTTCATAACGGTCTTTTTCTTGCACTTTTAACTCTGTTCTAGCACTGCAAATAATTACTGCATGCATCAGCTAAGGGATTTTTTGTTTTGGATCATAGGGAGAAACTTGCATTTCAAATAGATTAATGAACATTTAGAAACATAGACGAATCCCATACACAAATTTAAGTACCTCTTTCTTGGCAATGCAACTTGAGTTTGTAAACTGGACCCAACAACCTGCTTCAAACACTTCAGTAGTACTTCATTGCCTGCTTCCTTTCACTGAAAGTACTAAACCTAAAGTTTTTAATAGCATGATCTTAAATGAGACACCACAATTTTTTTTGCATTGCATTTGTCTACGTAAAAACACTTAAAATTTACCAACCAAAGATTTTTGGCAGTAGAATTCTAATGAGCATACGAATGACTTCCATGTCAAGTATTGTTTAATTTATGGGTTGTTTTATATGGTTTTAAAAGCTTGGTTAGCTGGAAAGTTCAATTAAGAACATTTCAAATCAAAGCATTTTATTTCAGTTAGAATTAATTACATTCAGGACAACTTATCTAACATGATAGAGGGAAAAAGCCTATATCAAGAAATTAAATTACATTCCTTCATTAAATCAAAATAATTTCATTCCAGTCTCTGTCAAAAGGAAATATTTTCCCCATTTACTCTAGGATCATCTCGTTTGGTTAAAAAAAAAAAAGTGAGTTCCTATCTTGCTACTAACACCTGAAGAAATGGAATTGTTAATATGGTCTGTATAGAGGTGATGTAATTTTGTCCACTCTTCTCTTTTTGGAAAGGAAAAATATTTATGAACATGTTTCAAAATATCAAAAGATGCATGCCAAATCTAATTTAATGACATGATTTTTTTATTGCCAACAGCCAGGTTGCTGAATAGTAAAGAAAATTGTCAATGTTGTGTTGAATTGCCTTATTTTACCATGAGGAATCTTTTCTATTTTGAAGTATTTACCCTCAGCATAGTTAGAGTCTGACAACACCATTGATTATAATAAGTATATATTCCACCAATTGGAGAACTTATAATGTCTGAATCAATGGTTTGGGATTTGTGATGCTTTACTTTGGTTAAAACACTTTGACTAAGACAGCCATGTAGACCATTTTGGAGGTTCTCCAGCCAACACCAACTCCAAGTACCAAACTAGACACATGTTTGAGGACTGGGTGAACACTGATATCCCCCTATTACAAAAGTAGAGTATTCTTGCTTTGAATGGGGAAAACCACAAAGATTAAAAAAAAAAAAAGTACTAGAAATTACTCATTCACTTCTACAGCTTATTTAAAAGATGAGGCACCCTGCAGGTCAATTTTTCTGCCCTGTGGATGGTTGCTGCTTCCTTAGTTCTGCACTTCTCCTAGGATCCAAAACAAGCATTTGCATTTAGAAGCCCTACAGCCTATAGGGCATTTAGAAGCCTTTGCTTTACTTTAAGGGCTGCTTTTGCCATTTGTTTCAACACTAGACAGTATTTTATTCTCCAAAAATGCAGGAGTGTTCATATGTGCTATTTTGCAAGGGTGGCCCGCAGTCAATTTCCATCCATTAAGACAAGTGCTGTCACTCACTGTGGAATGCACATTTCCAGCTTGTCATACAAATGAGCCAAGGGTGAAAGGAAAACAGTGGAAAAAATACAGCACCATAACAAAAAATGATGACTCGTGACCTGATGAGAACAAAATATGTAGACTAAAATTGAAAAATCCTTTCAGAATAGTCACAATTAACTGAATGATTGCTGCATGTGAGCAACAGACATCAGCCTTGTGTTAAGAGTCCTGGCTTTCAGTCAACATCAGGAAGGACACGTTAGTTTATTATTTTCCACAAATGGATGAATTATATAGACTAAACCCTTAAATTTGTTTTAGGATATTAAGATTAGTATCACAATAATATCTGTAGCCTATTATATGCCATTGTATTGGGTTTGCATGGACAAGTTTTGGTAGCATGTAGGCTAAGAGGTGGCTTCTCTGAGAAGCTACCAGAAGCTTCTTCCGTCTCCAGCAGAGCCAATCCCTGGCAACTCCAAAGAAAAGATGTGCCACTGGTCATACATGGCTGAACCAGTTAGAAACAGTGATAACACCTCTGTGATAACAGATTTAAGAAGAAAGAAAAAAGTTATTGCACAGTAGCCGTTGTGGCTAGAGAAGAGCAGAGTGAGAACATGTGAGAGGACCAACCCTGCACACACCAAGGTCAGTGCAGAAGGAAGGGCAGGAGATGCTCCAGTCATGGGAGCTGAGATTCCTCTGCAGCCCATAGTGCAGACCATGGTGAGGCAGCTGTGCTCCTGCAGCCCATGGAGATCCACAGGCATGCAGCAATCCACCTGCAGCCTATGGAGGAGACCCACACCAGAGCAGATGGATGCCTGAGAGGAAGCTGTCACCCTTTGGAAGGCCCATGGAGAGAGGATCCTCAGCTGGAAAAGCCTTTCCTTGTAGGACTGCACCCTATGGAGGAGTAACCCACACTGCTACAGTCTGGGAAGGACTGCTGCCCATGGCATGGACTCATGTTGCAGCCATGCATAAAGAACTCTCTTCCATGGGAGGTACCCCACAGTGGAACAGAGGAATGACTCCCCTCCCTGAGCAGCAGGAAAAACAACAAGTCATAAGCCCCATTCCTTTCTCCCTGTGTCACTGGGGAAGGAGGTAGAGCTGGGAAGGAAGGATGGGTGGGAGGAAAGTGTTTTGAAGGGTTTATTTTACTTCTCATTATCCTGCTCTGATTTCGTTAGTAATAAATTCAGTTTATGTCTCTAACTCAAGCCTGGTTTGCCCGTAACTGCATTTGATGAGTGATCTCTCCTGGTCCTTATCTCAACCAGTGAATCCTTCATTATATCCTCTCTTCCTTGTCCAGATGCAGAGGGGAGCGTGAGAGTGGCTTTGGTGGGTGCCTGGCATCCAGCCTGGGTCAACCCATCTATTCCTTTGCTTGAAGACTGATAAACCTACAACACTGTAGGAATTCACTCTACCCCAGATTGAAGAAAATCTCATTGGTTCTCAGTTCCACCAGTCCATATATCACTCAGAAGAAAAAAAAAAAATCTTTTGTGTTAGGCCAGCCCTGTCCTGCATTTAAAAATTCTGTGCCTACAGCTTGGACTTTTACACTGCTGCCAAGACCTACCCTATGAAGATGCCTTTGTACTACCCAGTGACAATCTTCTCATGTAGTGGTACAGCTGGTACAGAAGGGTTTAGAGTTAAAGGAGTAAGAAAGGAATTTATATTTACAAGAAACATTCAGTTATGAACACAGGAAAAACATTAACTTAAATATCATGACTCAATAGTTTATGAATATATATATGTGCATATATATGTGTGAGTTTAAAACAGATTCAGTGATGACTTTTGGAGTGATTCCTCTGGTGACTACTGCTGTAGTGTGGTTGTCACTCATCTTGCTTCTGACAGATGAGACATATCAGAAACCTCTTATGTTGTTACAAATAATTTTGATGTTGGCCATGAAGACAGCTAACTTCTTGGAGAGCACTCCTGTTGCATACATGGGTTCCAGGAGAGAGAAAGAAGATGGAAGCTGAGCCGTGGGGCAGTGACACTCTTGCACTTTGAACAAAAACATAGTGTGAGAAAAACTGTTCAAATTTTGTTTTGAGAAAGATGGACTTACCAAGAAATGTTCTTCCACAATCTCAAGATTTTGGAAGATCTCCTTGAAGAAAAGAAAAATTTCACCAAAGCATCCTTCAGAAGCATCTTCAATAAAAGACAGGGCAACCAACAGCGAAATATTTGCAGATAATGTTGGAAATTATTGAACTTCAGGAGAA
Source organism: Cyanoderma ruficeps (assembly GCA_008694505.1). Lineage (NCBI taxonomy): Eukaryota > Metazoa > Chordata > Aves > Passeriformes > Timaliidae > Cyanoderma > Cyanoderma ruficeps. The sequence goes on from VZDJ01004378.1 coordinate 19,114,055, forward strand.
ATACATACATCCCTGTTGAGTTTTCCTGGCTGGAATAAAAAACGTGTGAGAAAATGCTTTATTTCAGGCATCCAAACTCATCTTGTAAGAAAACATGCTTCAGTTCAGTCTAAAAAAATCTGTTATATCATCAATAACTACTTATTAACTGAAACATATGGATAAATACACAGATCTTCTCTCTTTGTTGCAGCGTAGTACAATGTCTTAATATTTTGGATGTTTTCTGGCAACTTTTTCTGAAATCATGGAATAAACAGACTGTCTATTTAATACCTACCCTTTCTAGCTGCAAAGAAAATCTCGACAATCCACCAATGCTTAATAGGGAAGAATTACCATATTTATTATTTTTAAGTCCTCATTTTTAAGACATCATTCAAATGGTTTGGATTCTGATCAATGAATTCTGAATATTTGGCTAAGTTAACCCCAGGGCTTAAACATTCCTTCATGTAGCAATGGGCAACAATGATTCAGATGTCGTTACTTCTATCGAGCACGTGTTCTATTCCAGCAGGACAGTAAGCGGGAGAAAAGATATGTGATCACTACTTTAGCAAAGTCAGACATCTCAGAGGCCAGGTCAGGCCACCAGACTTCACAGAAATGATTGGCAAGTGCTCGCATGGCCACAGACTGCACTGCAGGCAAAAGAAGTGCCATCAGAGGGACTGGAACAAGCAGCTACAGTGTGCCAGGCTCAGAAAGCACCTCTTCCCCTTGTAACTGTGTTGATGCAGTTGTAAGCCCAAAGAGATGCATGAAAGCATTCAAAGAAATAAAAGCAGGATAGCAGAATCTGCATAAGGTTTGTTTAGCCTGATGCTGACCTCCCTGTCATTAGGCTGAGGAAGGATACGGAAAACAATATTCAGAAGGCAGCTCGTTTCTGAAAATAATGTGGTTACATATGATCCTCCTGTTAATGAGATCCCAATTTAATACTCTGTAGTGTGCCATCATAACTACACGGTAGTAAACAAGCTTGCATTTCTGAATGCTGATAAAGAAAGCAGTGGAAATTTTAGCATGTGAATCTGTGCTGAGGAATGTCGTGTTCCAAGATGCACTTCAGTGCTGGACAAGAAAGCTGCTTCTGCTATCAGAAAGACATCTTTCTCTTCTAGTTCCAAACAGTCATTGACTGGATGATTCAAAAAACCAGTTTATTAGAGAACATTTAACACATCTTGAGGTATTTATACTATTTTCAGTCAGCTAGGTAAGACTGATGTCCCAGTGTATCAGGACAAGTGATGTTTTACTCTAGTAACACTGTATGTAAAAGCCGAAAATGAGACACTGAAAGGCATGCAGGGGTCACCAATACAGATAGCTTGACATCCAAACAGTTGCATATAGTGGGCATGAGAAACTTTTGGTCATTGTCTTGGTTTAGAAAGACAGGTATCTGCCAGGGAAACTGGGGTTCCCCTTAGAATAGAGGATGTAAACCCCTCACCCCCCGCCAAGTTCTAATTTTGCAATTAACGGCTCTCAGGCAAAGATTTGGGAGTAGGAATAACAGCTTTTTACTCAGAATATAAGAATACAAATGTGGTAGAAAAGAAAAAAACAAAACCACCCCACCAAACCAGCAAACAAACAAACAACAATTTTGGAAAGCCCTGACAGGGTCAAAGCTACAACCTTGTTAGTCAGGGTGTCGGAAGCAGTCCAAAAGTGAGTTCTCCTGGAATGGCAGGTACAGCCCCGCTGAGGCAGAAATGATCCAGTAGCAGAAAAAAAAAAAAGGGTCCTAAGGTGGTGAGAAGGGTCCAGCCTTCCTCCGGTAATTGGATGAAGCAAGACCCTGTCCTGGTTTAAAGTTCCAGCTTTATCCAGGTAAGAATGGCTGGCTCCTCCCACTGGGTGGAGCATCTCACAATACGTATGATAGAATGTGGGTATGTGTTGGGAAGGGGAAACAGCTTGGGGAGAGTGTTAATGGCCCATTATGAAGAAAGATAAGAACAATGCTCTACCTGATATTAACCGTTGGGCTATTATCAAAAGGCACCCACCCCCAACTGTTTTTCAGCAGATGAAATTGAATAGACTCTATAACCCAGGACAGTCATTTATCTGCATGTCTCCAGGACTGCTTCCATAAGCAGTGTCTGACTGTTATGTTGTAATTACATTAATGGAAAAAACTGAAGTGTTTCTATGAATGTAATTAGCTGTAATGATGGTTGATAGGGTTGGACACCTAGCTGTCACCATCTTAAAATCAGAGATCTGGTCTAAGGTACACATTCCTGTTCTTTAAATTCAATAAAATGACATCTGAAAGCAAGTCATCCCAATTAGCTTCAATTCTTTTCTTACGGATGGTATCAACTTCCACAGGAGGTGCCTATGTCTCTCCATTGCCTCTGAAGAGCATCTTGATAAGTGGTCATTCTCATTCTAGTGTTATTTAATTCATGATTAAGGATTGTTTTACTTGCTTAATTTGAATGTTTAAGCTTGATGACTTGCTTTGAGTTTGATTTGGTTTTGTTCATTTGTTTCTTTTTGGGGTTTTGGGGGCTTTTTATTCTGAAAGGAATATAAATGATGGCCTTTGAAAATTCACATTTAAATTTGGCTAAAATTGAATGTAATTATATCCTTCAGTAATAGGAAGCACTTTCTCTAACAGGTAACAATAAAATGTAACTTTTGAGGCTGATAAAAGCACATGAACTGAAAAACGGCTGTAGCTATTTCAACTTCATTGCTGAGAGAACACTATTATTATTTCTGTATTACTAGTATTTTGATTTTAGATCCAGGCTAAATAAAACTCACTAAGGGAATGAGGGCATGTAAAATGAATGGTTGTCTATAACAACTAGATTAACAGTAAGATGAAAAGTAATACAAAAATTACTATTATAAGTTCAAAATAAGAATTGCAAACTCTCTTATGTCCTGTCATATAGGAAAATATGTCTACAACACTGTCATATTTCAAGAAATTAATCAGGAGAAACCGCCCAAGTTTCCGCCTGGGGTTGAATTGCAGAGTCATCGTTTCACAGCAGGACTTGAAATTTTGGTAAACCACAGAAGTAATCTGTCATATTCCATCTTGTCACAAATGTTTTTGCTGTGACCTCATAAGCATGAGGAATTTTTGAAGAGCAATGAAGGGGAAAATTTACTTTGTAGACACTCCAACTTAGACTTGACTTAGTACCTTCCCCAAACTCATGTATTTCAGTTGGTTGCAAGTATAGGCTATACAGGAAACACCCCCAACTCCCAGCTCCCTCCTCACCTTCTCTTTAGCCCTTGTAAGTGCTTCTTTTCAGCCTAGCAAACTTGGGACTTCATCTTCCAGATAAATTGCTACAGCTAACGTATGTGTTCAGCAAACATGGCAAAAAGGTCAGCAGCTGGACAAAGAGACTGTCATTAATACATGCAGTGCAAAAGGGAGTGTGAGTACAGAAGTAAAAGTGAAGATCTTTGTCCATGCCATGTCTACCATGTGAAGAAGGGTGTGAGAAGGCCCTGCAGACCCCATGTGGAGAACAGCCCTTCTGGCCAGGGCAGTTTTCCTGTGCAGTGACCATCACAGTGACTGTGGCTCTCCTGTGGCTCTCATGGGTGCTCCGACCTGCAAACCTCAGCCCAGACAGGCGGTGGCTTGGCTTCTCTCCATGCTAAAAGAGCTCATGATATTGGTACCTAGTTGAAAACTGGGCACACAAGTGGAATTTGGTGCAAGAGAACAAATTCTCTCAACTGGAATTTCACAGTTTCACTGGACAGATAAGCTTGATAGATAAACAACCTCCTGAAATCTCCTAAAATATTGTTTGCGACCTCTCCAACGGCACTCTCTATGATGTGTGCTTGCAAACTAGTAATTGCTTTCAGCTGTGGAATAAAATTTGCTGAATTTTTCAGTTAAGTTAGAAGCTATGGTTTTTACTAAGTCTAGTTTTTGCCTACTTTGTTTCTTATTTATGACCCTTTCTTGAAAGGTATAAGCTTTGAAAAGTTCAGCTTATTTGTTTACAACCAGATTCCACAACTTCTCTTTCAAAACATGATGGCTTGTTGTGACTTACCAAAGAAATAATGTGTGGCACTCCTTCATAACAAAATTGTAACACGGACTGTTTACCATTACAGTCTGTCTTCTGCCTAAAAGCACCCAAATGAGTGAAGTGACATGAAAAAATGAGACCTTTCTGTAGCTTTGCTTCTTTAAGTGGCCCAAATACTCTCCCTGTAAAATTAGAAACAGTAGAGGCTCAATTTTAAGTCCAATTTTTTCCACGTGTAAAGAAATTCAAACAGCATTAGTTTGTGGCTTCCAAGATGATCTGGCTACAGAAGTTGTTGTCTAAGGTGTCTCCATGTTGACATCTGGAAAACAGTGAAGCTGAGGACTCAGTGGTTTCACAAAAGAGTATATCACCAATTTTTTTGCTGATTTTCTGTAAGTTTGCATTTGATCTACCACTAACTGCTATCAGAGCTTTTCTCTCTGAAATTTACATAAAAGTTTTGCTCATGATACCCTAAAGCAATTTATAAAGAAGACCTGAACCAATATCTCTGTTTTCACAGATATAGAAAATTAAGGCATAAGTTACTTGGGCTGTGTAACTGAACAGCTCAAGGCTGACACAAGCTTCCTGAGATCTAGATAGCCAAACCTGAAAAAGAGAGTTAGCAATGTTACAAGTTATGACTCCTTGTCTGGAAACCATGCCTCTCACCTGAGGGACAGTATCTGCCTGTAATCTGTGCACAGCCCATTGCCATGCTCACTAAAACAACTTAACTGGCTGGCACTGAGGATGGCTGGGGCTGGTCAATACTTCCAGCTGAAGAGGCAGAAGCTCAATTATAGGCAGTAACTTCATGACTTGGGGCTTCTTGGTCTTCCTGTGCTCCTGATGCACTGTGGTTTCAGCACTCAGAGCACTGCCTGTCCCCCATGCTCTGCTCCCATCTCTGCCCTGGCACGAATAGTATAGTGCACCTCCAGGTCCCTTTCTTTTTAACATTGCATGTTCTAGTGCATATTTTAGGTTGTTTTTCACCTCCTGGGTAAGAAAAAATATCCACCCTTTCCAAGCTAGGCTTTTCTGGCAAGGTTCATGTCTGGACATAGAAATGCAGGTTATCTACATTAATCTGGGTGTCAATATATCTTACTTCCCAATATAGCCAGTGAAGAAAAGACAAACAGTGGTGCCTAGGCTGCAGGATACATTTTCAAGTGGATTTAGCTGCTTGAACTTAGCCTTCTGGTGCCATCTGAGATAGCCTTGGGTATCTGCCTTGCCTCCAGCAGTCACTACAGGTGACCTGAGGTCCCCTGTAGATCCTGTGACATATCTGACAGCCCAATGGAGATGTCTAGATTCCTCAAAGGCATTGTAAATGACATCTGAATCATGCCTTGTGTTTTCTTTGGAGATAACTGAATCATTCTCTCGGCTACACTAACTGCTGACTAGTTCTAAATCAACCAGCGTGGGAGCTCCAGCACCCCACTCATATGCAAATGTCACATGAAACCCAGGTTTCTGCTGCCTTGTCTAACTCTCACTGCTCTGTTATCTTTACTGAGACACGTACTTGGACTTTGCTTAATTTATTCTACTGTTCTGCCAATTAACCGTCAAGTATGGCTGCTTTATTTTTAAATAAATCTCATACTTCTTACAAATATTTCTTCCAAAGAGTAATAGGGCTGTTAGAAGCTATTAGAAGCTGTGCCAATAGCTTCCTAGGACTTCACTTACAAAGTCTCCACATTTTCTTCTCAGATAAAGGCTCTCTCTCGGTGTCTTAGTTCAAGAGGTCTGTGTGTTCTGCTGAGCTATAAAAGTTTGCTTTTCAATCCTAATACTCTTACCTCCCACCTTTTCTTTTTCAAATTAAAAGATGAAAATCTTTGTAGTGTCTGTAGGAGGCTGGATTTTTTTCTGTTTCACAACCACTAAGTTTGTGTGGCTCCTTTCCTTCCCCTGTTCCCGGGTCAGGGTGCTACTACCTACACCAGTGCCTAAGTCTTTGTTTGAAATACTGAAGGAAATGCAGCATGGGTCCCATATCACCATTTCTGCCCAGCCTGACATGAAGGCTTAGCTCCATGCTAGAGTACTGAATAGAGGAACTGGGACTGTGTCATTGCAGTTGGACATCCAGGGCTGAGGCAAAGCCTGAGTTGTTGATGTCGATGGTCTCTCCCACCTCTGTGTTTTTTTCCTGATACACTCTGCAAAGGTTAGCATTTTTTTTTCTGCTTTATTTTTTTCACCTAAGCAATTTACTTCCCTTAATTTGGAAGCAGTGCTTTCTTTCCTGGCTGCTCTTACTGCTAATAAGCAGTAGAGGGCCTGGAATGGATGACCATGAAAGCAGAATGTGTTATTCCCCCATGTACTCAATGTAGAAATCCAAGTGAGGGCAAAATCAGGTCAAATCTCCAGCTAAAGAGAGCACTAAAAGGAGAGGAGGAGGCGCCACTCTGCCCCTTCTCCTGCATCCAGCTCCTGCATAAGGGTAGCATTTCTGAAAGCAAAAATGGACCCTTATAACTGGGAAAGCATTCTCCCTGACCAACCCTTTCAGATTCCAAGTGAAAGCCGAGTGAAAATAGCCAGAAACACTAAGGCAGGGAAGAAATGTCCAAAAAAAGGGAGTAAAATTCTTATCCTAGCAACAACAGCAGCTGAGGGAGGAAAACAGTTGAATGAGGGTGTCTTTTTTGAGGCTGGTGATGCTCCCCATGTGCGGTAACTCACAGGACTCTCTGAGTGATGTGGAAGCTGCCATTTCCTTGGCCTTTGCTACTCTGTGATCTAGATTTAGGGAAACAGAAAGGCACTGAATGGTGGGCAAGCGTTCCAATCATTTCTAAGGGCCCAAAGCCACCAACATGGCTTAGGCAGGAAGCAGGAAAAGAATGTCCTGCCAGCATGAAGTATTCACACTTGGCAGAAGAGAGGTTACAAAGTCAAACACAATTTTGAGAGTCCTCAAGCACTGTCTCAACAGAAAGGCCTGTATGTGGAAAGACAAGGGCCAGAGTTTGGGTTCAGAACTACAAAGCTGCTCTAGTCTCCCTGCAGGGAGACGATCTCTTCTACACCTCTCATGGGGGAAGCAGGCACCTTTATCTCTGTAAGGGGGCAACTCTTGTTACCCAGAGCCCATAGGGCCACTTGGCATGCTCCTGAGCTGAATTATGGAGTCTGGGGAGCAGCAAAGATATTTTGTACTCCGAAGGAGATTTTAAAGTTAACTAAGAACTTAGCAGTACTTGCCCTCCAGCAAATCTCCCTTTTCCTTCTGGAGTACCACATGTTGCCTGCTACCATTTCTCCAATTTCCAGGGCACAGGCAGAGCTCATTAAAAACACCTCTATACCCTGTACAGGTGTAGTGGTTTTATGTGGGCTAAGTGTCTGGTGCCCACCAAAGCTGCTCTGTCACTGCACTCCTCAGTTGGACAAGGGAGAGAAAATATAATGAAAGAGTCATGAGCTGACATAAGGACAGGGAAAAATCACTCACTGATTACTGTAATGGGCAAAGCAGACTTGACTTGGGGAAATACGTTGAATTTATTACTAATCAAAATCAGAGCAGGATAATGAGAAGTAAAACAAATCCTAGAAACACCTTTCCCTGACCTCTCTCCTACTTCTTGGGCTTAAGTTTGTTCTTGATTCTCAGTGTCCTCCCCTGCAGCAGCACAGGGACACGGTGAGAATGGGGCTACGGTCAGTTCATCACATGTTGTTTCTGTCACTGCTTCTTCCTCAGGGAGAGGAGTCCTTATTCACTGACCTTGGTGTCTGCACTGTTGTTTCTCTCACATATTTTCACTCTGCTCTTCTCTAGCCACTGTTACTTCTGAGCAACATCTTCTATTTTCTTCCTTTTTTCCCCCATAAATATGTAATCACAGAGGTGTTACTAACACCTCTGATCAGCATGGCCTTATTCTGGGGCAGGTCCAGCTTGGAGCTGGCTAGCACTGGCTCTGTCAGAGTTGGGGGAATTTCCTGGCAGCTTTTCACAGAAGCCACTCCTGTAGTCCCACCACCACCAGTACCTTGCCACACAAGCCCAACTAAAGGCTTGTATGGAAGGTTTGGGGCAAAGGGAGAGCTGCAGGCTCTGAGAGAATCAGAGCATGTGCTGTTGTGACTACACTCCTTGTCTACCTCTCCCTACCTTCTAATGGAGAAGGCAAGATTTGAAGAAATCCCTCTGGATACCACTTACAACCCTTCATCCTTAAGGTTAAGCTCAAAAATGAGTATCCAGAATGCTTCCACTACTTCATGTATTTTTTGTAAGATGAGTGGAATGGATTTCTAGGGACAATGTGACTTCAGTTAGAGGTCTTTAATTCTAGCATCAACAGTTTTTCCTTTAAAATCATTGGACATATTTCTGGTGGTTTTTGGACCTATATCCCACAGCATATTTTTTATTTTTCCATCACCAAAGAGATTGGTAAGATCTGATTCTGAGGCTGGAGGTGGAAGTGCAGAGCTTAGCAGTAGGTTGAGTTCCCTATGATGCACCCAGTGTAAACAGCCCTGTCACTGGTCATAATTTTTTTCAACACAATTTGCAAGAGAAATGACAGTAATCTACATTTCCTCTAAAACTATTATCATTCTGCTATGGCACTAAAATTCATCTGCCCTCAAGAAATGTTTCAATAGGAACCTCCATGTATAATGCATGTTTTCAATTTATTATTAATGCACTTCAATCTGAATCGCAAATTCAACATGATGTCTGACTTTTTTCAAACTCATTCTGTTCCATGTCAGCTCTTATAACATGTTCCTCGTCATAGAATCTGAACAACAGACCCACAGTGCGTTAAGTGATGGACTTAAAAATCAGTCACACACTGTTTAGCTTCTCAGCTTTGCCCCAGAGGTAGAAGTCTGGACCATGTGCAACATTCAGTTTTGAGGGGATTTTTAGTTTGGTCTGATGCATGTTTTCTTTTAAAATATTTGTATTTGAGCCAGTCAAAGCAATGGCTTTTAACATCAGAGTATGTGATGGTCAGGTTAGTGACAGTCCTTAGTTCCTACACAGTCTTGGCCTAGTCAGGCCTGTGCCCAGGAATGACAACCCTCAGCCCTGTGACAAAGCACCAGTCATCCCTCAGCAGTTACCAGCTTTGGTCTTGATCCCAGCATGTCAGGATATTTTGTAGATTGGCACAGGCTCAAAATAAAGCTTAAAGTCTAGCAATTAGCTACAAATCCTAAGACCTAACCCCATCTTCATGCTGAGCAGTGGCAGTGGTACCCCCTGCCTGGCTGCAGTGCAGCGGTGGTGGAGCTCTGAGTCAGTTGTGTGCAGCTCACAGGATCCCATTTATCCTTAGGTTACCCCATGGCCAGGAGATACTGGAGCAAAGCCCCAGGTGAGGGATCCTTCAGTGACAACACAGATCACTCCACACACAACCCCTGGAGAGATGCAAGGCTTTGTTAGGACACTGCCAGCATCCTTGTTACAGACAGCAGTGCACTTTCTCATGTACACACAGCCACTGCCAGGCTGCAGCAGGCTTTCCCACCGTGCAAAATGGTTCCTAAAGCTGCTTGGGTCCCTTCCCAGCACTACCTATTTGCTCCCATGGAGAGGAGTTTTAATAGCCCAGTTACCACCTGGAGAGGATAACACCTGCGCCATGGGACATGCAGAGCCAGTGGGACTGTTAGGGGATTTCAACAAACGCCTTTGGGAAGCTGAGAAACAGGAGAAAATAAAGCCAGAAGCAAACAAAACGCCACACACTGCCATTTCCCTTTGCAGAAATCTAAGGAACTATAGGGAATTATAGATTTTAGGAATAGCTATCTCTTTTCAGGAGCACGGGATATTTTGGTGCTGATGTAAATATTCAATTTATGACTGTAATCTTGATATCCAGCTCCTGTGTGTTGTTCAAAAGGCACCCCTCAGACTACTTCCTCAGGCAGTCAGTAAAATAATAAAAATCCCACAAGGCACAATTTTGTACAGAAGTACAGACACTGTGAGCCATACAGCAGCTGGAAGGAGTCCATAAAATACATCAAAGCATCCCTTTTGAAGTTCTTTGAGAACATGAATGGCAAGCTAGTGCTGAACAACTTTGTGTCCAACCATGGAAAATGTGAGATTGCTTTATTTGAAAGGAACAATCTAGCCAAATTTTCTTTTAAACCTCTGAAAAAAAACCCAAATTCATGTGAGTAAACATTTCAGAAGAATGAGTCTAAGCCAAATAATCATCATTCTGACATTCATAAAACTCCCTTTATTAAAGACATCAGCACATATTGCAATACTAATGCAGCTATAAGAACTGGGGAACAGACTGAGCCCAACATCTCCCAGCAAGAAGCAAACTTGGGAAGAAAACTCAAACACCCTAACTTGCAGGCTTCTTGGGTATCAGGCTACATCTCCTCTTTCAAAGAGCTGTGTTGCCATCTCTGCACTATATCCTTGGGTGTCACAAAGCAGGCTGCAAGCCCTACAAACAAAGGAGAGGAAAGAAAAGCAATTTGCACGCTGAGAGTCTGCTTGCTTTCTGTAGAAGTCAACTCATCAAAGGGCAACCAGGTTATATCTACCAGCAGGACAGACACCTTCCAGGACCCAGTCCTCATCAGGTCTGAACAAACTGAGCCAAGATCTTCTCTGAGGCAGGGCATCATGAACAGATAGGAAGTCAAACTAAGAAGGAAACAAGCAAAGAAAAAATACTACCAGAAAGTTAATAATGCATTTACCACAGTGGACTGTGAAGGGATATACAGAAAAGCAGGTCTTGGCCAACAGATATTTGACAAGTACTGGATAAAAAGTAATTTTTAAGAGGCTTTATTCCACTAACAGGGTTAAATTCAGAATTGCACTCTGAAAAAGGTAGAGAAAACACAGCAGCAGCTCTTACCTGCTGTAAAATGTTTATAAGGAAAGAGATAGATCAGTGATCATAGCAGCAAGCCTGCTACCCTGTGAGTTTCCCTTATGACTCTCTGAGAGTTACATGCTTTTCATGCCTGTGAATCCCTTGTGCCCAGCCAGCCAGCCATTCCCCAAAATAGGCAGGCCTGCTGATCACCTCTTTTCTCCAAGTTAAATTTCTGTTCAAGAAAGCCAACTGTCACTCAGGTGTTCCTATTAAATTTGCAGCTCAAAATTGGTTGAGTGTTTAAAAAATTTACCAATGTTCTATTTGTGGGAAATAGCTCTATGATATTCTAAAGAATTGTATTTTAGTTTATAAATATTTTATTAATCCAGGTTCTGAAATATTACTTTCTCAGCTTTTTCTCTATGATATACACCCTTACCAAGATTTTAAGATCAAAATATGTAGAGAGTGCAATGTCTTTCTTTAGAGAGTATAATGTGGGAGCAAGGAAGCTCGGGGAAGGCTGAAAGGATGGATACTTGAGGACTTGGGTGACCCACTTCCATGTGTACAGAGGCAACTTATAGTCCTCAAGATCTGACAACTGTACCTCCACCCACAAATCTGAGCACATGAAGCCCTCACTGCAGAACTGGGGAAGGGTTGCTCCCAGTTGCTACTCTATGAAAGACAAAGCAGCTGGCACACCCAAGGCAGCTGTGCAGGAAGCTGTACACATTGACTTGTGGTAGTGCTGGAAAACTAGACCCCTTTGGGATTAGGCAATACTATGTGATGTCTTGGAGGCTCTGGGTGTTGGATGTAAGTACTGATGGTGTAGGGGGCAATTCAGGTGAGTACCCAAGTTCTTTCAGGCCCCTGAGCTACAGGTGAGACCAGAAAGGGGTATGGAACAACACCCTGAGGTGGTGGGTTTCATAAACTGTGGATAAAGGTATGAGATTTCCCAAAGAAAAATTTTGTTGGACAAAACCTTACATATAATTATGTTAATGAATAACCCAAAGCTGTGCAGTCTTCAGAGGCATTCAATATTTAATGCTGCTATTTTCAGGTTAATTTATGCTGGTTGTTTGGGACTTTGTTCCTGCTCTCTGACTATCACTAAGCAGAGGTGACAGTCGCCCTTGAAAGACACATTCCATTTGAAGCTGCCAGAATTTTCCTGAACTGGCTAAATATTTCCAGCAGATATTTGTGAATGATCAGAAGGAGCTGAGTCACCTTACTGAAGAATTAGAAAAGAAAATGATCTTTAAGCAGTTTCTCACAGAAATAGCTTACAAGATCTTAATCTGCTCAAAGGGCATTACTTCGAAATCTGGATTTTGATCATAAAGGTGATTCACTAAGGTACTCAAAGACATGGTTTAAGCATATCTGAAGTCAATGGATCTTGCATAAGTGAATATATTCAAGTGTGCCAACTTACTCTGCTAGGAAGGGATCATTTCTCAAAATGAAGATTTAGATATTAATCCTGACATTCATCTTGGTGGTCTGCAATCATGACCAAGAGTTTCTGGCAGAAACATGCACAGTGTGGTTACACATGCAATCTCAGAAGCAGGTTGCCTTACACTGAAGAGAGTTAAATTATCAACATGACAAAACTTTACGAAAAGGGATGAAGCAGACAACTTCCAGATTGGCTGAGAAAAACTGATAAACAACATGGGGTCAGGACTGCTGTGAAGAAAAAAAAAATCTGTAGTGGAAAAATGCAGAGGTTAAAAAATTAAAATTCTGGTGCCCTCAGAGTGTGTGTCACCCAGGAGAGGAAGGATGCCAAAGACTCTAAATATTAGAGAAGTGAGGGGTTTGGGGCTGATTTTCCTGCTCAGATTGCCAGCACTAAGAGCAATTAAAAGGCAGAGGCTTTAAATGGACTTGGGATGACAAATCTAAGCAAGAGTTCAAGAAGCTGAAGGAGTCCTGAAGTTTTATGACAGCAGAAGGCAATGACAATGACACAATAAGTGATAGTAAGAGGCTGTAAAAATTCTACCAGGTGCTGGAGAAAACGTAATTGCTTTATGCCAGTCTCCTGAACAGGCTAATCAACCCACGTTGACTGATTTTATTAGACCTTGAGAATGCCAGATAGAGCTTTTAACATCAAGACGTGCTTTGTAGATAAACTCTCAGCTTTCCATGGAGAACTGGACAACTTTTACAAAACGGTAAGAAAAACTGGAGAACTTTCTGGATACTTAAATATGCAGATAATGAAGACCTTTGCAAATCATATTAAAAATACTGGGGCGCTTCATAGGAGAGAAGTATTGCCAGGAAATGACCAAAGCATTCCCGTTTCCAAAGGGCTGCACTTCCCAACAGGTGAGAGGTGAGAGTTGAAAGTGCAAGAGGGGCCCAGTGGTCACAGACACCTGTACTTCAAGTGCAGTAAACAAGGACCTGTACAAGATTCTGTACTGTCTGGTGAAAACTCAGCCAGAGCTCAGAAAAAAAAGAGTGAGGCTTGGCAGAAGGAAACTGAGGCAATTAGCATCCCCATTAAATGCTACCTTGGATGTGTTCTCAGCCCCTTGCACTAGTGAGAGGCAGAGTTCTCAGTAGTGAAATTTCTAGAAACAGAATGGTACATCATTCCTAAATGCTTACAGGGAAAAAAAAAAAAAAAGGCATTTAAGGCTCTGTGAGGATCATTCAGGGATTGAAAAATTTCAGAGGGGAACCAGACATATTTTAGATTGACCTCAGATGAACCATGGCATTATGGAATGTCTAAAGGTTTGTCACATTTGGCAAAATACAAGACAAGACAAGTGAAATTATCCATATTGGAGGTACAGAGAAGGCAAAAAACTTGCTGCCTGAAGCAAAGTAAGCATCAATTTGTTTAATCTGGTGGAAAAAAATGCTTCTTGTTTATAAATATTTTTCTAAACTAGCAGACACTCCTTTCTAGTCCAAACCCTTGCTTTCAAATATTTTCCATGAGTCATCACATGGTTTTTAATGCATTTATTAGAGTCATACCCGTAAGCATTTTTGAATTGACAAACACTTTTGTCATTGAATATTACTGGAACTTCCATTTAATTTGAGTGAAACCCATCTCTGCACAGACAATGATATGAATTCAATGCACTGTTTTAATTATCACAAAAGAACAAACAAGGTTTAGGACTGTGAATGTTTACTGCACTGGCCTTTGACAGGAAAAGTTGTGGATGTACTCAACTGTAGAAAAACAAACTTTTAATTTCAACAAAGTAATTTTTATTACGGAAATGCAAGTCCAGCAAAGGATGTGATTGTTATTCTCAACCACAGATGGCCACAGACAGATGAAACATGGATCATCCACAGACCCCATGGACTCTACACTCACAATAAGCCATACTCAGATGTGCTTTCATATGTTAGATAGTATTCCCAAGTGCTATCAATATGAACATATTTGGAGGAGAAGCAATCTTACAGAAGGAGACAAAAAATAATTAGGTCCAGAGTATATGTATGCCTGCTTTAATTTTTATTAAGTACACCAAAAAAAAAATATATATTTTTTTATTTTTTTTTAAAAAAAGGCTTTCCCCCCAGATCCATTCCCAGAAGTCATTTTCTGTATCTATTTGTATCCTCAAAAGCAGTAAAAAAGACTAAACTTTCGAGATCATTCCTGAATTATTATGTTGCCATATATTCCTTTACTGTTTGTCACTTTCAGAGTTGGGCAGATAATCAAGATTTCTTTTCATAATTAGATTTATAAATTAATCGATTCAGGGGCAGACTTTGGACGAGTGGATTGCAGTAAAACTTTGAGACTCAGCATGTTATTTTTCTCTTGCATCTTTGCTGTTTTTTCCTGGACTGCACAAAGACACCTTCATGCTTCAAAAATGCCTGCTCTTGGCACACTACATATTTACCAATGGCTTCTGATGTCTTTATATGATGCCATTCACTGAGGCTTTTTCCATCAGTTCTATTATTCTTAATCTTAAGGTTCAATCTTCTATTATAACTAAGAGATAGTTATTTCATTTTGAATTAGTACTCTGCATACTGGAGCAATTACAAAAGACAATTTCACAGGGTCACTCTGGTTTGAAAATCTGAAGGCAGATGCCATTTTGATGCTTTTTTGAGAAAATTAACAAAAAATGTGTTTGAGGCCAACCTGCAAGCCAGTGTGCATTTTCATGTGAGTTTTCTGGAAAAGTCATATTTCTAAACTTATCTTGCTGCTGGTGAGGAATACATGAAATGTGGGCAGAAGCTCAAAGGCTGCATGTAAAGCAATGTGGAGTATTCACAGCCCATCAGTCTGACTGGTTCTATCAAAACCATTTATATCCTTCCTCTGGTGGCCAAGAGAGCTACATTTGTAAGTGCCTTCCATGATGAAAGGCAGAGTGAGACATAAAACCACATAAACTGAAGAACGATTATTGTCCTTGTACTTCCCCTTTTTTATTCTTAGTTGTTCTTCCTGCAATTCAACTTTGCTCTGACCATGAGCATGATGCAACAGTCTGGGCCTTCTCACACCTCCAGTTAGAGGCCAAAGAAGGAAAGGAACCATGTGCATCCCATGTCAAAGGCAGGGATGGACCTTAATCTGATATATGTTGCAACTGGTCTCCAAGTTTTGTAGTCAGTGAGCCAGTGCCGACTGTATCCACCGGCCAGGAGTCACCAGGTTTCTCATTCATCAAACTTCAAATGGACTCTTGCTGTAGCAAATTTACATGACATAATCTTCATAAAGTTCTGAGAACAAGCTGCACTGAGATTAGGGCAAGGTCAACAGGAAAGCAAATCTTTCTAAACTTTTTCACAGGTCCTCAAGTGGAGGGCTGGGGTTTACCTTTTACTCTTTTGACCCCAGACTATATAGACAGGTTTGTTGACATTGTTCCATGGGAACAACCCCACCTATGGTTGATTTGGGGCTTTTGTTCTGCCCTGTCAAGTGCTCCCCTCATCTTTCATCCCTCCTGTCACTGAGGAGTGGGAAAACACTGTGTACTCTCATGGTTCTCATACCACTTTCATCAGCAAATTTTCATTCCTTAGTTTGAAACTATGCTCCCAATGCTACTTGGCAGGAAGAAATATCTTCCCTAAAATGAGATTGGCTATGATATGAATAGCAGAACATAAGAGAAATTCTGTATTCATGTAAATTAGGACTGTTTGAACAGTATTTGTACCATTTGGGTTAGGTTGAATATTTTAATGACTACTGGGATATTCTTGTGAACATGTTTGTGCGTGTCGCATATTTGCAGCAGAATAGCTTCTCTCTCTGCAGCACTCATTGTCTTCTCAGATCCATCCTGTGTGGAGGGTCAGTGTGACAAGTGATGTTTAAAATCTTCATGCTGAAACAGGACAGATGTGCTGTTCCTCTCGAGAACAGTGCATGTGCTCACAAAGGCTGCAGTGTCAGAGGCAGCTTACCCAGAAACTAAAGCAGATTCAGCAAATATACCTTAAGGACAGCTGAGTGTGGACTCAAAGAAAAGGACTAATAGATACGGAATCTGAAAGTAACTTTGTTGAAACTGAAATCCGACAGACTTTTTACACAAGGTACTTCTGTCAACTTTCCATCATAATTTTTTAAAATTTATTCATGGTAATACTACCACCTTACAATGGCTTTCATTAAGTGTTTGACACAAAACAGAGGAAAGCCAAAAGGTTAAGAGCCCTTAACCCTGAACAAGACCCACACAACAAAACTGCTGCCATAATTTCTTTATTATTGTCTAGTAAAAACGTTATGTTATCACTTCTCCACATACTAGAAGTACAAAGTTAGTTCTAGAGAAAACTTTACCTCTCCAACATATAGCAGTCTCTGCACTCCACAGGGAAAAAATCATATTTTGATAGTGTAAAATATTAAAAAAAAAGTTTAAATTTTTTTCTAGTTTTTACTGAAATGGGAAAAAATTAACCCAGTGCAATCAAGATGACAAAAACACAGTATCAGCAATTTGAGATTATTATTGAAGAGAGTTACTTCCGCTATTACTTTAGTTTTATTGTTTGTAAACAGTAAATATGAATATTTTTGATTAATGACTGCAGAAACAAAAAGTAAGGAAGTGCACTAATGGACATCAATTAAACTATGAATTTTTCCAAAGCAATTTTTTTCTGGGATTTCCTTCAACATCATTTTAGGACAGCTATTATATTAAAAAAGTGTTCTAAAGATATACAGTACTGCTTTGTAAGTACAACTTCTCATCTTTGTAACTTTTTTCCATCCTTGTTCCTTTTTCTCCAGAAAAAAGAAAAATAGAGAGTGCTGCTAAATAAATTTGTAATACAGGTCCACAGACGAGGTCTGTAAGTACAGAATGATTGTGTCTGAATTAAGGCTGATGAAAGGCTGTAAAGTGCCCATCGCTGAGGGAAAGGAGCACGTGGGGATGCTGCCCAAGAGACAGCATGATGAGAGCATGTCCTAACCACTAAACATCTTTCCCCAGAGGTGAAAGCCAGCCTGCCAGAGCTTTTGCTCACTTGAGGCAGACCCAAATTCAAGCTTCCAGACAGAACTGTGGCTTCTCTGTGCTTTCCAGGCAGCTCTGTATGATGTGATGGTAACCCGTGGCACAACACACTAGCTCAGATAGCTCTAAAATTCAGTGTTAAGCTCTGAAACATGCAGTCCATCTGCACACGTATTGCTCACAGCAATCAGGCTCGCATTACCTGCAACAGAATCTGAAAAGAAAGATAACAGTCCCTTTTTTGCAGGAGGAGAGGATGATGACACAGGTTTGGGGTTTTTTGCCTGCTAGTACAGCATGACTGGGAGTTAGTGGTCTCTGGCAGTGCCTCAGCACTCACAGGACCTCTGCAGATTTCTCCCCTGCAGCTCAGTGTGCGGCAGCCTCAGAGAGATTTTCAGCCACCCTTCCCAGTTATCAGCCACCCTCCCAAGCCACCTGTGACCAAAAAGATGAGCTGCCTCTTCACAGCACCTGTACCTAAAAGAAAAAACCTTTTCCAAGGCTGAGAGTACTGTTTACTCAAGTTCCAGCTTCCCCCTGCAAAGAACCTTATACACAAAGCACTTTTCAAAAGCTCCTGGGATCTTTCCTTGAATATTTAACAATGTCTGTTGTCCATGAAGCTCCACCATGCCAGAGAAAGGACAGAATTCTTCTTTAGTTTTGCTTAGAATCTTCTGGGGGAGAGAAGGTGGTCATTTGTATTATTTTTATTGTAATTTATTTTAATTATTTATTGTTATGTAAAATTTATTCAGAAACACTGGTGGCCTTGTAATCCAATGAGGCTAAAGACCACATGCAGTTGTGAATGTTGTGAAGCCAGCTCTTGCATTTCAATGTCAGCTGCTAAGCCTTTGATGTCTCCTTAAGTTGGCTTTGAAAGAGAAAATAGTGTTGCAAGAAAAGGAACAAAATTAATTTCCTACATATACGCTAAATTCAATAATTAAGCCTAATTGGATGTAAAAAGATCCAAGCAAAACAAACAAGCACTCTTATCACCTTAAATGCAAACATAAGCAGGTTCTGGGAGTATATGTAAATTGGAAAAACTCATGTTTTGAGATAAAGACAGTTTAGTAAGTAAAATAAAAAACAACAAAATAGAAAAACAAAACAAAACAAACAAAACAAAACACACTAATGAAAAAACCCCAAAAATATTGCTCACCACAAGTTGACCAATGCTGACAGACTACAAGCAACACCAGCCCTGGAGAGTTCCCTATGTCACAAACTTTTACTGCTGAGCATCATGCCATATGTCTTGGACATTCCTTTGGTCAGTTGGAGTCAGATGTCCCAGTGTGGCCTCTCACAGCTTTTTGTGCACTCTCATCCTGGTCACTGGCAAGGTAGTCTGGGAAGCAGAAATGGCCTTGAATCCTGTGTAAGCACTGCTCAGCAATAGCTAAAACGTGGGTGTGTTATCAACATTGTTTTATTTGAAGATCCAAAAAATATACCACATGAGCTGCTATGAAGAAAATTAGCACAATTCCAGTCCAAAGCATATAATCCCTTAAGCAAAATGCATGATAACAACTGCACCTCTAACAACTAGGCCTCTAGATTCCACACCAAGCCCACACAGCCATCTAACCAACCCTGACCACACCATGTTGGCTTGGTTGTGGTGACAAACATATTGGCACCACCCTCATTGCGACAAGGCATTACATAGACCACCAGGAAGAAAACTGCATTAGGACCAGAAATGCAGAGTGGTTTCTCAGTTTCCAGCTGCTGGGGATGCATGGGATGCAAAATGGGCCAGGAAAGAGAGAAACTGGTGGCTGTAGTGCTGCTTAGGTAAGGAGGATCTCATAACTAGGGCACCCAAGGAGAAAATGCTTTTCTTCACATGCATCCTGGGGATGCTCTGTGCATTCCTTCAGTGTGTAGGAGCCAAGTCAAGCCCTAAAAGAGAAAACAAGGGGACCGGGGAGGAGTGAGGTAGAACACTGTGGCAAAGGGGCTGATGTCTCTGGCTGTGAGCAGGAGAGGATATACAGTGGGTGATGCTGCACTCCACCAAGGTGTCTCGTACTTGTGCCGAGGCCCTGGCACAGCTCTCCCCGCTGACCTGCCTCTCTGCAGTGTCTGTCTCCCTGTGCAGCACAGCTCATCTCCTCCAGCCTCCTCACTCTCTGAGCCCCAGCATATGAGAGCCAGCAGGATTAAGCCACAGAGACTGATTTGGGGTAGACTGTTTCAAGCCCTCACAGCATGGTCTCCATCCAACAGATCCCCTGGATTTTTTAGTAGACAGGCCAGTGTGTAGACACAGGGACCATCCAGTCCTCTTCTGTCCTCCTCCCACAGGGACCTGCATAACACTCCAAATCCATCCACCTACTCAATGGACAAAAACACGAACTCCTCTGTCTCTGAAAATAAAATTACCTACAGCTGAGCTTCCAAAGGCATGCTCCTACAGAGAGATTTGGAGCAGATCCCCTGCCTCCCACTGCCTTGTTCCACGTGGTACAATTTGCAGCTTATAGCAAGCACATGATATTGTTAAACACTGAGATGTGGCTCTATAGAAATATTTCTGTGATGATGTGACTACTCTGCAAAGCTATGGAGGCAAAAGGGAATGTGGAGGGGGCGGTGACATGTTTGGTGCTCACTGCACAGCTCTGCTTCCCTGCCAGCAGCCCAGTGAGTGAAGCCCACCACAAAGGGAGAAAACACCCTTGTGAAATCCTGGGGAGAAGGGGACATAGACGCATGCTGCAGCACAGCAGCATGGTGGCTGTCACATAATACCGCTTCTTGGACAGGCAGTGCATTCCTTCTGACTCCCCAAAATTTTTGTCAGGCATTGCACAGCTTAGTATCAAGTTTGGATACTGCTACACTTACCTCACACACCTCTGCCGAGTCCCAACCAAGGCAGCCAGCTGCAGGGCTCAGATCAGATCCAGAACCCAAAATGGTGTTGGCAGTGCTGCTGGCAGTGCAGCTGTAACACCAGAGCTGTGCCCTGCAGAGGACAGCCACACTGCTCAGAGGGCTGGGCTTTTTAGGAAGGCAGTGAATTAAATCCCAGGGCTGGCCATAGACAGATGCTTGCTCCTCTCAGCTCTGTGTGCTGAAACTTTTATGGGAAATCAGACAGCTGGAGTTCCAACCCCTTCCTTTAGCTTAGACATGGTAGTAACAGCCCCACTGAGACAAAGCCAGGCCCAAAAATCTTCCCAGGGCCCTACCATGAACTAGAGACCATAATTTGGAGCATATCTGCTGCTAAGCATATGCCTGCCTGCCCTGCCCACTGTTACAAAACCTATCATCTGAAAACTTGGATGAGCATATAGTTTGTTCAGTATTTTAAAAAAGACACAGGAAATGCAGGAATGATTGAATAAAAAATTACCTGTTACTGCCTAAAGATTTAAATACAGATAAGTGAAACAAGGACAGTAGAAGTCTAGAAATCATGCCCTAGTTGAAGGGTACAGAGGACTATGAATAAAACTTATTTCAGACCTTCTGTCTAGGACTAGAATATAAAACCTTTTCTTGAAGTAAATTCTTGTAGCTACCTTTGAGGGATGTTTAATTCCTGACATTATTTTAGCTAATGCACCAATTTTCATTATATCTATCTTCGGATCTGAAGGAAATTGACTATTACAATAAGCCTTAAAAAGGGCAGAAAGAATCATGTCAGTAGTTGTGATTATTTTTGATAGCTTATGATATATTCAGCACTCCAATCATTCTGCTCAGTACTATTATATTGATTGGTAAATGAATAGTTCAGTGAATATGTGGTTGGAAAAATCTAATTTCTGAATTTGGTTTCTAAGCAATCATCTCTATCTGGTTATTTTGGCGAGTCCCTCTGCAATGGTCCAAGCACTGGACATATTCCAGTTGCAAACTGCTTTTCATTGACAGCTGTGCTGCTTTTCAGACAGCATTTTGTGGTTCCAGAATTTAATGTTCTCAACTGTGGCAGCTATACAAAAGATGCTGCAGAGAACTGCAAATTCACTCCAAGCTGGGCTGGATCCAACTGCAAAAGGAGACATCTCCAACAAGTTTTAGCTGGTTTAAAAAGAAGTCTCAGTCCTGTACTCCTCCATCCTTGCAATTCAGGTCCAAGTTCACTTACCTTTTCCCTTCCCAACAGCTCTCATGCAGGCTGCAGTTGCACCGTAACGAGGAGACAAGCAAAGGAGGCATGTGGGTAAATCCTGAATACAGGATGGGCAGTATTGAAGGCAGCAAAACTGCAGAAGACAGAGAGCAGTGAAGCCACATGCAAAGAAAACAAGGGAATTATCGACATACTGGGTTCAGTAGATTGCAGAAAGGTAAAAAAAACAACCAATCTGGTAATATGAACTCTGCTTAAAGCTTCTAACAGAGCCAAATGCTCTTCCAAGAAGTGTTCTTGATGTACACCTGGAGTTCACATGACAAGATGGTTTCACCAGAGATTTCTTGCAACACCAAAAAATGAGAAACAAGCTCAGGAGTCAGTGTGGGAACACGTCCATCCCATGTGCTCCTGAGATGAACTGCCTCCTAGGGAGGCTCTGGTTGAACACTCTTTTTCTCTTCTCAGAACAACACAAGTGCTGAAAAAGAAACTGTTTCTGAGGCAGTGGAGAGGAAATCTCCATGTCTTGGCACCGCACATCTGCAAGAGCAAGTAAAACACTGCGAGAGGCACTGGAGCAGGGCCATGTTACTCCCTTACTGGTCCTATGTTCCTGTGCCAGGAGAGAGACAGATCCGGATATTTCTCTGTCAACAGGCACTCAGAAAGATCAATTTATCAATTTGACCCATAATGAAAAAGGTATCTAAGACAAAGGTAACATCAATTTCTAGACATGTATGATCCATCTTCTTTAGCTCTGGAGAAAAAAACCCAAGCATCTTGCTTAGAGTTTGCAAGGGCACGGGGCAGAGTGCTGCCAAACACTCTGCAGTTTAAAAGGGTGTATAGATGAGGCACTTAAAGCTAGCCTAGTGTAGGACTTGGACTTGCTGTGTTACCAGTTGGATTCAATGATCTTAATGTCTTTTCTAACCTAAACTATTCTATGATTCTATGATGTTGGTGATAAATGTCCTGGAAACGCCCATGCCATAAGCCAGTTGCTTCCTAAGAGCTAGTTTTGCTTATGTAAGCGAAGGACAGTTTTGCAATTCATGTTAGTGAGGTCATTTGACACTGGGACCTTGTTCAGATAATGTCCTGTATTGAGGAAACACTTCAGTAATTACAGATGAAACTGTTAAAATTGCGCATGTGTTCTTCACTGAGCACAGTCCTCATGCTCTTAAGGTCTCTAATTGCTCCATTATTCAGAGATTTAAAGCATAGTTCTCAACATTTAAGTAGAGGTTATAAACAGCAGCAACTAAATAAATTTTGTTGCTGAGATTTCAAAACAAAACTAAGAGGAGTTTCAGAAATGCAAGAATTACAGTCAATGTTACGACACTGACATACGGAAAGGTGTGTATTTTTATTTCTATGTGGTCACAGCTTCACATGGCAGATTTCATAAGAGTTCAAGAAAACCATATCCTTCAGTGCTCCTTCTGCTGCACTTTCCAGTGTTCCAGTTCAGAAAAAACTTGATTTTTTTGAAAAATGAAAATATTGTCGCTAAACAATGGCATCATCTGAAGACTTTCAGACTGCCAAACTTCATTGTACCAAAAACATTCAAAGGCATGAAGAAAATAAGATTTTCATAAAACCTTGGTACTGCATTTAGTCACAAGCAAGGAAATCCCTGTAAGGAATTGAAAATCCATTCTATATTTAGCATCAGCTTAATAGGATAATGTGACTAAACTTTACTATTCTTCAGATTGATGGAATTTTGCATTTTGAAATGGGCTGGCTTCTTTAAGAAGTCTGCTCTTGCTGCTTTTGGAAATAAGCTGTCTTAAGGTCAAGGAGAACAACTTTCACTTTCTTCTTTTGGTAGTTCATTGTCTTACACAAGTCTAATACTGCCCTGAGGAGGCCAATACACAATTGTCTGCCTTTCATGTTTTAAAAAGGTGTCCATACCATTTTGCAAAAAAAAGAGTTGTTAAGCTACAGCCATCTTTTACAGCTTCAGTATTTCCCAGGGATTATCTTTTTCTGCATAGTACAATTCATGTTTACAATCCCATAAGAATCATAGAATTATTAAATTTGGAAAAGACCTCTAAGATCATCAAGTCCAACCACTAACCCAGCACTGCCTTGTTCACCATATCCCCCAGTGCTACTTCCACCTCTTTTAAATACCTCCAGGGATGGTGACACACCACTTCTCTGGGAATCCAATTCCAATTCCAGCTTAAAATAGTACTCTCTGACTTGCTCTAGTATCTTATCTCAAAATCCCATTTGAGAAGAAAACTGAGAGCTTCATGTGATAACAAAATGCAGCAATGCTCTAACCAGATGCAGAACATAAAAGGAATGCATCCTAAAAGTTTCAGAATAGCCTAGCGGTGCCCCGGGTTTAGACTGATCTCGAGTCTTCCACCTGCAAATAATACAGGAGATGTTAAATGAAATGCATAACATTTTTGTGCCAAATTTTCAAAAAGTGTCCACCTCCAACTTCTTTTTTTTAAATATGCTAGAATATTGCCATCTGCGAATGTGAAGCTGTGAAAGCATGAATCTGAAATCTGTCAGCTGTTCATCAACATGCTGGTAATAAAAAAATGCAAGTGACAGAAGGTTGAGTTTTGGGGAGGAGGTTGTGGAGGGTGGGGGAATCATGCATATTTTGCCAGAAGGCAATGAGGAGCTGCACCTAGACCAAACTCGGGATGCTTTGGAGGCTGTGCTGCAGAGCCAGGAGCTCTGCACCACTCACGCCTGGCTGGAGACCATCCCAGCCTTTCCTATGGAGACAGCATGTGACAGATCCCTGTCTCTGAGGCTAGAAATCAGACACCTCTGCAATTTCAACATGTGCCACAGATATTCACTAAAGTAGGAGAGAAATGCTTGTACTGGCACACCAGCTAGGTAGCCAACACCCAGCACTAACAGCTCCATATTCGCTCTCAAGCCAATTCTTGACTTTTAAAACCCAGCATTTTTAAAATTACTTTTCTCTTGGGAAATTAAATGAATAAAATTTATTTCCAAGAGGAAAATAATGTATTATTAAAATATTAATCATTCTGATAAATTTGACCTGATAGAAATCTTTCTGCTTTTTTGCAATTTCTTCTCACTCAGTTAGTATTCCAAGGCTCTATTATGAAATTGTTCAAGCCATTGCTTGTAATACAGCATATTAATAAATTAATTTTCTCTTTCTAACAGCAGTTTTCTATTCCAATTTCCTTTATCTGACTTCTGCATGATTTTTTTTTTCAAATGATAAAATGCTGTCTTTCATATAGTCAATCCACTCATGACTTTTAAAATTCATATTTCACACAATTATGCTGGCAAGTTAGCTCATTTTAGATCGATCCCTTCCCCCCCATAATTTTCAGTGGCCCATCTGAACTGATTCCTTAAATTTCCTTCTCTTTTAGCAGCTTTAATTTAATCCAGACCTTTTGTAAGAGAACTTTTATGAACAGTAATTTTTTCACACATAAGAAATCCCCCTGATTATACAGGATTATATTAATTATCATTAGCTGCATGCCTCCTAGCAATTCAGTTTGCAGTACACAACTATAAAAACTCATAATGCAATGTCTAAAAATTTGCTGGAACAACATTTTCTCAGTGCCTCATAAGAACAATAACTTGCCTTCAAAGTCCAAACATCCCATAATCTGCTCATCTCCACAACAGGTCGCAGCTTTTGATCTCTACACAAACCCTGCTGTTGTATTAGTTCATCTTTCAAAAGGATGCTCACTTTTGACATCTTGACTTCACAGTTTTAAAAGGCAAATGAGTAACACTCCTAAATTGTCTTAGCAGATGCATTGCTCGTAAATTCATGGCTTGTTTTCTAGTTTTGACTTCTCATCCTTAAGTAATACTTATACAAGGATTAAATACGTTTTTTACACTCCTGAGTCAAGCCCAGACATGGCCACAAGCACCCGTTGATGGGTATATCATCCCCAGAATACCCACACAGCATCTTCCTGCTTGCACCAGAACTCCTTTCTCCTGGTTCAATTTTGCTTCTGATCATTGCGTCTATGCTCCTTTAAAAGATGGCCAGAAAAGGACATGAATGAGAATGTGCAGCCCAGTCTCTACATTGTATCTGAGACATAGGAACTGCAGTACCCTGAAGAATGAGGTTTATGTTCAAAGCCTTCCGCAGTCCAAGAAAGTTAAACCTTGGTGTCCCACCTCTCATAGAAATGCCCTTTCACCCCTTCCTGGGCCCAGAAACAGGTGAGGAACAGGAGAGGGCTGGTAGTTAAGTCATCTTTTTCCTCTTAAAATAGTCAGAGTTAGGTTGTAGTTTCAAAACATGTGAATAGTTACCAGACTCACCACCAGCTTGTCCTCCAGGTGTGTTTTAAAAGAAAGCACTTAAACGTGGGATTGGTTCTCTGGCAGAAAAATAATACCAAGTCCAGGACATTCTGGACTCGAAGTCCTGTGTCGGTGGAGATCCATCCAGGCTCCTTTCCATCCACAGACAGTAGAAGATGTCAGACACCATCTGGCCATTAGTGTGTTCTACAAGCTTGACCAACAAAATGCACCCCCTTGTCTGCATCCCATCTGGGGACCACCACTGTCCCTGTGTAGCACTGGGGAAAACCAGACACCTCTCTCAACGTGCTTGGGGCAGACATCACCCTGCTTGACGGGAGCTGGTTTTGAGCCTTGTGCTGGTTGACCACTACACCTCCTCTTCCCTTGGGTACTGCTCACAGTCACAGCACAGGCAACTTTTAACCCTTGGGCAAACAGCACAGTGAACTTTCCTGACATATCACTGTAACTAACACATTTTCTGAAACTGAACACTTGTTTTCTGGAACCTTTCTTACATTACAGCACATATGCCAAAATACTGTGTTACAGCCTCTCAGATCATCTGTAAAACTGTACTAGCTACCTCGCTTCTCTCAGACAATCTGCTTGTGTATTTGGGGATTTCTGGTTGCCACAAATACTATATATTAGAAGTTTTAAGCAACCATTTATCACCTCTTTTTTAGGATGACTTCACACCAGGATGCAACAAAACTCCCATCAGACTTAAAATACCCAGCCTGACTGAAACTTTCACATAAGGCATAGGGTCATTAACAACCTGACAAGTTTTCAATTGTTGCAGAAGCCAGCTCATGCTAGCTTTGGAATTAGCTCCTCATACATTCCAGGAGGCTGGTTTGAGAACTGGGATGGCCAGTGGCAGGCAGGGGACCGATACAGCTAAAGAAAGATCATGAGTCAGTTCAGAAGATATGCTCCAAGTTCCTCCCCAGGTCTTTTGCCTTTTATTCTCCAATTCAGGTATTACATTTCCACTGGTTTCCACCAGGATTGTGCATGCACCTTGACATGTTCACAGAAGTTCCACGATACAGAGTTTCACAACTGGGACAGGTCCCTACAATCAGGACACCAGGGTGACAAAACAGATTCTGGAGAATTTCCCACTGAGTAGGATGGAGAGAACATAATTACCACATCGTAGCACTACAATGTCTCATAAACATAGAATAGACTAGATCCATTTACCACAAAAATCACAGAAAATAACTTATCAAAGAATATATATTTTATGTAAAATATACATTTTTAGAATATAATTTTAATACAATTTTTATACTTAATAATGTTGGGTTTGCAACACTTTGAATTTAAAAAAAAAAAACCCACAAAATATTCTTGCTGCCAGAATTTTATTTCTGATAATACTTATAGTTTGAGGTAACATTGAAAGAAGACTGTGTGCTGTGAACAAAGTCAGTGATGTTTGTCTGCAGTCACATTTTTGTTATTAAAGTGAAAAGTAAACTTAGAACTTGGCATGTACACTAGAATTCATAACAATTTAGGTCATGGCAAACTGAGAAAGCAAGGACTAATGCAAACCTACTCTGTTCAAATTTGTGACTTTTGCAATATGTGTCGTTAGTATGACAGAAGTCAAGACAGATGTAGTTTACATCACTATCATTATTAAGCGTGTGTCTTTGTATGATCCACAGCACAGCTTACTGCAGGAACCAGGAATAATAAACACAGGGGTGTGGGTCTTTGCATGGAGCCTTAGCAATGATGACATGAATTCAGCTTTCCTTGATATAGATAAAAACTGATATTCCATGCACACACGTTTTATTTACAGTGACTCATCCACAGTGACTAGTCACCCCTTCCTCTGGCAGCAGTAATTACGAGCGGTCTTTCTTCTTTAACAAGCTCAACTTTGCACACAAAGTCTCAGTGACCTCTTCAAGGTGTGAGTCGTTTATCAGGGTCCATTCAGCAGCAGCAGTCTCTTTCCAGTACAGTCCTTGGTATGGCTAAATTCCATTGTCCCTTTTTCAGCAGTCAAAAATCCATGATAAATTCTGTACAACACTGTAGTTAATATAACAGCAGCACCAGATATTATATTAATTCATTTGCTAAAAGCTGTTTGCAATTATCTCTCTATTGACAATATTTTACCAAAAGTAAGTCAATGTACATCTCTAAATATCAGAAATGTATACTTTGATAAATACATTATTGTACAAGAATTCTGACATGCAGGTCATGCTATTGGGCTTGGCTATATACAGAAGAACATGTTACACGGTCAACAATAAATTTAATTTCTTTTCCTAACAAAAAAATAAAACATGACAGTCAGGTATTATTCAACAGTTTCAAGGATCACTTAAGATTTTAGTCATTATGGTCTTCCCCATGTAGTTCTAAAACTCTACAGTTTAAGGGTAATTTTTCCTCACCAGCCCAGAACCTCAAATTTGCCATTGCATTTGACCTGTTGCATAAACAGAGGTTAATATTGAATGAAAAAGCCACTAGAGGAGATACAGTTTCAAAATTGTAATGAATGCTGGTTGCTAGGAGGAAGATTGATGCAATAGGCAACCGGTCGGTGCTGAAAAGCCGCTCGAAAAATCTTAGGAGTGCACACGAGTTAGTCTAGATGATACTAACTGCACTTGAAAAATATGTATATTTCTATCTATACACAGATGTATAGTCCATATGAAAAAAAAGAGAAAAGGAGAAAAATGTTCTTAGTTCAACTTAAAAGAGGGGGGCATTTTAACAGTATCTCTGTGCTTTATGGAGACAGATGGAGAATACAAGGACACAGGTTGCAAAACAGACAGACAAACAACATATAGGACAAAGCACCTCAAAAAACATTGACTGAAGAAATTTTTGAAGCCCATGAGCCAGAGGTATAAGGCTGGTCAAAACCCCGACTCGAGAACTACNAAAAAAAAAAAAAAAAAAAAAAAAAAAAAAAAAAAAAAGCCCCCAGTATTTGTTTCAATTTTACTTGGTACTCAGCTTCTGAAAATGTTGAAGAACCCTGGAGTAGAGAAAATACTACAGTACCAAGCAGCACTTGCTAGCTTAAAATTGCAAGTCTGGATGGCGTTTACCTTTCTTGCATGTTTTGTGCCTTCCCCAAGCCATTAAGAAAGAGATCTGGCTTCTGCTTGCGTGTAACCAGTAATGACAACCTCTTTGCAGTTATCTGTGTGCAAACAACCGGAGACATTCAGAACTCTGATACAGCAATCCAGTACCGAAATAAGTTAATCACAAAATAAAGTCGTTTATAAACAAGTAGATAGTTTAAAAATAAAGGAAAAGGTTAAACAAAGAAAAACAATCCCACATGCAGACCAGTTTATCAGTGCTTTCATTTCAGCAGGATGGTAACAATGTGAGAACACACATCCAGAGCCCTCTGTGGTCTCCACGATCGGCAACACTGCTTGTCAGGTGATGGAGACAGGATGGTCCATGCAAATGAGCAGACCCTTCAGAGCAGACATCTTCAGAATGGATTAGAGTCACAAGAAATGGAGGTTCAATGGAGTGACTGATAATCACTTGGAAGCACATTATTTTAAGTAAATCTCCCTGAAATTATGCTTATTTATTGAATATACTGGACAACAGCATCCACTAACTGTCCTTTTATTGCCACAGGGAAGTAGGACAATATAGTAGATAAAAGGAGAAATGCTACCTTAATTAATCTTTAAAAGCCAAGACAAAAATCTTCAGCTACCCAAGTGGCTTTTCTTACTACTGACAGTTGTATCATGCAGGAGTTAGACCGTATTTGTGGAGCCTATGCTTAATGCTACATTTATTTCCAATATGTGGTAAACAGTATTTGATTTAATGCTATGTAGCCGATTGATGCCATCTGGTTTACAAGATGGAAGGGATGGGAGACCGAGAGCGCCTTAGAGGACAAGGTGAGCTGTAGGGTGATGTTACTGGAGACAGTCGCAGAGCATTGCCTGTCAAGCCAGCTATGTTGTTTAAGCTTCGAGATTTTTCATAGCCTTGTATGAGAAAATGCACAGACATCAGTTGAATTCAGCCAAAAAAATAGACAAAGACAAACAGTACAGTGTAATGTAATCCAAGGAGCTATCAGGGACTCAGAGGGAATCTGCCTGCAAAAGAACTCAGTGCTGAGACACATTACTACCAAAATATATTAATAAATAAAATTATTTACAAATTAATGCATCTACTTTTTCCCCAAAAAATTAAACAGACCACCACAAAAGAGGTCTGACCTGCTCTTTCACATCTCATCTTGCACTTAGTATCACACTGTGGGCTTCAGCAGGGTTGCACACAGAGCAAGATAAAGGATCCCATCAGGGTGACTGAGCTATCTGGCTGAGCATAATCAAAAACCCATTAAGACAGACTACAGAAACTGTTAGAATTACGAAATCTTTGCTAAATTCAATTCCTAACAAAGTACATTTTTTTCTTTAAAATAAATAAACCAGAAACCAGATAAATTTTATACAGTATGTGTAAATCAGTTTTTGCAGAGGACTGAATGGTAATATAAGAAGCTTTAGCTTCAAAAATATTAACCCTTAGGCTTTGCTTCTAATTTGAAAGTTCAGCAAGACAGTAGAGTTTGACGTATACGTAAATGTCTTCTGAATGGCAAGCTTAAAACACTGAATTTGTGCTTCTTTTCCAGATGATTTGAACAAAATCAATGGTATTAATCCATATAAGCAAGTAGTAAATAATTAATAATTAAATGAGGCAACCACAAAATGCTTCACAATTTGAAGGGAACATTGCACTTGTAGACAGTTCTGTTCACATACACTGTGAGCTCCAGCTACCTACTTTTTGCTACTGTGGATTTTTTTCACTTTGTAGAGGCTATGCTGTAAACCAATGAAAAAACATTGCTATTCACTGCATCACTATCTTCATATTCAAGAATTTCAGCAGCTGCTGAATAACCCCATTGGTTAAGAAAGGGATCTGCTCATTGGCCTGAAGATATCAGCAAGGAAATACAACAAAGATTAAGCCAGGCAGGACCTTGCTCCTGAAGTACATGGGTACATGCCTCAATGTAAGCACGAGAGAAGGCTCACTGATTTCAGTGGCACTACATATTTCTTTGAAGACAAGTATGCGTTTAAAAATTTGTCAGGTTAAGATGGTCAGGTCTAAATTGCTCACAGGGAAATAATGAGACTTTTCCCCACAGAAACTTTAAAACACCAATGACAGTAAAGCTAACCATCACATGGAATGTCAGAAAACTTTTTTTCTTTTTTCTGATTGAAATGGTTACTGGCTCAAATTCCAGATCTCTAGGTAACAGAGAATTAATGGCATCTTTAGGAAAAATCATATCTTAGGCTCTCCCCTTACAACAATTATAATATTTCTTACCTACTAAGACCTGCATACTGTAAAACTAGACTTAAAGCAAATGTATAACCTCAAGTCTGCTAAAACATTGTGCAATGTTCTCTCCAGATGGCAAGGGCAGGCTAGACTGTGATACTACATAGAATTCTGATACACTTCTGAAACAGCCTCCAGTTTCTGAGTTTCTATCAGTATTTACGCAGACTAGAAAGAATTATGTTTGAAAAGAGAATTAAAGAGGAGCACAATGCTAGTGTATATATTTAAACTCCCTGTAAACATAAAGCTTATTAAAAAAATAAAAATAATCAGGTAGTTTTTTTTTATATAAAAACTAGGAAAGTAGTTCTTAAGATTATTTTCTTGCTACTCTTCTAATGATAAAAGGAAAGAACTGATAGAGGAAAATGGTAAAGATTATAAACAAAGTAGAAACTCCTAAAAATGAAAAACAGATACACAAGATGAATAGTGAAAGATGCATGATCCAAAATCATTACTTTTCAGGTATTTTAGTGGATCTGCTCTGAATCAGTATCATCTTGGAGATGGAGACGCAAAAAAGCTCAGAATAAATTACAGTTGAACGCAACCAAGAATCAACCAAGGAACAAACCAAACAAGAAGAATGTACCAAAAGAAAGAAAGAAAGAAAGGGAAAAAATAAAATGTAAAAGTAGTAGATTTGATGTGTGATTGACATTTAAGCATTCAAACACATTTGTATATTACTTCAAGATATTTTTTGGCTTATGGGCTAACTTCCCTACTCTGTATAAAATACATGCCAAAGCCAGTGACTAAAACATTTCAGCCTCAACTAAGATTATTGTCAGAGCCAGACAAAGAGCACATTTCTCATCAAAAAACTGTCCATTCTGAACTCAATCCCCAGTTTTATAGTAAAAATTACAAAACCATTTTCTTTTAAATCTAGATTTACAAATTAAAATGTTCCAATATAAAATAGGTTTCATAAATATGTCTTTAGTAGCTGATGGGTAACTTATTTTATTATTTCTGATCTGCTCTAGTCATGGTTACTGCCATAATTTGCTGAGTGAAGTCAAAAACCTTATCGTGCAAGATGCCATGGCAATCTACCTTATCCAGGTGTTCTTGACCTCCTCAAAGACTCTTACCATTAGAGATATTTTAAATAATCCTAGTTGTTGAGAAGACAGTGAAATATATGCTCAGTGGAAAATGTAGTAAATCTGTGCAAAAAACATGTTTGCAGTGATTTTTGATTTAAACTAAGCATTATATATAGGAGTGCATAAAATGCCCCAGCACAGAGAGTGATACTCTTTGCAAATACCATACACATGGAACTGGTTGCATATCTGCCTTCATAGGTTTAACCTACTGAACTCATGCTTTGAAATGCAAAAAGAGCATTTGCAGAAAAACCCAAGAAAATTCCTTTAGATATATTTGGCTCGCTGGGACAGCTATATTTGCTATACACCAAACAATTAAAAAAAAAAAAAAGCCAGAAAAATCTCAGGCAAAAATGTATTTCCAGTGCCACACGGCTACGTCAGATGAACTCTGAGATGAACAACTACACTTCAGCAGCACTCAGGAATGCAACACCTGTCAGAATGATGCAATGTCAGAAGAATATAATTTGCTAAGAAACAGAAGCAGTTCCTATCTAAGAAAATGGGAGGACTACCACTGGCATGTTGATCTTAGGGCCATGTCCTGATGTTAGGTTTGTAGCCACGGCCAGACATGGCCTGCTGGGGCAGAAACAATCAGTCGTGTGGGAGATAAAAGTATAAAACAATTTTGCAAACTCCACCTGGGCAATCCCATCCTACTGAGCAGCAAGTAATCAGATCTGAAGAGGCTAAATAACTAGAAAGGCATTTTTAACACCTTGCAAGGTCAAGCACTGTTTTACTACATAGCTGAGTTATGGCTGGGGTAGACAGTCATCTTCTATGAACAGTGGTGTATTGCCAAGAAAAAAAAAATTGGCATTATAAGCTCAAAATTTTATTTGAAAGAAATCTAAATAGCATCTCAGGATATGCTTTTTTGTGTTCAGAACAAAAATGTTTCTTACTTCTGACATGTCAACCTTTAAAATGTATTCAGCTGTAAATTTCATTAAGAACATCCACAGTTATAATATGATTAATTTGTCTTTTAGAATGACAAGTTATATTGAGTGATGAGTGGTTGAATGAGCAAGGTCTGAATTGCAGGCTCTTCCATTAGAGATTACGGACAAATGAAGACACAAGTGAAATGAGGGTCCAACATCAAGCACATTTTTTGAAGACCAAAGGGGATGATTGTTTCTAAAAGGAAAAGAATGACTAGGAGTAAAGAAAAAAAGACACATTGTGAGTACAGTCTTTCCTCTTAGAGCATTGTGCACATCATTTTACTCTAAGATTGTTTTTCACAAGCACATTGCTGAGTAACCTTTTATGATCTAATGAAAGAAGTCCATACCTTTCCTGATCCCTCCATCAGTAGCACACGTGTAATCACCTGTTGTCAGTAGGAAACATGTTCCCCCTCTTCTGTTTTTGTCTCTTGTACTAGAACGTCTGATGGGAGGGAGCCTTTCACCAGGTGAGAGTGGCTGCTCACTTCCTGCACTGTCTTCACCTGATAACACTGGTTAAAGCACCATGCCCATTTACAGACAATAATGAATGAGGAAATGAGACATCACAAAGAGCTTACGCTGAATGCCAGATATTCCCATCACTCAAGAAGTAGATATAAAGTAAATCATTAGAAGAAAACAAGATTGCAATTCATCATCATTCAGTACAAAATGGCAAAAGATATATGTTTTGTTCAAGAGCAAATGATCTTTCGACTTTCCTGTTCTAAAATTTGTATAGAATTAAATTAAACTAACATGAACTAAGAAATAATCAAACCAAGGCCCAGTTAGTCACCTACTCTGGACTGTAACTTGTCAGAATACAGTCAGCCTTGGATATTTCAAACACTTAGTTACTATTTTGGCTATCATTTTTGCTAAACAAGCGGTCAGGCATTTTTGTTTAGAATATATTGTTTAATGTTTTAAACACAAGTGCTCACCCAGAAGGGCTATTTTTTCAACATTTGGCACTATACACTGTTTAATAACACTCAGCTTTCATTTGCATATTTATTACACTTGCACTGCTTGTTGTCATAAGTACCCAACATTAAATGCTGTCTTGGTCTCTGTACTTTGTCAAATGGCAAAACTTGTACCTCTCCTGATTTGTCACTCCCAAAGGACTCTCTTTGAAAATTATCTACCGTTTCAAATTCAGGCCACACTTCAAGAAAAAAAAAATCTCTTCTCAGTACAGCACAATAACTTCAACTTTACCTTTGCACTTAAACCTGAGCATGTTTTTTTTTTCCTGAACTGGGAATGCAAAGGGCAGAATTCAGCCTTGAAGTTTTGCACATAATTCATAGTGACTCTAATGACATTCTCTACCAGAAAAAAAGCTACAGTGCATGATGTGAATGGTGGCACCACTTAAAAAAAAAGATAGCACTTTTAAATGGCTCCTTCTTGCATGTCTGCTTTCTCTCTAACTTCTCTAACTTCAAGGATTATAACTCCTTGTAAATAAAGCTGTAGACACAAAAAAAGAGTGTCTCTTATGAGAGATACAGTGATCACACTGAGCCTTTTCCATTCAGAATACCTTAGGTAGGACCTGATGGCATGAAAAAGCTGTTGTCATTAACACTTTAAAGATGTTATCTCATCTCGAAGTGGGTATCAGCCTGATAGCACTGAAAAACTAACTACATTTTAGTGTCATTCTGAGTCTTTTCAAGTGTTTCCATACTTTTAAATATATTTAGGATGTTCAAAAAACCGTGTTAACTTTGTGAACAGTAACTCGGAGAGTGAAACCGAGCTTCTTTGAACGTAAATGCTATTCACTAACAGAGCAACAGACCAACAAAGGCTATTGTTCAGAGACCGATTTTCCAGACTCTTCTTTTTAATTACTATATTTCAATTACTGAATTGCACCAGTCATGAGTGGTTTTGCTCTTATTATTCTTTAGCAGCTTTACAGCTGGAGTCTCATGACAGGTATGTGAGCTTTTTAAACAGATTGTGTTTGGCTTAAGAATAAATACACTTACGAAACAAAAAAAATACTCTTGCTGCTAAACTATTTAATTATACTGAGAAGTAAAATTTACTCTTTAATTGCAACAGATTTGGAGTATGCAGCAGTGGCTTGGAGGGACTGAGGCTGTCATTTGATATGCAATTTCACTGAGTAAAGCACAAAATACTCCTTATTCATCCTTTGGAACTCTAACAAGTAAGGTAATAGAAATCACAAAAATCAACTGTAATAGCGATGATGGTGCTGTCATTTCCTTTTTTCTTGACAAGATTTACATCAGCTATGCTAGTATAATTTAATGAATAGTAAATATCATGCAATGTCTCATCTAACACAGATGAAGGAGATTCTTTTAGCCAGGGAAGCAGAATGCCAAATGGAAAGAAAACTAGAAAGAAGATTTCTTCCTATTTCCTTTGAGTGCTGGGCTTTGGATGTAAAGCACCTGCTCCTTTTAAATGACTGCTTCTTTGTAGGATCTTGCTTAACAGGCCACGATGTGGCACAGGCAAAGCTGACACGAGAGACAGACACTGAGGCAAAACACCATGGAGTCCAACAGGGTGGGACACGGTGGCTGCTCAAATAGTCACAGTCATGCAGAAAAACAAGAAACATCCATATAACGCAACAAACAACAGGCAAAAGAAAAGGTTGATATCATCAGCAGGAAAGCATTCTCAACAGAGCAAGCAAAACTGTATAGACCAGCTACATAGAGGTTTGGGAACATCACTATACCTATTTTGTCCTCTATGAGACTGACACACGCAAATGTTGGAGGGGAGAAGGGTGGGAGCTACATCTTCTCCTGGCAGAAAGACTGGCTGCTTTCTGACCCCTACCAAACATACTGGTCTATAAAGTGTTTTCAGAGGACATGCATTTCCAATGGGGTCCTACCTGATGATCTGTTGTGTTCCATCAGCTGGTTGTCCTTGCCCAGGCAGATGTCGCCCTGTGTGCTATTGCAGGCCATGTTCAAGTCTGTCTTGCAGAAGGTGGGTGAGCTGGCTTGAGGAGCAGGAGGGATGTGCTTCTTTCGTTTCCTTGGCAGTTTCTGCTTTGCCATGGCCAGGGAGTAGTACATCCCAAAATTGTTGACTATCACAGGCACGGGCATGGCTATGGTGAGCACTCCCGCCAGTGCACATAGGGCCCCCACCAGCATGCCTGACCAAGTCCGTGGATACATATCCCCATATCCCAGGGTGGTCATGGTGACCACAGCCCACCAGAAACCGATAGGGATGTTTTTGAACTGTGTGTGTTCACTCGCTGACGGGTCGTTAGGCTGGGCTCCCACCCGCTCTGCGTAGTAGATCATAGTGGCAAATATCAACACGCCGAGTGCCAGGAATATTATCAGCAGCAGGAATTCATTGGTGCTGGCTCGGAGAGTGTGGCCCAGCACCCTGAGACCCACAAAGTGCCGGGTGAGCTTGAAAATCCGGAGGATCCTGACGAACCTTACCACCCTGAGGAAACCAAGCACGTCCTTAGCAGCTTTGGAGGAGAGCCCACTCAGGCCCACTTCCAGGTAAAAGGGCAGGATGGCCACAAAGTCAATGATATTCAAGAGGTTTTTGATGAATTCAAGTTTGTTGGGAGAAAAAATAACACGTACTAAAAATTCAAATGTAAACCACACCACGCAGACTCCTTCCACATATGTCAGTGCAGGATCTGTCTCAATCTCATACTGAAACACAGCTTCTGTCCCGTTGATGACCTGCTCAGTTTTGTTTATAATAGTATTGAAAGCCTCGTGTGTTTCCAGGCAGAAGGTTGTGATTGAAACTAAGATGAAGAATAAAGAGGCAAAAGCGATGAACTGAAACACAAAGAGATAAAAGAGACATCAGAACCACACAGCTCTTCACATTAATACAAATGATGTCTGCATTCATAGTAAAACTCTTACTCATTCTTCCCCAAATGGCTGACAAATTCATGTGCATAGAAATTTCCATCTAGGCCAGAGGAGAGCAGCAGACAGCTCTCATATGCAGGTTAGGAGTCCAGGAGGAGGAAAAGTCTTGGCAATGGATGGAATGACAAAATGCAACTCATTAGGAAAGTAGCAACAAATTCTTTAATCTGTGCTAAATTGTCCGGATTTGGTTCAGTTGTCAAGGCTCCTTGCAAGCAGTCCCTGTACACACCAACCACTGCCATACTTAAAGATGTCCAGCTCTCACACAGTGGAAAATGTGGGCTGACCCCAACAGTCTTCAGATTATGCTTCAGAATTAATACCTGTCTTGAAGAGCACCTCAGAGGGATCTAGGAGATCTGAACTCTTGGTTTCCTTTAGATTTTCAATGATTTACAAATACAGGATATTTACTGATAGAAAAGGCCTTCTGTGTTACAGGCAGAGTTGGTTGCATAGCCTGTTATGTTTGTAGCCTGATTCTTGTGGGCAGCACTAAAAGCAAACCTTGCAG
This sequence comes from Cyanoderma ruficeps, assembly GCA_008694505.1. Taxonomy (NCBI): domain Eukaryota; kingdom Metazoa; phylum Chordata; class Aves; order Passeriformes; family Timaliidae; genus Cyanoderma; species Cyanoderma ruficeps. Next base: position 19,151,932 of record VZDJ01004378.1, read on the forward strand.
AACCTCACACACTGTGGTGGCAGAGCTTTGCCACAGTCTTAGGATCCACAATCCTGCTAACCAGGTTACAAATTCAGGGCAACCCAAACAAAAAGGGAAATACAAATTCAGTTCTAGTAGAGACACGTGAATTGATAAAATGCAGGTAAATAACCTGGAAACAGTCATCACAGAAGATTTTTTAGGACTTAAAAACTATACACTGCCTGATCTTCAATTCAGCCATCACAATCAAGCATTGAATAACAGAGCACAGGACAGGATCTCAAAAATTAACACTAGGCCAAACAGCTAGAGCAGGAGATAGATTTTCTTACACTGAGGAATATACACCAAATGAAAAGGTGTTTTCAGGTCACTTGTTCCTTTGCTACAATGGTTAACTTCTTTTCAATAACATTACAACTATATTAGCTAGCACTCAAACAGCAGTGGTAAATAACAATATTTTTTATTTTGAATTTGCATCTTAACTAACATTTTATAGCCACTGTTATCCTGGGGGGGGGGAAAGCCTTCTGGAGGCATGAAGATTTTTGAAAGTGTTAGGGGCCCAAGGAGGCCAAAAGATGCCTGAACAGGTTAAAAATATCTAGTATCTAGTTACCACACTGAAATCTTGAATGTCATTGGAAAAAATCTAGTTGCAAAGCAGAAAAAAATAACAGCCATAAGCAGGAATGCCTCTGTTCTGCCACTTTAATCCAGCATACAGCATTGTGGCAAAACTGATTTTGTGTACTTAGGATATCAATGTCTGAATTTAGTGTTAGCATTCAGATTCTGTGCCACAGGAACTCATTTGGACTCGTACAATACTGAATGCTTGTGTTTTTCTAACACGGAACACTGGTTAGACAACAAAATATTGTCTCTACAACCTGTAGAGAGAATTCCTTTTATTTTGGAAACAAGCTTAAATTTGCAGTGCAGGTCTGGCAAATTTATTACATTCAGATTGATGAGATGGATCTATAAAAAATCCCATATAACTACCCATATCAGATATTTGCAGGTTATTTGTGGCTTCCTTTCCTCAGCCAAGGAAAAAGAAGTTATTACACCATGCCCTACAACTGAAAACACTCTAAATCTGTTACCTTTCAAATAGTACTGACTCAGAGACTGAACTGAACACTTACCATCCAGTCTAGACTTCTAGCCACAAGCTAAGGAAACAATCTTACACAGTCTGATTTTCACTGAACAGGCTTTTCTGCCTTTCCCTTAACTACAAAATTGCTGCATGTTCATAGCTCACAGCACCTGACACCAACATACACAAAAGAGCCTCAGTCTTGTGTGAGACAACTAGAGTCAGCAAATACAACCAGATTTGTACAACCTAAGTGAATTAATCGCAGCAGATCTTTGCAAAACTTCTCTACAAGAGGGATAGAGAATTTATCAGACTCTAAGCCGCTGGTGGGCTAAGAATGACCCTTGGGTGTCTCCTAGAGCATCCTCCAGAATTGTTGTACACAGTCAAGGATGGAAAAAGTAAACAAATCTTTGGAGGTTGAGTCACTGAAGTTAAGTCAGCACTGTAAGTTGAGAGGGAACTTTTGACAGATAAAAGATTGGGCAACCTCTTCAACAGCAACACTGATGATTTCAGACAACTGTGAATTTTATTTTTTTGTCTGAAAATAAAAGAAAACTACATTCAGTCTAACCAAAGTAAAAATAACCAACAATTAAATAATTTACCAATAACTCAGATATTATAAGGATTAACTGTGCATTCAACAGTGCAGTGAACCTAACAGTATGTAAATAATTACCACTGTCTTCTGGACTGTATTTTAGAGTCCATTCAGGTTCAGAACCTTTCTAAAAAAATGATAAATACCAAGAGAGTAACTGCAGGTAGAACTGCCTGACAAGCTATTTATTACTGTTTTGTTTAACACTGACACTGCATTGACATTGCATTTGGCAAGGCAGATTGAAATTTTTAGCTGTGCACCTACATTCAGCATTTTATTATCCCTAAAGGAAAAAGACTTCCAGTCATGTCCAAAATCTATCCTAAAGACAGTCATCTTCCAGAGGTCAGAACAAAGACAAGAAAACACTTGTCTTTTATGCATGGCATCACTGATTTTGAGCAAAGGACACACATTCCTTTTATCTTTCATTGCATTTGGTTTTAAACTGCCAGCTCCTTGGATCAGGACAGAACTTGCATAGCACCTAGTAAGATGAAGCTTCAAGAGACCTACAATGTTATTGCAATAATCAGAGGATTCTGAAAACACACAAGAAGCAAATGCAAAGACCAATGGAAACAGGAACACTTTACCAGTCAAACAAAAAATGATTAGGGATTAACCTTACATTAGAAAGATGCTTCCTTAGTACCATGTTACATAATATCAGGAAATGTGGTGAGAAGTCTCTAATATGTTTTTCATACTCATCTCTAGCATGTTTTTCATACTCATCTGTAATGATAAAAAATTAAATGAAGTCATGTGCTATCCCTTTATCCCATGTGCTATCCATTTTATGCTTTCCTTCTCCTTCATCCTAATTCCAGCTTCTCTAAAGTAATTAGCCTCTAAAATTACATCCATTTTGGTCATGTGGGCAAGCACCAACATTTCAGAAAAAGACAGTAACAGATTTGAACTCACAGATTCTCTAGTGGATGTGACCAACCAAGTTCTATTCCTCAGCCCTGCAATAGTTCCTCAGTCCACAATAACCAGGGTAGCACACACAACTTTTTGTTTATTTCCTTTTTTCTTTTAGGAGGCACAAAAATTTAAAAGGAGTTAGCCTGATCACTATTTCAGAAAGGTTGCAGCAAGAGACAATTTTCTGTTTGAATCATTAGCAACCTTTCACTGTAAGAAGTTCTGAAAACTTTGGATTTGACTAGTTACAAGACAAGTTCAGCCTTGGTAGAGAGCAAAACAGCTTATTCTCTCCCCTTTTTAAACCAAAGATTGCAGCCCTAACACATTTTTGAGAGTCTCCAAAAAAAGCTGAAGAAAATCTTTCAAATAATATCCAGCTAATCATGATCTTTTTCTCATTTCTTAAAAAGGTTTGGGGGTTTTTTTTCCAAGTAATTGCTTCTTGTTTGCTTCAGTGGATGTGATAAAATTAACTTTTTTCATTTAAGTTTTCTTTTTTCCTCCTGAAGGAACCATTTTTCCAAGTGACAGAATGGTTGTAGACAAACTCTGGGGCCATCATTTTTGAAACTGAAGTTAACACAAATTGAATTAATAAAAAGTTCAGTCCATTTTTGCCAGAAGAGAGCAGTTAAAAGTTTCAAAAATATTCACTATGCAATACACAGCACGTAGAGCATTCCTCATTAAGCAGTTAAAGATCTCAATAGGCTGCTGATTCCCTCTGTTCAGATTTTGAAGGCAGTGTGCACCCAATTTTGTGTGTGTCAGCATCTCACGTTCAGACAGTAGAGATTCCATTTTCCAGGTTTGTCTAGTTAAAAGGATCACCAGCCAAGCTCTGGTGCTAACTTCTAGGAACGTTCACAGTAAGTGGATTAATCATCTATAACTTGATTTTCAATGAAGCACACAAATCTAGAGTGTGAGGTGCCTGCAGATAACTTGTTGGAAATAGAAAACTTTATGATTTGTACTTTGAATTCAGTGTCTTATGGGGGACTGAGTATCTCAGAGTTTAAAGCAATTTCAAAATTGACAACCAAATCCAGAACACCAAACTGAGCAGTCTGTGGATCAGCTTTTATGATTCCAAAGTCATGTCTTACCTTGCACATAGCTCCTTAACTGCCTTGAAAAATTAAGGTCACTAAAATTGTGACTGCAAATGACCTGACAACAATCTTATGTCTATAGGCCATGACTGGATTTCACAGTAGGAAAAGGCACAAGGTCAGAGGATGATGTGTCTCACATCTGACACACACGCACACACGTTTCCTTCCCAAGCAAACCCAGACATGAGGCTGGTTGTTGTCCTGGGAAGGAGCCAGGGCCTTAATGCAGCCATTCTAAGGCTCAACAGCTTAGACAGGGCCCAAACAAAGCAGCAGCAGAGCTAGAAACTGACCCTTGCACTCAGCTGTATTATACATATTCATAAAATCAGACTGATCCTACTCCATATTTAAATAAGTTTCTTCTGTCCATCTCACGCCCTTAAATAGGCTATTTCTACACAATTATTTAGTGTTCCAAGATGGACAGGTCATACTGAAGAGGTTAATGCACAGTGAAGTGTTAATAGTCACAGTCATCCTTACTTCTTGCTTCACATTTAGGTTTTGAATAAAATCTCTGACCATATTTCAGTGTTTTCTCTTTAAAAAGTTTGTATCTGGTCTGAATACAACTTGTTCTGGGGTTGGATCTCAACACCTCCTCTTTCAACTCCCCTCACTGTGTAATGTACATTTTCTAAGGTGAGCATTTAAAAGCAGCTTTTAAGACTCATTTAGTTTGAGTTACATTCCAGGACACAGAAGGTTTGCCCTTGACACACTTGACAATGGAAAAAGAAAATGACTGAATATTCAATTAGCTCTTGAAAACACAACACTTAATATTCTCTAATGCAGGCACAGAATTTCCTTTGAAAAAATAAGATTAAAATGTTACTTTAAATAAATTTCTTCACAGGCACATTATGAGATTTAATACACGTGTGTTGCTAGAACTTAAAATGATTTTTAAAAATCAATATTCCTCCCCACCACACTCATAGACTAAAAACACAACTATAGTGCATTCAAGAAAAGAGACTGTAATTTTTTTTCCTAAAAAACTAACTTTGATGGCTTGCTCACTATTGTAACCAAAATCCTGCTTTCATTACAAAAGGTAAGAGTTTACCGAACAACTTATTTTTTTCTGATCAGAGTAGAGGAGTTTCCACTCATGGGTTCTTTGCTTTCCCAGATCATTCATGTTAACCAGAACCCTCAAAACAGGGCAACTTCTGTAGGATAACATAATACTTAAAAGGAAAGCAGGTTTTGTTTTTTTTTTTTTTAATATCATAATCATTTTGATAGATAAAAAAGAATTCCAACTTTAGTGATTTAAAAATTATTCCCAGTGATGTCTGTTCGCATCTGTTATCTTAAGCCTTGTCTTTTCATATTTCAGAATATAATACAAATTATTTGAAAAAAATAACTGATTCAGTTTCTTCCTCTTACTAGCCCTCTGACCACAAAAAGTAAGCTGATCTATGCATTACATGCACCCACTCTCACTGACTGCAAGAATTTGGTTATATATATGCATTACGAAATTATATTTTACAAATTTTCTTCACATGTATTTTAAGACTCGTTGATCTATTTCTTAGGCTAAAACAGTTAATAGTGGTTATACCAAAATTATATACTCCCACCATAAACATTATAAACTGATACTGATTTTTTTTGTCTCTCTCAAGGTTCAGGAAAAACCCATATTTTTCCTGTAAATCTTTCATAATTTTTGCCCTGTAATATTCTCCAGAAGCCTTTTTTATTCTTCCAGGAATTCAAACTGTCAGTTTCTGAAATCCCCCTCATTCTGTAGGGGAATTGAATGAGACCCAGTCAAACAGGGAACAAAGCCAAAATCACATACTGTTTCTAATCAGTCCCAACTAACTTGCAATGCTGATTTTTTAATCTAGTTTTATATCTGCTTAATCATATAAAACCAGTCTCAAAAAAAAAAAAATCCCATAAAAATCCAATAAATTTGAGTGATTTGGGCATTCAATGAGAATACGACTCAAATGTGACTGTTACTTATGCAGAAAAAGAAACTGCATTTGTTAACTACATGGCATGCTTCGCTCAAAGTAGAAACTAACCTTGGCAATGAAATCACAGATTTAGATACCACTTCCAGCTTTAAAGAGAGTTCTCTTTGTTTAGATTTGACAGATTGTCCTCATTTTTGATTTCAACATGATAGATTTTTCCCCCCTCTGTTTAATTCCACCTGGCAATCAAGAGACTGCTAAAATCACAATGTGATTTCAGAATGAGCTCTTGTGATGAACTTACCTCTCTATATAGTTTAATGTTCTGTGTGGCAGAACTTGAACATTAATGTGCATTTTACCTAAACCCAAATACCTCATCAAACATGCGATCAGTCTCTTCACAACTCTATTTCTCAAATTCTTCCTTAGCTTTAAGTAGCCCTTGGAAAATTATCATTTAATGAAAAAAATAGAAGGCAAAATCACAAGTTGTTATGGTGTGATGCATTTTCAGTGCATTGGATCTGGATATTCTTAGTAAGAAAACAAATACCATCAGAAGCTAATGACCAAACTACTGGCATTTAAACTATAAACTCAAGGCAAACATACTATCAATTTACTTCACCACTCATAAATCATAATCTCTCCCATTATTTCTCTCCAAAGATTAATGAATTGATACAGGGATAGCACTTAAAATAAACCATCAAAGGACAAACAAAAACATGATACAAGAAGTATCAGGCACTAAGACCAATTTTATGTCTCTAAAAATCTATGAGTTCCTCCTTCTGGGGAATAATGTGGAATGCCAGCATTAAAGTGGGATTTTTAAAGTCTACGTAAAGATAACAGCCCTAGCAGCCTAACAGCCTTAGCATCCTAATTGGGAAACTCTGGCCATTATAATATCTCACCAACATCAAGCCACAATTAGAAAAGTTACTACCAATATTTTTGTTTCCTTCCTACAAAATATAAGCCTACTCTTTTAAAATCCCCAATACAATTCTACCTCATTTCTACTCCCTCCTGCTAACATTTGGCACTCAATTTAGCAGTGCAACTGCTGCTGTGACAATTCTACACATAGTCATAATTGAATGAAAAAAAAATCTGTACGTCAACACACTTATATTGAGATACTGCCTAAGAACAGCCTATAGCTGATGTCCAATGCACAGATTTATAGTGCAGTAGTATTTACAGCTGAGAGTGGCTACTATCTGTATGTAGTAGAGAACAAATGTTCTCTTGCTTGTTCATTCTTTTCTCATTTGTTATAGTTTTAAAAAACTGGTGTCCTTCATTACCAGCTGGAGCACAAATAAAAAGGTTATTAATGCATCTTTTCATATTGAGAAATCCAGGCACAAAATTAAGTCACTCTAACTAAGCTGCTAGGTAAATCAGCAGTCTAACACCAGTTTGACCCAGATATGTCTGACTCAAAAAATCTTAGTCACATCTACATTTTAAAGCAGATTATAAAGAAAACCAGAGTTACTAATCATTCTGCATTTTAATTGCATTTAATTGATATATATCTTTCTAAAGAATTCAAAACTTGATTTGCTACACTGATTTAGACAGATGTTCGGCTCAGCAAGGAAAACTATTCCTCTGCCAAGTACAAGAGTAAAGAAGACTTGAGAATGAATTTCAGTAGCAGGACCACACCTGATGCAGTGGGATTCCTGGGGACAGGACTGATCTGCTGCCCAGGGCATTCCCTCGTACTCCATCTCTCACTGCCCACCATCCAAGAAGATTACTGATTTCCTAAATGACCAGTGTTGTTTCCCACTAGGCAAATCAAAATCATCTGACTTTGTTGCCCCATGGAGCAGCTAAGTAAAACATGCCATACCAACACACAACATACATCCCACTGCAGGCTATTGCCTCTTGAAGACTCTGCAGGAGTCCTTGAACAGCAATTAGGCTGCCTCCAGAAGCTTCCGTTTCCATTCACTTGAATTTATGAAGCTTGCATCACTTGTGATTTTTCTCAGCTGTGACTATTGCAGCAATGTTTTTGGTTTAACAGCTAGCTGTGCGCATTATTTTAACTAGACTTGGCACTTATATTCTAGCAATCATTTTTTAAAAAGGCATCAGCAAGGCTCACTTTGCCCTTGTCTTACTGAAAAGGTCTGCATGGCTATGTGGCTTGATAAGCAAACCACTGCCACTCATTCATTAAACATTGCTATAAATCAAACAGGCAAAAATATTTATAGTAGCTGCAAAAACACAATGGATGTTCTTCCCAGAGTAAAGGAAAGGTGAGAAAAAGAGGAATTCACAGCTTGTATTCTGGTCTGCGATAAGACATTCAGAGGTTTCTTATTACTAAAAGAGCATATTGCAAAATGAAGCTAAAATTGTCTGAAGGGAAAAAGAATGCAGATTTTGAAGCGTGCATTTCAGCCAATCCCAATTTTACATAATGTGACAAATTAGCCTCTCTCTTTGCTTTGTTGCCCTTCTCTAGACTACCCGCTGTTCACATCATTACAGGAAAGATTAGGCTCTGGGACCTGGCAACTTGAAATACTACACAGGCAGTATCTTTCTGCACTTGATTTATCATGAGAAGTTCTCATTTGGCTCAATGGGTCAAAACTGCAAAAAAAATCTACAGTAAAATACTATTTATTATTAATAGACTTTTACACCCATGCAGACAAATGGAGAAAAGAGAGACATTCTTAATATAAATTAATGACAATTCTATTTTAATGTAGTTTGCCTAGTACATAAATCTCACATCCATTAAAATTACAGAAACACTTTCATCTGTATCATCTCCATCTCACTTACGCACTCAGGCTCATTTATGTTTCCTCTCACTGAAAACAAGTCTGATGGCCTAATTTAAAATTACACTTGGGTGGATTTAGAAGAGATTTTGAGGCTTGACGTCCATTAAGATTTGTCATAGAGCCCATCTTAGCTTTCATCAGAGAAGCCTTTTAACCAACTCATGTAACCTCTTTTTGTTATCACGACCTAATCAAAACATTCTAGAATTGCTTACTAGTTTTTCAGGGCCGTGTCTTTCCTGTACAACATAGTAAGACTTCTACTGCAAGTGCTGGAATGAAAAGCGCCAAACTACATCTTAAAAACTGCAGGGACGGAGCCATTTCCAAGCTACTCAAAAGTGTGTGCAGAATCCTCAAACTTCTGATTAGCAGGCCGCCTTTGACTGGAAGATTTTCCTTCCATACACTATATAAGTAGCACTGGGTTAATTTTTCATACCTGCACCACAGTAATAAAATAGATTTGATAGTAACTGGTACCTTTGCTTCATGATTGCAACTTAGTTATGGGAAAGCAAAACCATAAGGAATAGGATACCCAGATTGTGGCATTGGCTAACCCTTAGTTGCTTGGTAGGATAGTCCTCATGATGAGCTTCCAATGGAGCAGGCTTTGTGGAGTAATCCAGACATAACAAAAGCAAATCATTAACACAGAAACTTCAGCCTGTGGCTTCTTACCGCAACTGTCACAGTTGCTATCCTGTAGAGAAAACCTTTCTGCCAGTTGCACTAGCAGGGTAGCCAACAGTGGGAGTAGTTTAACTGACTCACTGGCAGAGCAAGCACACAGTTCCAAGACTCAGCAGCCTCTAACTCCCTGGTTCTGCCTTGAAAATCCTCTAGCAAGTAGAGATTTTTTTTTTCCCCCGCAGATGTCCAGAGTTTGATCCTTTCTGCATTTCCAACTCCAATGTGCCCCTACCCATGTACTTTCTCTTGTCCTTCCCTCCGTTTCTCAGCCCCAACTCTGTTCCTCAGCTTCACTGCTGTTTCCCAGACTTTCTTCCTCTCTTCTTCTGAGCAACCTGTTCTTACCTTATTTGTATGTCCATGTCCTACACCTCTAATCACTCTTTATTTTCATATGCAGCTCCGCTTCCAGAGCTGATGTGCTTTTGCTCTTTCAGGCTCTCCCAGGCCCCAGACTCAGCCTTCACTGCACATGCTACCTGGATATTTGTCCCAGGCATCTGCTCAGTTAGTTTGCTAAGCTTGAAAGTCTCAATCACTGTGTCTTTCTACCTTGCTCCACATTTCTGGGCCTTCAAGCCCTAGTCCTTTGACATAAATCACGACCACCTTCGTGTTTTCCATCTCCAAAAGTAAGAGATCTTCCTTCTGCTCCAGTGCTGATACCACTCCATGGTCTCCTGGTCCAGTCACTCACTGTCCTATATCTTTTCTCCTCATCTCACAACCTCATCAGAATTTTTATGCCAGCCTGCACTCCCTTCACAGTTTCTGTGACTTTTATATTTATATCTGAAGGGGACATGTCCCTGGAAATGAATTTAATTTTTCCAACTAAATTATTTGTCTAATGAAAGATATTTTTTCCTTCAAACCTGGTTTCACTTTGAGACGCAGGCTTCCTCCCCTGCATCAACTGGATTCCAGGAAAATGGAAGAGAGCATATATGTGGGCCCTAATTTAAAAAATCTACCTTCTAATAAAATTAGAACAGCTCCTCTTCAGAGAAATATTTACATCTTTCCATAGTTAAATCACTGGACAGTCTCTAAAATAGAAACAGTATCTCTCTCATCTTTACCCTTTTCCCAGGGCACACAGGACAGTGTCCTTGCAACTATTCCATGATCTCACATGACCCTCTGAAAAGTCTTAATATTTTTAAAAAAATTAAATCTTTGAGATACCTTAATCAATGCACCTTAACACTCTGGTACAGCTGAAAGAGAGGACTTGGAGAGGAATTTGAGGTGAGAAGGGTGTTTCTATGAGAGAGGAAAGGGTAAGACTGCTGAAACTCCTGTGCTTGATGCATGTGAGTATGTTTCAAGCTCACAACACAATCAGATAGATCAAAGCTAAATTTAGAGACAGTGAATTATTCATTGCAACTGTAGTCAGCTAAGCTTATCTGGACCCTGAGGAATCAAGAATATCACCCCAGAAAACACTAGTTCACACACATGTGGTTTTTTCTGACCTATCTTTTGGCTTCACAGTGCAAAAAATTGCATTGGCCAATCAGTTACCCAGAATCTTGTTGAAGGTTTTTTTGAAAGATAGGTAAATAACTATATGTAGTTTACTTCCATCTTTTAATACATTAAAATTCCATTTACCTTTGTCTCCAGGAATGCAGAAGTGACAGTTCAATTGAACTGAGAAAGCGAATGTAAGAAAGAGAAAAGCCACCAGTGCAACAGTTATTAGGATACTCAGACAACTGTGACATTCAGATTTCGTTCTCTGTTCAAAGCAGACACTTGAACTGAGATGAAAGATAGTTCAAGGCCCTCCTCTGGAACCTGGGAGAAGCATATGAAAAAGATTACACAAGTTTATGAGAGGGATATATGACACTGGGCCTGTGATAAGAGAGGATTGGACTCAGAGACCCAAGAGGCTCCCCCAGTCCCTAGTCTTCATGAGTATTTCCAAATCCCATTTACACATTTATTTAATATATAGATTATGTTCTAAGTTATTGCCACTGCAAGCATTAGCACCCATTCTGTGAACAGTACCATTGCAAATGTATTCCTATTATTTAGCTTAAACATTGTCTTAGAGCTTTTTCCCCAGTTTGCCCTAGGGACTAATACTCACACTCAGGGCTGGACTAATCAGCACAAGGACAAATACCAGCAATGTCGTGCATCATCCTGCTGAAGATTCCTTTATTCAAGACCTTGCTATTGATGAGCAGAAGCTTGCTAGCAGCAGAGGGGAACCATACAGGACTTGCTTTGTGACCTCAGGAAAACCCAGGAATGAATTCCTGTGTCACACCTGCCAAGCCACCATGGCATATATATTTCTTCACAATTGGGTGCTGATGTAGACAAGAGCATTCATCCCAATCCAGTAGGCTTCAGAAGAAGCCTTCCCAAAATGCCAGGGAAAGCTAATGTCTACTGCTTATGACAACTCATATCTTTCAGAGATATAACAGTTTTTCAGACAATTAATAACTTTATCCTTTTCCTTGTGATTCCAAACACCACTTATTTTTTAACTTATATTATTAGCTTACTTATGAAAAAATCAATACTGGAATACACACAGCGGACCCATTCCAGGATCTTTTAATTACATTCGCCATGCAAAGGAGTGTGGGAAGAAATATAAAATTAATGTAAAAAAAACCTTGGATCTTCTGGATGTCCAAAATTCACCTACAGTAAAGCAGCCAGCAGTAAGAAATACTCTGATTATCTTGTATGTGTCAGAGTGAACACATTGTTCAGTTGGCTGGGGTAGATGATTTTCTGCGCAGCTAGGTTTTTGGGCTAGCTAAAAGTAAAGTACTCTGCAGTGGTTATCTTTACAATGAGCTGGTATTTTTATTTATTTATCTATTTATTTATTATTTATTATTTGGGCTGATGTCTTTCCAATGATTCTCATAGCAATGAAAAGCAACATTTGCAGCATACAGTGAAAATTTTGCATTAAGAGAATTCTCTAGAGAGCATTTCTGTGGTGAAACCAGAGTCAGGAAATCAGGCAGTAAAGGAGATCTTTGACATGTCTGGAGATCTTGCCGATGATTATACACGAAGGGAACTGCTACTGCTGCCACTACCAGGCAGATTATGCTCACTAGAGACCTTCTGTGAATGTAATCTGCAAAAGGAGTGGCACGCAATGCTGCACTGAGGCACATTTTGCAGTTTCTATTTCCAGTTTAAGGTCTACATGGGATATTTACTGCTGGCACTTTCCTATCAAGACTGGTTACATCTGCCTGCATACGTCTCTTTAAAAAAAGAGCAGGTTACTTGCCCATAGAATTAAAAGTGTTGTCACTGATGAAATATGCATGCGACATACCAGTGGAAGTTGGTCACTGGTGGCGTTTCTGAGGCAAACCAAAAAAATTAGCAGGATGCCAGTGTTCTTACCAGACTCCTAAATCCTAAATCCACTTCTTGACCATTAAGACTCTTTGTTCCTTAAGATGTCCCTTCAGAACTACAATAACACTGGATTAAAACATCAGCTGTGGGATTTCTCGGCGGTGGCGTGTTGCTTTTGGACTGAAACTACATGGACAGATGATGATCATTAAAATAGTTTAATAAAAGCTTATCACATGCAGTGTTCAGGATTACTTGGCCAAGCAAGAGCAGAGACGCATTAATGAACTGTATGTAACAAACCAGGAAGACTGTGGGAAACAGAAGAAAACTTAAATGCATCCAAGGATTCTTTCTAGTTTGCAGCACATAGCAGAAAGTATTCCATTTCAGCAATAAAAAGTCTGAGTCTTCCTTTACTAAAGGAGACGCTATAATACAAATGTTATTCCGGCCATCCAGGTATTTTCCCTGCCCTCAACAGATCAATAGCTCAAAACAAAATCATTCAAGATTCTGTGGGCAAGATTTACCAAGTATTCTGTTTATAATTATTATTGCAGTACAGGTTACTTATATGCCACTGTGTTTAACCTGCAGTTTTACATCAGGCTGCTCTTGACAGGTTAATTAATGGCACATGTCTCTCAGTGCAATTATGAATTTGGGCCCTGGAGAGAGACAGAGGGGCACTGGTGCCAGGTGAGCAAGGTACTAAGGCTGAGAGCAGCATCTCCACCCAACAAATGAAAGAATCTTGTGACAAAGGGAATTTTTAGCACTGCGATAAATACATTCATTTGATTTCACCGCAGCAGTAGTGAGCCCCATCTGTGAACCCAGTCCTCCTCTTCTCTAGAGGAAAACAATGAAAAGAGAAGTTACAGTCTAAATTAGTAAATGAAGAGAGCCACCTATACTGAATATTTTTCATCCTCCCCAGCTCAAGTACTCCAGAAAGATCCATGATACAACTTATACTGGATGGGCTTGGATATTAAATCCCATGTGCCTATAGTGCTTCCTGATCCTCAGCTCAATTGCATCCCACCATGGCAAGAGCAAGCAGCTCTCAGGCCACAGCACTATTATAGATTGTCCCAGTACCAAAAAAAGGACTATTTCTAGCCTCCTCATATAGAACAGAGATGAAAACCATCAAAGTTCAGATAAAAATAACCTGTCTCCCACATCTATGCAGTCTGGTTGCTTCCCAGACCTTCAGGCTTCTCGCTTCTCTGACATTGCGTTCATTTCACCTAGAAATGAAAAATTCCTAAACTGTGAATGACATCCAGTTATGAGTGAGGGTGTCTGGATAAGTCACTGTGCTTTGGTTGGACTTTTTTCTCTTAGTCCTTCACCTTCACTCATGCAAAGCTGAACCCTCGATTTCTGCATCAGCACCGCAGAGAGCGGACATGAGAACAGTGCCTGAAGAGAGCCATTAGCAATCCCAGTACATTCCCAGCTTGCTGTGCCCGTTTGGAAGGACAGCACACTGCATGGCATGCAGGGTCTTTCACAGCCAAACAAAGCTTCTGTCTCACACACTACAATAGATGCCCTCCAAACCTACAGACATGAATAACACTCTTCTACTAATACCTTTCTTCATGCTGAATGTGGACATTGATACAGTCTTAATGCATGAATAAGGAACTTAAATATTTTAAAACTTTCTGTGGCAGTGGATCTTCCAAGAACACTGAAAACTGTCAAACTTCTTCCTCCTATAAGTCTCAATATATTTCTGGGTGGGAGGACATAAAGAAGTGTTATACAATATCTGGAAATGTTCCAGTTTGAAAAATCAAAATGTCTGGTCAACTCCCTTAGTTCTAGCACATCGTTTGCACACTGCTACTTCAATTTCTAGAATACAGTAATCCAAGAGGTGAAAAGCTGCTGTTATTAAGACAAGAACTGCTCATGAAATTTTCATTGCAGATTCCATTCTCCCCAGGAGAGAATTTAATTTCTTCTCTCTCATCTCAGCCCCACAAAAGAGGTGTCCCACCAAAATCCCAGTATCCAGGGGTCCAGATGCTCATAGGGGAGATGAAAGACCATGTTAAAGTCTTTAAGAAATCAATGTGTGCCCAAACTACAGCCTTGGACTGACGAGAAGTTCACCCTCCTCTGCCTTCCAAAGGGCTAAAAAAATTTCAAACCCCAAAATTTATTTCAAAAAAGTTTTTGTTTTCCAGTCAGCCATAACCATTATTTTATCCCAGTTCCCAGTGAGTAAGATTTTCTAACTGTAACGCCCCTACATTCTCTTTCTCATTCTTTTCCTCTCCATCTCTTCTTTCTGCATCAAGCACCATCTGAAGTGACAGACAGGCAGACAATGCACCAGCCTTTTCAAATCCTACTGGGAAACACGTGTGAGAGAGAAGTATAAAAATCATCCAAAACCACACACAAAATATAATAGCGCACAATTAATTAACCTGTCAAGAGAGAAGCAGACATTATTGTTCTGATGAGCTTTTTAGATTGTGGGTTGTTTCCTCTTGCCAGGTGCAGTTGCAGTGATAGCAGGAGGGAGCTTACAAAAATACTATACCGCCAGTGCAGAACAAAAACTGGCCTTCAGACAAATGTCTTGGCCAGGCTCTCACTCAATACAGGAGCTTCACTCCAGAAGAAATCAGACAAAGCACGAGTGAGTTTTTTTGTATGGGTTTGGGGTTTTTGGGGTTTTTATTTTCTATTTTGCGCAGCTGGCACCAATACTATTTCTATTGAAAAAGAAATAAGCTATCTGGAACTCAAATGGAACCAAGAATGTGTAGCTATTTAGGCTCAACCCTATGAAATACTGAGCACCTCCTGCAGTGGAAACTGCAGATACTCACTACAGGGAGAGATAAGCAGAACACAGGACTGGTCTGATGAGAGCTGTTTGCCCAAGCTGCCTGTAGCAAGCATGTGAATGTGAGAATCTGACAAAGGTCTTTAGCTTTGTGGAAAATAAAGACAATAGAAATATCAGTTTTTCACTTAGTTTCAACTGACACTCGGGCTTTCATCTTCATTTCTGCATGGGATTTATAACAAACTATGTTCCTCGTTCTAGACCTCATGCCTTGCTGTCACAGCTTTTGTAGTTTTTTTTTCCCCTTGATTAACATTTCATCTGTTTCTTTATTACATAATGTTGTAATGCAGCTCTTGCTATTACTCACATTACCAGATACAGCTTTCTCTTTCGGCCCAACCTGTAAAAACTTTCTGGGATTCAGAAAATTCTCTATGTTACATGGCTTAAAGCACTACCCAGATTAAGAGGGTTTGTTGAACGTGGCCATTACACAAGCCTCCTTATTGTGGGGACTTTCTTGTTCATGAGTTCACTGTAGTTTATTCATAAGATAAATGAGTAGGAAACAGCTAATCCTTCAGGTACAGATACCTGTGGTGCAAAGAGCAGACAGTTATTCATTTTGGGAAGGGGAAGGGGGGGTGTTGGTTTTGGTTTGGGTTTATTTCAGATTTCAGACATAAAATTTCAGGTGAATCTCAATACCAATAGGCATCCTGGGGAAGAGATACACAATATAGCCTGGGAAAATATTCTAAAAGCTAGAAAATTATGGATAGCAAGAGCTTGGGAAGCAAGAAATATTGCTTCTCTTAACAGACTACCAATATGGAACAGGTTATGAAAGTATTTTTGGAAAAACAGGGTTATGACCCCAACTGAAATATATGTCAGGACAGCAAAGATGGAGTTTTGATGACTAAGTATAGATCTATATTCAAAAATAAAGGAAGTTTTATTTCCCATGTCACATGGAGGGATTTCATCAACATTTTGGCTACCAAATGCTATCAAGTCATATAACGCTTCAGGTATGAAGTGTGAAACTGTATGTTTTAAAACTTAGTATTAACAGTTTATTTCAAATGCATGAAAAATTATGCAAGATATGACCAGAAAAAGTACTCAAATCTCTATTTTTAAATCCCTTTCTGTCTACCACTAGCTAACAATCCCTATACTCAAACATTAGAAAGTAAGGATGAAGAAGCCTGGAAAGTTTTTTGTGCACTTAAGATCTGAGCTCACTCTAGGTAACTGACCACCAGTATATTACCTTATCCACTGCCACAAATCTATGACCACATTGGAAAACCAGAACAGGAAAACATAGTCACTACCTGTGCTGGTTGAGTTAAAACATTTTTTATTTTATTTCACTTAATCTGATAACAGTAATGTCTGAAGACATGATTATATTTATTTTCTGCTCTTCTCTGTTACCAAAATATGCACATTGCAAGAGGCTAAAGAGGCCATGGTGTGACATTGGTTTGACCATAAGGTTCTTGCACTTTCCAAGGAAGGAATATAGGATAGGTGGAAAACTTCCAAGCAAAACGGGCCAGATTCTGTGTAGATAGAGTCAGATATTAAAGCATTTTAGTGGTTTCTTGACAGCAGAAATGCCAAAGCATAAAATTGGCTAATGCAATACAGGGTCAACTTCCATTATTAACAGATGCACACAGAAATCAGAAACAGCCCATTTGGAAACTTGGGCCCGTGAAAGAACATAGAAGGCAATAAGGCGAGCCACATGCCAGAGCAAAAGAACTTCTACCAGTTGAATGTGTATTTACGAGGCACACCGGGGAGGCAATAGGCCATTAGGAGAGACTTAGTGTGGTATGCATGTATCCACGTAATAGTGCAGCAACAGCATGCACAGGCAAGGACATCTTTCCCTCATTTCTTTCAAATCCAGGCTGCCTGTAATGTTTCCAATATTAATGACACTCGTCCAAAAATATAAGCTGATGAAGGGCTTGTAGCCCTTTAGTGCCTGATCATCACCATACAAGACCTGATTACAAATGCAGTTGCACTGGTGTAGTAACAAAATAACTTAGTACAACACAATGAAGTTTCATGCTGTTGGAATGGAAAACAGAAACAAACCAAATCTCATAGAACTGGTGAAATGAGAGAGTAAGCCCAAAAAAGCAACCTAGCCTGGCAATGTCAGACCACCTGAGACAGTGACTGTGCAATTCAGAATTTTCAATAAGGCACGTGCTTAAGAATCTTGCTAAAATAGCAATAAGCACATTGATTTTGGTAATGTGACACTGACTCCATGTGCCCTTGTATTCAAAAGCTCACCCAAGGTGCACAGAGTGCTGCTGTGCTGGTCTGCAGCTACGAGGTACAATAAAGTTATAGAGAAGACATAAAACAAAACCTGACATCCACTGCTTGAAACAGGGACTTTAAGATCTTTCTTTTACTCCAAATAAATCTGGAAAAACTCATGTATTTCAAAATACCCAACAAATACAATCAATAAAGGCTTGTAAGATATGCAGACATGCAGCAAGATGCTGACCGATGAATCATTAATTATTATTCTCATACACATTTAACTCAGAGGTAAAGTTGGAATGAAGTTCAGAATGGTGACAGGGTATGTGAGAAAGATCCAATTCTCCCAGGTCTCCACTAAGCCAATGGCATGGTAAAAGTGTTTATTGAACTAAATCTGCATGATATGTATGCATCAAGCCACTGGAATCTTTTCAAACCAGACCAGAGAAATTTAAAGTACTCAGTTGTCACTGTAAATCAGGTATGAGTGGATAGGTTGGTGTAACAGAATACATCAATAAAATAAAACTTACCCATCTATCCCCAAGGCACTTTTAAGACTATGACACTGCCTTTTTAAAGATTACTAGTTGGAATGACTTATAGGAGACAAACAGTTGATGCTATTTCCAAACATTATTTTCATAAAATGAGTCCTAATTTCTAAGAATAGTGCTAGTAATTATGCCACATAATGCAGCTCAGTACAAATGAAAAAATAAACACAGCCTTATTCAACCTCTGGTGATATTCTTATCTTAGATGCAACAGAAGTTGATGAAATGCCAGCAGAAATGTTTTGAATTAAAGGCTGATTAGAAGCCTCATTTTGATCTTCAGCATGAATTTACTCTAAACCTCAGGCTAGACTTGAGAGCTGCTATCATATGTGGGCTAACTAGCTCACAGAGGAGACAGGAGGAATTCCCAAGTTAGGAGTAAAAGGAAGGCTCACATACTTGATACAGAAAAATAAAACATTTTTTCAATTCAATGTCCTCTTATTTATTTTTTAGTAAGTTACCTGCAAATAAGGCAAATAATTTCAGAGGCTTGCTGTCACCATGCCATACTGAAGGAGCACTTCTTTAGAATTTCCTGTTTCTCATATACATGTAATTTGTATAGCTGGTCTAAATCACAGATAAAAATATGGTGAGGCAAAGGTTTAAATTTTCTGAAGGTCTTCCTGTTCTGGGTGTGTAAGTGTTCCTGCATGTGTTTGAATATTCTGTGCAGTTCTAACATATTTTAGATTTTCAGCCTACATTCTGACTAAGGAGAAAATTCTAAGAAATTAAGAAAATGTAAGAACCAATAAGAGGTAATAACGAATTTCCTGTTTTGACTACTGTCACAGAGATTTTCTTACAATCACAGAAAGATTAAATAAATCCCAGGCTTCAGAAGTTTATTTTCTCAACCTGGCAGACTCAGGAAAAAGCAAAGAAGAAGGAAGAACCCACCAGGATCTCCAAAAGCAACACTGGATATTGGAATGAAACAATAAAATAGGAGCCAGTCTACCTGAGGGAACATGTCAACAAGTGGGAGCTGTAAGGTACCTTTCAATGAGCTGTTCTTAGCCCAATAGTGTAGAAGTGCACCACAAATAACTGTAATTCATTTTCTTAGGGTTGACCTTCAGTCAGATGATTATTTACAGTTTTACCACTGAGAGAAGTATCCTGATTCCTCAAGTAGACAGCCTGGTTAAAGAAAAATGGGGCATGGACAGAATGTTCTGATCATTAGTACCTATTTAACATAATTAGGCCTTCACACGTTTTGGCAGTCACTTGTGCCATAATCAAAACCAAGCTTTCCATATACATAAACCATCTCCCACAGAAGCACTAGGTTTAGATGTGTAGGTTAGACTCAGACCACTAACTGTGTGTAGATGAGATCAGACACTTAGAGTATTGCACATGTATGTCTGCAGGTGGTGAATTAACACCGAAAATCCATGAGGAAGAAGCTGATCACAATTACCATAACTGGAAAACGTTGAATGAAAGAAGTGTTTCCTTCTGTCAGGGTAACAGTTTTGGGAATTGCTCTCATACACTTGGTAACAAAGGACAGAGAGAGAGAGTGTTGCTCTTTAGAAGACAGGATCTCTCCCTGGCAAATGTACATAACTGAAAATCTGCCATTGCTACGGGCTGCTCTGTAACTTGCACAGCATGCTGGATCCTCTGTTCAGGATGGTTTTAGAGTACTTCTAAAGAGAGACTGTATTTTCACCAGGAACATTAAAAAATCATCTTCTCTTTAACCTGACTGTGCAATAGGCAATTAATTTGTTTGCTTTCCTAATGAAAAGGTAAATAAACATGCCATAAACATTCAGTCTGGAATCTTTCTCTCTTGCCAGTATGTAGTTGGTTTCTCATAGCAACAACAGCCATGCCATTGTCAACAACAGGCCACTTGAGTTACTGCAAGCCTGGACTAATTCCACTGAATGTGACAGTCCTGTATCTGCAGTCCTTCATCATAGCTGTGGCCCTGGTGCCAGCTGGAGAAGCTTGCTCATGGTGGTTCAGCAAGCCAGAGGGCAGAAAACAGCCCTGGACATAAGGCCTTAGGCTCTAGTGGGAGGTCTCAGTGCCGATCACCTTCCCTGCCTCACCTCCCTTGGATGCTTCTCCTACAGGGGTGCAGGAACAATTGGAGACAAACACAGATAGCTGCATGTGCTCCAGAAACCACTGAGCAGAAATTGCTATGCAAGAGTGAAAAACAAGGGCAACAGAAACCCATATTGGTCCAGCAATTTCAGAAGTCCAGATTCAATGTGGTGTGTCAGGAGCAGCATCTGACCCACCATCAGCTCACTGTGATGATCTTAAATCTTTTATCTTGCATCCCCTACAACATTCTTCCTTTTGGCCATCAGTCATGCAAAGTACCTGGTTTCATTCTGCAGATCATCAGGTCATTTATTGGTGAAACAATTTTGTGCCCATGACCTTCTCTTTAATATCTAGCTGACCTTGGTCTAAACTCCCAATTAAAGAGTCTTCCTCCATCAGTAAATTGTTTATATGCCACGTTTTCAGCATAATACCACATCAGTCAAGATGCCAGCAGTCACTAAATGCAGGTTTCATGCTCCACACTAGGTAGCTGTTTGTTTCTCTAGCTGCCTATGAATTTCACAGCTACTAATAAGGCATGAAGGCAGCTAAATAAGAAGAAAATTATAGCAATATGAACTATAATGAACATTTTATTGCAGCTTACATTGCCAATGTCTGGAATTCTGGAAATATTACTGATCAAAACACTATTATTTCAAATAATTGTACATAACACAGTGAATTATTCCCTCTTAATATTTGACTGTAAAAGAAACTGTCTAGATAAACTACACATAGCATACCAGAAGACACGGATTTAATCAGAAATCAATCAGCATATATGCCCTTTGAATTTAATAATGAAGAACTGTCAGTGCAAGCTGAAAATTTCCCAAGTTAGATTTCACCATAGTTACTACCCTGTTAGAAGAATACAAAATATGATCTTAAAAATCCCTGTAACCAATTGACTACATGTGTCAACTTGCCTTGAAAGATTAACTTAATTATGTAGAAAGGGGGAAACAGAGCTTGCAGGATTGGCAGGATTTAAAACTCTTTGATGTATGTTTCTTAAGTGCTGAGATAGGGCAGTTGAAACCACATATAATACTACGAAAATGTGCTTTGAAATTCTTTGAAACTATAAGTGCTACACAGCTGCTATTACAATTACTGTATCTAAAATGTCCATGCACAAACCATCTTTGAATGGCGAATGTTATGAAATTCTTAATCAGGCTGGAAGTTATCTCAAAGAGGTGTTCTTAAAGGATGTTTTCTAACATCTTGTAAGTTCCTGCTATTGTAGAAATAATAAATCTCGTCAAAGTTAGTGGAAAATAAGCTTGCGTTGAAAATCTAGTGCCTGCCTGTTTTTCTAAACTGGCACCTATGTGCCAATTCCTTCCTAGCTAAAAACCTCTACCTTTCTCAGGTTCCTAGGTTAATAAGGCCAAATTCAGAGGTAATAGTCACATGTGACCATGCAACTTAGAGTCCTCAAAATTATCAAAGCTATGACCTAAAAGAATCTTGCTATCTGTCCTCTGAGCTTGGAGGTGCACAAAATCACCAGCTGACTCCTTGTGTCTTCAGAATTTTCTAGGAAACATTCAGGTTCTCCTTATTCAGAGCTGCCACACTTGGGCAATTTTAAGGTCCATGTTCTCCTTAAGCTCACTGGGGCTCCAAAAAATAGATATTCTCTGACATTTACATTGAGTCTGCACAGAACTCCTACCTTCTAGCCTCTTTTTATAGTCAACAGAGAGTGTGGGGCCATTTTAAGTTACCATGCATCTGGCCCATGAAGAGGTCTGCTTCAGAAGAGAACCACAGGGCATGAGAGTGGACATTTGACTGTGGATTATGGAAGGAGATCAGTCTGAACAACTCTATGCACACCAACATTTGAGAAAACACCTCCCATCTTCACTTCCAATGCACTTAGGATACAAATACCATTGAAATAACCTGAGAATACTTCATATTCAGAGAGCAGATTTCTTAAGACAATAGACTGATAGTGACAGCAATTGTACTTAGAACTGTTAGGCTTCAGTAATCTTAGTTTTGAGGAAAGGGAGAGTACGGATGTAAAACTTGCATAACATGAGGAGAATCTGAAACACTGAATATAAGATTTTATATTGGAGGGAAAATTCAAAATGTCTACAGACTTGTACAATTTCATTCAAAAAAAAAATCAGTGAGATTATTTTACCTCTGAAAAATTTTGTTATGACCAGACTGCATCACATTCTTCAAATATCTTTGGAAGTCCATTTTTTTTTTTTAATTTCAAATCAAAAAATTTGCCTCAGACCCTGAAACACAGCAGAAGAATTTCTGCTTGTTGCATCTCAGACTATAGCAATACAGTAGCTATAAAATTATGTCCCAAGAAATTTCTGCTAAGTTAGGCATTAAAGGAAAATGCAATATAAGAGCAGGTTTTAAAATACTTTTTCCCAATGTATTGTTAAAGCCAGATCAGAAGAAATTTTTACCAAGTGAATGACATTGCAATTTAATCAGGAAACAAAGTGCAACATCTTAATTTTATCTTGAGATGCACTCTGTTTGGTTGAATGACTGGCCAATTCTTTCTGCTTAAAAGCAGGTGTAGGGTAGAGAAATGATCAGTTATTAATAGGTCTACAAATAAACCTCTGTCTTAGACAACAATGCACTGCAATGAACAAACCTTCTTATTTTAAATACAAACTGAGAAATATTTTGCTCTAGAGAAACAGTCCACGGGAAAGTTTAAGAGAAAGTATCTTTGATACAGTATGATTTAAAGAGCGCTTATAACCCCAGGGACCAGTGACATTTCTTGTTACACTGGCAAAATTCTATTTAACAGGTGCAAACCTGTATTTCCTGGCTATTGTTCAAGCTAGACATCATGACTCAGAGAACACGAGTTCTGAAGGTCTCCCCAGAGACCTACCATCAAGACTGGATTTTCAGAGATCACTTCATCAGTAACTCAAAGGTGTCTTAACACACACACTCACATGAAACCTTTCAGAAGACTTCAAGGCTGAGAGTGAGCTCTTCAGAGGCACTGAGAGCTGCTGAGACCAAGAGTGACTGCACCATAAACCTTTTCCACAAACATTAGCAAACCATCACAGCACACCTCTTCCGCATCTTTGTTTTAAAAATTAGGAAACTGACACTTAGTAAGGTGAAATCAGTTTACTAACAGGAGGTCAGAGTGACAGTTTCCATCCCATGCTACGCAGCCAGGTGTAGTATCCTCACCAGTCACTTACATCAATTTTCAGAAGAATGCCTCTAATTCACTAAAACTGCCATCACATTTTCTGGTTTACCCAAATCCAGACTTATCTGGCTACTTCCCACTCTGACTATAGAACTACTAACAAAGCCTAGTTTTCACTCATGTTCCCAAGGTAAAATGCCACTGAATTCAAAGATAAGGAAAGTAATTACAGACCACACGATTTCTTTTATGAGAAAAACAAAAAAAAACCACTTTCTTTTTCAAAAAAGATTCTTCATGTTTTCTCCATTGTATCAATGCTTTGAAAATACACAATGCTACATAGCTTCTATTACAATTATTGTATCTAAAAATAAGCTATTAAGGTATCATAGAAAAATTAATTTAGAAAAAATCCCATATACCACAATAGCTCTATAAAAAACGCACTCTTGAATGTTTTTAGGAACTTGTTTCAAAAAATACATATACACAGTCAGGATACCCAGAGGCCAGTGTTAATATGCCCCTTCAAAATATCTGATAAATGAGTCAATAATATTCACAACCAATTTCCTGTTTCTTAGATGTGCTATCATTACTACATTTTCCTAAGTTAGATATATTTTACTGTAACATATTTTGCATTTCTTATTTCAGGACCTTATATGCATGTAAAAACAGCAAAAATAAACAAATGAATAGAAAAGAGTAACCACTGTAATGTACCCACAACAGGTGGATGGTTACTTTGTTGCTCGGTGAACTTTTCCCCTGCACAAGAAATAGCAATAGGTGTAAACAAACACAAGATTTATAACCATTGAGTGCAAGCATTAACTGAAATGTCCCCATGGATTGAAAACTTAATTTTTCAAATTGCTGATCTTTAGAATCACTGATAAATGCATCTATTTATACCTCTAGGTTTTCAGCATATGAAGAGAAAATTTTGACTTGTTGCCTGGCAGATGCACCTTTAGCCTCCATGTTCTCTTTTTTGTTCTGGAACATTGTCCTGGGTTGTAGTATAGAATATGCAAAAGTATTCTATCACCACCTTCATGAACTGTTGAATGCGATTGTTGGAGCAGTGTTTCCCAGACCCCTCCCCCTGGACTATCTTCTGTTAATGGCCCATCAGGTGCCTTGCTGTATGACTCATAGATAACTGCCTCCGGGAGCAATCTCTCGCTAATGGGCCATCAAGACTCTTCTGCATCACTCACCATCCCATTGTGAGATGCTCCGCCCAGGGGGAAGGAGAGGGGCATTCTCACCTGGATATAATCAGGGACTTGGGCAGCCCTTGGCTACTGGATTCCCAGAGGACCAGAGCTACCAGACCTTTCTATGGCATCACTGCTTCAGGAAGATCACCTCATCTGGACTGCTTTCATCACCCAGATCAGGTTGTATTCTGACTCTGTCAGTGGTCTTTTGTATTATTGGATTTATTTCTATTCTACCTTTTTTTTTTCTTTCTTCTTATTAAATTATATTTTTCTGACTTGGAGCCTCTTACTTGGTTTGTTTTCAAACCACTACAAACATATAAAAAAATAATGGAAGTTCAAAAGAAGCAAAAATTGCACTGTAGATAGCTCTTTAAATCTTCAAAGCTTAGAAATTATTAGCAATTAGGAACTAGAAGCATTTAAATTAATGAAATTCAAGTAAAAATCAAAAATTTTTGACAGCCTTTGAAGGTATTTTTTTAACTTAATTCTCTAACAAATAAATATGATTTTTGTATAATTAAGAAGTATCTGTGATACTTTTCTTTTTATTTTTACATCCTTGGCCTACACTAAAGACTGCATCTTCCTATGGAATTATGAACGCAAGACAAAGCAAGGCAAAACAAAAATCTAATAAATGCTCCTTGGTTAAAGAGGAAAATCAAAGCAAAAATTCAGGACCTGATTAACTCCTTTCCCAGTTACTTCAGAAGTAAGAGTACAAAAGAAAGCAAGCACTCTGTTTTCTCATTTGATTCCACCAGCAAGCCTCCCAAGGGGAAAGGATGTCTGACTCGTGAACTAACGCCTTGGGAGTTCTCAGGATTTTTAAAGTATTTAGTTGCCTTACTCTCCTCGTCCTTCATCCCTAGACATCACATAATGTTAAAAAACTGCCTGGATCCTAACAGGCAGATTTATGTGTGAGTTGAACTGCTACAGCTTCCATTTTTTGCCTTTCACATACCAAATAGGGATTAATTATCAATACGCTGTAGAGACCTAGAAGCAACTTCAATTTCGGGAAGTATTTTCCTACAGCAGTGGTACAACATTGTTTAGTTTGACTTTTAAATTTTCTTTCAGATAATGAAAAGTTTTTCAGTGCAATTAATTTTCATTTCAACTGTAAAGTTAAGTTCCCATACATTTATAATTCCATTTTTTTTTCTCTCTCCAAGAAGGCTTATCTTTACCTCCCTTGTATAGACTGTGTCCACCCGCTTACAAATATTTAACAGTAATTAATAAGACATAAGAAAGCCAGGTGCCTTCCTTTTGCAGATCAAAAAGTAATAAAATTGTGCTTGCCCTTGAGACATTATACACCAAAAAGGCTCTTCAAGCATGCTAAATGAACAAAGATCAGAAGGTTTAGCTCAAAATTCACACAAAGAGCTATGATATTTGCAGCATGCTTCATTGCCTACTTATTATTACTTTTCTCACGGTTTATGGGGTTGAAGATGGCATTTCTCACTGACCACGAAAACCAGCAGGAAGCCAATGGAAAGGAAGAATTCCATCAAACATGTTATCATATAATGTAAACCAGCATTCCTCCCCTTGTTTCATCTGCCACCACTCAGTAAGAGGGCTGAGAAGTCTCTGTATTTCATCATTCAAAGCTCAGAAGATGGTCATGACAAAGCCCTCCTGAGCCTTCTCAGTATTTTTCACCTCTGCAAGTCAAAAGGGCAAATTTATTTGTTGGTACAGGTGATTTCTTCTCACCTTCAGGCACCTCCCTCTTAAAATATTGAATTGGGGNGGGGGGGGGGGGGAAGAGTAGATGAGAGGGAAACAACAACTGTTTTCCTAAAATTCAACAAAACCCTGTTTTTTATACAGTCATCTCCAGAACTGTATTCTCCTTGCAGGTCCTCTCAATGAAACACTGGGATTGTTGACAGTCAAGGAGCTGTGAAGAGTTAAAAGAAGGTCAGAGAAGCCAGTAACAAGGAAAATTGTAGCAAAAGGGGCACTGTGATGGAGCCGGAGGGTGCAACTATTGCTACAAGTCCAGGACTATCATTTTGAAAGTTCATGCAATGAGCAGTCAGCAGCTTGGGTAGTGAAAAGCACAGCCTATGAGACAAGTACAAGTACACAGGAGGTGAGACACACTTCAGCCCACAGAACACCTACATGGTTGCCCCTGATGTGTCAGCATCTGGCCGTCAGAGTGCATTACTATAGCTGAGTAAGATAATTTAGCAGTAAGGTTTACACTACACAGTAGGTGCTTCACAGCATAGGAACAACATGGGCATGACACCAACTGCAATCCCTAACACAAGAGACCAGAGAAGTCAGGATGCTGCCACTCTGAGAACATCCATTTGACTAAGGGGCTGAAACTGAAGATGTTAGATGGGCAAAAGAAACCATTAAAAGGAGGCAGGAAAACGTTTTTGCCATTGAATATGAAGGTTACATATAAGATACCATTAAAAAGGGTTTCAAAACACAACAGATGGTTTTTGCACAATTTCAGTTTCTGCTGGACTCTATTTTGGATATATCATTTAACTATTGTTCCATTTGTCATGTAAACAAGGAATAAAGGAAGACATTTGAATACTTGCTTTGATTAATTTCCTTTTTGGTATTGAAATGGTTGCTTTACAGAATTTCATACTCCAGTTGACTTGCTATGATACTCATTATGAAATAATGAGTTATAGAAAACATACATTTCTGCCATAGTCTCTTAAGCCACATGCTTGGGACTAGCCATAAAATCACCTTTCTGTTTAGAAGGCTTTGGCCTTGCATATTCTCTTCTAAATTATTCATTAAGGCATTGACATACACACAACCACAAGGATTAGAAAGTTATGTCTCCATTCTTTCCTCATTCCCTCTCTCTGTAAAATTTATAACATCTATTTGAAGTGACAGTATGTATACCATCTCAAAATAAATAATTTCGAATTACCATCTCTGTATAGACATGCATACAGGCATATTTCTCACTTCCACATAAACATCTTCTGTATGTTCCAATATAGTATTTGCAATCCTAAACCAGTATCCCTTTCTATATGAAAGAACTTTCTATACCACTACTGTATTAAGACAGATCCCACAGTTAAAAAAGGAGAAAGCAAAGAAAGAAGAAATGCTGCCAGCTGAAGTTATCAAAGAATATTGACCCATAATTTCACCTAGTAGGTAGTTCCCAAGTACCCTCTGTAACTCATAGAGTCAAAAGCAGTCTTCCTTCCTAGCAACAGATATCATAACACACAAAAAATTCTCATATTGAAT
This sequence comes from Cyanoderma ruficeps, assembly GCA_008694505.1. Classification (NCBI taxonomy): domain Eukaryota; kingdom Metazoa; phylum Chordata; class Aves; order Passeriformes; family Timaliidae; genus Cyanoderma; species Cyanoderma ruficeps. Next base: position 19,180,011 of record VZDJ01004378.1, read on the forward strand.
AAGGGGAAGAAAAGAGACAAGAAGCTGCATAGTTTTTTTCACCTCCTTCTGACTATGTGGGAAGAGCTGAAGCTGCTGGCTCTCAGCTGTGCTTCCAGCAGGGAAGGACGCATTGACCATCCCCTCACCTTGTACAGCAGCTGAAAGCCACAGTTTATTTTTAAACACTTTAATAATAGAAGGCTGAAATAACCTTCTGAGGTCTGAGCCGGATCCAGCATGCACATTTGACGGCACGATAACTCACACTGCCTGCACAGATAGTCAGAGTTACTTTGAAATAAACTTGATTGAAGTCACCAGCCAAGTGCTAGGTGTGTTTTGAAGGCAAACCCCTCAGGCTGTGGCTTCTCACTTCTCCTTTGCCCAAAGCACTGGCGCAGTGAGCAGGCTCTGAAGCAGCTGCAGCCAAAGCACAGAGACGATTAATTGCAAGCAGCAAAAGCCATCACAAGAGCCAGGGGAGGAGGAAAATCTCAGAAGTCTCAGGCACGAGGAGCTGCTAAAGGAGAAACATGAAATGGCTTTAGGTTACATTATTTCCTCTCAAAAAGCACAGAGAGAGCAGGTACCACTGAACCACTGAAGGTAAAATGAATAAATGCAAGAAAAGGTCCCGTTTGTGCTCAGGTCATTGGTAGCAACTTGGTTTGCACAACATACATGATGCTACATATTTTGTGAGCAGGGAAAGGCTTGTTAAAAAAAAACAAAAAAACATATTTACAGCCACAAAGCAGGGTAATTCATACTTAGGGCTCCTCTGCTGTTTTATAAAACATGTGGATATCAGTTAACTTCCAGCCACTTCCCTCTGTACAGAAAAGAGAATTATCAAGGAATCACTCATTCTCTTCACATACAACATAAGGTTCCTCAGAAGATCTTTTGAATTTGCCTTTGTTTTCATCAGAAACACTGTTTTTCTGAGTTAAATTTTCCCAGCTCACGCACTTCTTAAGTCATTCATTTCGAAAACCAATTCACAGCGCAGCTGCACAAAGCTTTCTGGCAAAACTGCAAAGGGAGCAAAGTGTGAGGGAAAATGATGGGTCGACAACAAAGCAGGAGTGTCATAGGCCAGTATTACATATGGCTTCGTCTGATAAACCCTTGGGTGGGGCTGGTTATTGAAATGCCTGAATTTCCCCCACAACCTCATGATTAGAGGTGGAAAATAACAGCAACCTAAGGGAAAACAGAAGTTGCTGCATTAAGAAGGCACTCCTCTCACTGTAGCCAACCTGTGCAATCTCTATGTCCTTCCACAGCAACGCACATCTTGAAACACCCAATGACTGACAAAAAAATGATCAATTTTCAGCAATAAAACTTCCAGCAATATTTACTAGAATAATCAATCTGACACAGAATGATCCATACTAGTTTTGCAAAATACTGAGCGTGTTATATTCTCTAACAAGGATGCTAAACACTGTGTTTCCCCCTACAACAAGCACCTCAAGCCACTGAGAAATTATAATTGTCAAAAGCAATATGACAGAACAGCATTCATGGACAAACAAATGTAACCTAACTCTTCTTCCCTCCAGGATAAACCAGATATGATTGTGACCAGGAGTCACAGAGGCCTTAGTCCTGATTTAATGCAGTGAAAACATCATTATCTTACCAGGCTGTAAGCAGAAGAGATGGAAGGACAGAAAGCCACAAACAAAATCACCCGGAAAACTGCACAGGGCATCATGCAATGATTTACAAAAGACTATTATCTTTCTTACTGCTTCATGCAAAGGTATCCTTCCTTAGGTCTACATGTGGGGAGATAATGCATACTCACACAGCTCCTTTGGGTTTCAGTGCTAGCTGTTACCACTCAACATACTCAAACTGGAGGCCTTCAAATGAGAGATGGACAGCTAAAGCTGCACCTTTTTCATTTTACTTCACACTGCTTACAGCATCTAAGGCAACACCTTAGAGGTTGTTGACTTGCCTTAGCTGTATAACTGCAGATGGGACAGAGGAAAGACTTTTTTTCCTTGCTAATGAAATTCAGTAAAGCCTACATTTGCATCAAACTGCCTTTTCATTGATGAATAAGAGGGAAGATTTAAAAAATCCAGCTCAAACAGCTTATTCCAGAAATGGAAAGTGACAGCATATGCACACACACAATCACATGGGAAATAATAATAGTACGTCCCAGTGCACTGCATAGCATAAGAAAGCCAACTGCCTAAGGGATATGTCAGGAATGATTTATTTGTATACAGGGCTCTCTTTCCACGTGTCACCGCCTGATTTCTTCAACAGAATCGCCAAACCTTGGTGGAAAATAGCTAGAGTTTCTTTCCTTTATCTCATCATTTGAAAATAACTTAAATAGTCCTTTAAGAGAAATACAGGATCTTCCTCAGTAGCTGAAAAATTGGAGGAAGCTGTTTAAACTACTTTGTTTCTAACTTATATTCATACATGTAATATGATAAAATGTTTAGATTCTACTAAAAATACCAGTATTTTTATCTGAAAAACACACTGCTAATTCAGAACTTCATGGAGGGCTTTTCCTTTCTCTTCCTTGTAGATGTTACCTCATGTGGCTTTCTGTCTCAATATTTTCCAGTTTTTGCAATGTGATTGTTTTGCTTCTATATATCCATTATATTATTTCAAACCAGTCACACGTATGGGTAATCTATCCATGCATAATAGTCAAAAAGTTATTATCTTCTCACAAGATTACTCTCTCCTTACTATATTCTTTTACTTCTTTGTTTCCCTCACCCTCCATTGCAACTTCCCTGAAAAGTTTAAAGGAATCAGAATCTACCGGACAAGGAATTGAAAAACAGACAACATGAGGAAAGGCAACACCTGGCTGTCCCTGTAATAATTCCTTCTGGAAGAAGGTGGTTAGTCAGAACTTTGACAAAGATTTAGCAACACTATATGCTGTGGGTTTGCCCCACACTCTGAGGGTCCAGCCTGGCAGAAAAGTGGCTATAATTAATTTGAGCAAGACTGCTCCTTGAAGATGTTTTGTAAATCAAAAGGTTTAATAAGGAAAAAATAACAAAATAACAAACGTTACAGAAAACAAATAACAAGCCGTGCACAGGCACCTAGAAACCTCATACACCTTGCTACAACATCTCGAAAACCTTTTCTTCCTTTTGCGCTCTTTCTTAAATGCTTAATGTTTTAGGAGTGATAACCTGGCTTGCAGCCAATAGAGAGACACAGGGTTTGAAGAACGGTGACAAGATCCAATAGATGCTTCTCTCTTAGCCCTGAGCCAACCCTTGTCAGAAAAGTATGGAAGAATCTAAGTTCTTTACCTTAAAAGGTGAGCCTTAAACTTTCCCTATACAGAAACACCTGCTAGGAGTGGGAAGTGCATCACTACAATCTGCAGTATGAATTTTATCCAATGTACAGGAGTGAGGTGCTTATGAAACAATGGTACCTCATTCAGTTGTCTGACAGATGAGTGAATACTGTGTTTTCAAATGTCCAGTAGCATTAACACTGGAAATAGTCAACTGAAAAGTGTTCCCATTACATCTTCCTATGTCATACCAGCCACCAAAGCCCTTAATAACACAATCCTGCTTCTAATTTCTAGAACTTACTGAAATTTTGAAAAACGTACAAGTCCCCACCAGATTTCCAGGTGACTTTTGAATATCAGTGAGCTTTAACTTTGGCCTGACAAAGTTTGAGAAAAATTAGCAAAAGCATTATGAAGCAAGACCACCTTTCACATAAAAGTGATGAGATGGTACATCATTCTGCAAGAAGACAAATTCAATCTTAACACATTCATAAGAATGAGGCCTGTATGAAACACATCTATTGGTAGCATTGAAAGGAATAGATGACAAATGTACTGAACAGCTTTGTTTTCACTGAATTTCTTATTACTTCTGGGGAAATTAGGACAGAAATTATACACAGCCTCATAAAATGACATAACATTGATCACATTTTGATCTAGTCAATATAGATGAATAGAAATGTTCAATTTTTAATACCACACAGCATTTTTAAACAGACTGCATTTGGTATCCTTGATGATCTGCCTACATTGTGCCAGAGATACAAGCAAACTATTGCAATTGTTTCCTTGATAGAATCAAAATTTTCATCAAAGGAGTTTATGGTCAATAGGAAAGAGAAAATTTGATGAGGCAAGATGCACACGTGTCCGAGTCAAAGGGAAGGAGCAAAGTGCTCCTCCCACAAGGAGTTACAGCCCAAGTGCACGCAGTGAGCACACAGGTGTGTGCTGCAGCACAGAGCACAGCTTATGCACGTGGGAGCTGCAGAGTTTCCTGATTCTCAGAACAGAATTTAAAGGCTTGTTCAGCAAGGGAGAAGGTGTGATTTACCAGAAAATCTAAAGGCAGAAGAAGCACAGCAAACAGAGGAGGACACCATCACGGAATTATTCAGGGAGGCAGTGCCAGGACATTGCTCCCTGGATGTGAAATGTATTGAAAGGTAGAAGTGGGAATGTTGGCATAAGAACCAACACCTGAAGTACTTCTAACATTTCTTCAACATACATGACACAGTGTGATTAGGAAGTGACATATTTATTAAAGCAGTAACTATTATTGCCCTTCTCCATGCTACACCACAGAAAAGAAACCAAAGATATAAACAGTCATTCAGGTTTACTGATCAGCTAGAGGGGTGCAGGGTAAAGGATTTCAGTTTCCCTAGAGAAAAAAAATACTGCATTCATTTTTCATCAGTCAATTTGCATAAAGAACAAAAAAAGCATAAACAATAATCATGCATTTTATTTTCAAAATGCTGTGGCCACAAGCTTTTCTTGCAAATTTCATAACCTGAGTTATTTTCCATCCATATTAGATAAATGAGACAGGGGTGACTATGCACTGTACAGATTACTTTACATAAACCTCTAGAACAAACTATATGTTCTGAGCTAATGCTTTTTAATCACAGGCCTGCAACAGCAACTAGGAAAAGTCACTCAGCTGGAGATAATGACCAGGAGAGGTGTCAGGAGACAGTCCCCAAAAGTCACCTTGCTTCTTGGACTGCAGACGCTGCGCTGAAGACAGCAAGAAAACCTTCTCCAAGCCCCTTAAAAATGTGTGAGATGCTGAGACCAGCACAAATTTATTTCTGCCTGGTTCCTGATGCTCTGCAACTTCACAACAATCGGACTGGGGTATGTTTTGCCTCCTTTCCCTAAGCCCAAGTAACCTGAACAGGTAAGCTGAAAGCTTGAAAATAAAAGAGAGGCATGTAGCTCTCCTAAACATGAAAGCATCACAGAGATTATGCCAAGGGCTAACACTATAAATGTACCACAGTCAGGATGCAATCAGGCACAGGTTTGCTTTAATCATAACTGAAATGTCACCACACCATGCAAACGTGAATTTATGATGAAGAGAGAGGTAGTCTGTGCAGCATTAGTTATGCTTAATAAGTCATATCCCACTCTTCTTAAGCTCTTTTTAAGAAGCTTGCGAGAGACGTCTGTTCATCTTGTTATTTGACTGCTGCTAAGCAGACATGAAGGATTTGTAAATACTCATAAATACTGCAGTTAACAGTTTCTCTAAATATTTTCATTAACTGCCACCAATTCAGTACAAAAGGGTTCAGAACCTACACTTCAACTACTACTAAGTTCTTTATCTCTGTAACTACCAGGACTTGTTCAAAAGTAAAGATGTGCACATCCAGATCAATATCTAAATGATTTTTAGGCTTTACATTCAGTTTCTTTGTTTTTTAATTTATACTGTCCTTGCACTTAAAAGGGCCTTTTATTTCCCCGATTAATATGAAATACTTCACATAAGGAAGAAAATAAGCCTATATAAAATAAATATTTCTTCAGAGACAAGTGAATGTACAAATCTTACAATTTTACTACTTCTACTACATAGAAAGTTGCAAATTAATGTCATATTCGTAAAGTACTTCTGAAAATAAAAGGAGCAAATGGCCAAGAAAGTCCTTGTAAAATTTCCCTCATTCAGAAAAAGCAAAGTAAAAATCTCAATAAATTACTTAATGCATATCCTAAATAGATGAAATCCAAGGATTCCTACCTTCTGCTATTAAATCATTTGTGGTAATACTGAGCCTTCAATTCCAATGACAGCAGAATTTCACAAACTCCGAAGTGACAAGTCCCTGCCCCAAGAGCTTTTAGCATAATTCAAATCCAAGAAATCAGTAATGGTTTAATTGCTTCAAAATTTTAGATGAATATATCTATTTGATGTAAGCATGTGATAAATTTCTGAAAAAGCTTAGAGAAAATGCTACTTAGTTAATTCATCTATAAAAATACAGCTTTGTGTACAGTTATTTCTACTTGCATCAACTTGGATAGCCAACAAGCCCTAATTAGTTGCAATTTTCACAGAGCATGATCTGCAGGGACATTGGAGTCATTTTACATTACAGCAATTAATCTGTTAAGCCCTGTGGCTTTATGCTTAAAAAGTACACCATATCTACTACTCAAGCAGAATGGAAGGAGATTGCATGGATTATGTGAAATTAAAACGATTACGCAGTGGTTGATTCTTTCTCTCTCTTTAAAATACACCAAAATTACATATAAATATATACACATTATAATTTATGTGTTATAAATAAATATATGCATTACATAGAATTTATACACACACAAACACTCATTGATAAAGACAACATTCCTTGCATTTTCAATGAGCTAACATTCAAAAACAAGAATGTGCATTCTCCATCCTCATTCTGAAAACTTATTCTTAGAATACATTTACATGAAGGTTGGCACTATGGAAACTTTCCTTCCTCCCAGCTACTTAAAAGTAGGCTTTTTCTGCAGCCAGGTAAAGCAAGGCTTTGACAATGCTACACAACATTTAACCAACAGGTCCTGCCAACCAGTTTCTTCCTTTTCATCCTCAGACCTCGTCAGTGAAATGATACCAGAAGAGTAAATCTGGAAGGATTACTCTCTCCTTTATTCTTATAATTAATTTTATAACTAATCCAAGGAGAGGACAATCAGCGTACAACAGGCATTAATGATTAAATGTAGATGCCTGAACCGTAGATATCTAAATCTAGGTTGTCTTTATAGACAGTGGAGAGAAATAAGCATTCTTGGAAGATGCAGCATCACAGCCCAAAGATTTTTTTTCTGCCATTGCACAATGGTAACATGTAAACTGTTCTGCAGAACATGTAAACTGTTTGACATACTTGGCTCCATAGAGAAAAGCTGGGAAAAGTGGGAAGCTTTGCTGGAGATGTCCTGTCTCTGTATGTGAAAGGTACATAAAAACAAGTGCAGGAAGAAGCTGATGTGAAGGAACAAATGAAAGCAGTTCCAGGAAAAAAATTAAACCTATAAAAACATCACAAAGGGCAAAGCACAATCTAAGTCCAGAGCAGTTTAACTTCAGCAGCTGCAGTGGTTCTTCTCTGTGTCCTCAAAGAAAAATGCAATACAAATACTGGCAACCACGAGGCAATGTACCTGCTGGAAGGAACTGAGCATTATGGGTGATGAAGAAATTGTATTCGTTAGCATTTCCTTCCATTTCTTAGTAGATGGACCTTTTGGGCTTTATTGTATTCCAGATAGGACCAGATGAACCAAATAAGGAAAGTTATTCCATAACACTCCTCCCAATGAGTGACATGCACTTTGGGTGCTGACGTTAACACCTGCTTCCTTAGTTTTGGCACATCTGACTGACTGGCACTTCGGGTGCTGACATAAACATTAGCTTCCTTATTTTTATGAACTGTATTGTTAAGAGATGTTCTAGTGCAATTTGTACGCTAAGGTTACAACTTCTGTTCTTTGATTTTTTGTGAATTCTGTGAATTCTCACTTGCCATTGGACCCGTGCCATAAACTTCAGTGGTGGCCTTGACCTTCTCCCAAGCCACTGAGCTAACCAGCTTTCATCTGGATGCTTCTCTGCTTGATGTGAATTAAAAGAAAAAAAAAATCAATAGCCATTTTAATAAATCACTAGTCTTAAGAACTAATTTACTGAAACTTATAACTTTATTTGTTTAGCATGACCAATGCAGGAAAGAACATAGGCAGACATTGTGCATTATGATTCAGGATGAAATGCTCAAAATCAGTAGGTGACCATGGAATGGTTTCCACACTGATTTATTTTAGTCTGCAAGCAAATGTCTGAAGGTCAGTTATAATTTTCTTATGCTATTAAGAAGAGAAGTACACATGGAAGCTCAGCAACCCAGCTTAGTGTCTGGTAGGATACACCACATGGCTATTTCAAGATGAAACAGAAAAACACTTGTTGTTAAAAGATGCAGGTGCTTATAGTCCCATTTCTTTCCACAGCACTTGGGCGAGGAGAGAAAATTATTTTTTAATTCCTACAGTATTCTGCCTACAGAGTAAAAACATTGTCACTAAACTCAACTAAGATTACTCAGACTGTGTGTATTTTCTTAGCGTTTTTTCTCCCTGGAGAATGAAATAGTTGCACCCATACAAACTCATGTTCCTAATGACTCTTAACAAAAATATCAGCAAAGTCAAAACAGACATTTTCATGGGCTATAAAATTATCACCGAACCATTTTTCCAAACCGATTGTATGTATTTTTGCTGCATCAACTCCTGCATCTCTTTAGGTTGTCTGACTGATACTTGGTCTTGCACTAGCACTTCACTCCAAAACATCACAAATTTTTTAAATGGCTTGAGATGGTATGAGCCTGCAGAGAGATGGACACTTATGCTAATAAATACTCAATGAAATAGTTTCTAAAAATTTGTCTTTAAAGTGTTTTCTTAGGAACAAAAGCAGCTGAAATGAAAATTATAAAGTCTGCATTCATACATCTTTAACAGGTCTTTTCAGTTCAGTTTCAATGTTTAGATATTTAGATGTGAAATCTGTCATGGAATCTGCATAGTCTCTAGGCTTATCTCAGGGTGAACTAAGTATTTGGCATGGCAGCCTCAGAAATATTAAGATGGTTATTCGCACATAACATTTACAGCTCATTAAATAAAATTTACAGAAGAGACAGAAAGTCACAGCTTCCATGTATAGCCCAAGCCTGAGCCCTGGAGGAGAATTTCTCCTAAAAGTAGCACTACACTGCCTGTCCTTGTTTTCTTATTAGAAAGATTTTCTAGCTAGCAGAAATCCCCAACCATCATGTGTTTTTGCTTTAAGCTCGGATTTTCACAGGCAACATCTCACTTTGAGTCTAACTTTAGCCAAGGGTTACCTTCCTGTGTTCCAGTCAATCTTTGATTATTTACCACAAGGTTGCAGGCAGCATCTTTCCTCCAGCACTTACTGTCCTTATGTAGTGTAGACAATTAACATTTGCTTAAGGGACTTCAAGAGAGCGCTCAGTTGTCCCCTTTTGCAGTAGACTACAGTTCAACTAAATATCAGCCCTCAGGAAAGCTTCAAAAAAGTGACTCTTAACTAAAACTTTTTCAAAAGAAAAAGATCATCTAGTTTGGTTTATAGACTTTACAGTGTTTTAAAGGAGTCTTTCCCATCTGAATAAAAGGCCCCTTCATACCATGTGGCTGAAGGTGGAGCTGAGAATTTTTCTGCAAATGGGTCCAGGAATTTCCTTTGACTTTTCCTGAAACTGTGGCCAAGACCCAGACACAAAATGGTTCTCCCTTTTTCCTCCTCTGGGAGGTTTCCCCATGAAGGAAAGCCAGTGTTAAATAAAGAAGGGAAGTGGCTGCAGAGAGGGTTAGCAGCAGCTGGAATGACTAGCATGTAACAGGCTGCTGAGAAGCCATGGGAAAAAGCCTAATTGCAGAAAATAGGCTTCATTTTGAATGAACAGGGTCTAAACTTCAGGCATAAAACATGTCAAGTTCTTCCAGCTAAGGAGTCATGCACACACCCAAGTGACACTGACCTTCTAGTCTGGATAGGTCTGCAGGTACAGTTGAACTAGGGAACAGGATGGATTTGGGTCAAGGAATCTGAAGTACCACAACAGCCAAGCTCAAATCAGGAGTAGGAAAGCAGATACTAAAGGTTGCATTTTTCACAGTGTACATCCAGGTAGGGCTAATATATACCCTTGGCTGTTTGAATATAAATCTGGTTGCATATAATGTAAGGGGAAAAAAAATCAGTATGTTTGGAGAAACACAAATACTTTGGTCAAACATCATTCTGAACTAGGGATGCCTTCAGGAAAGCAATATGCTGGATGAGGAATGCTGGATGAGGAACCAAGAGCAAAATTAATCTTCTACATTCTTTGGAGAGAGGCAGCATTTCAGGAAGAAGGTTCATCTTATCCTTTGGAAACTCTTTCCATGAACTGTGGTGAGTGTACAGACACCAGCCAAATACAGACAAATAACATTTAGATGGATTAGGCCAGGCGAAGACAATAGTTTTTTCATTGACCATTTCCACCACCAGTAAGAAGAGTAACATATGTCAGTGACCCACATGCTCAACACTGGACAACTTATACCATTTCAGGAAGAAATTGTGCATGGTTCCCAACCACAAGCCATACACTATGAGAAATTAGGAACGAAATATCTATAAGAGAAATTTCCACTTAGTTTTATTTCTAACCTGTGTGTATGTGCATCATCATTACATCATCATCACCACTATCCTGAAGAGCTTAACAAGAGGTTTATGCATGTGACATTCCAATGAACATACCTGCATCTGCCAAATAAACAAGTGTAGAGCTTCAGGAATAGCTCCCAGAATATGTAATGAGGGTAGAACATGAATTATCAGAAGGTCTAAAGGACAAAAGTAAGCTTTTTTTTTTTTTTTCTGGGAAGCATGATTAAAATTAATAAGTTCTTCAGAGTTCCATCCACCTGACCAAGCACTGTTTCCCACTCAAGCACAGACTCTAACACAAAGCCTGTTTATTCTTGGCCTACTGGTTAGATACAACTACACCACATCATGTACAGGACTCCACTGGGGCCTACTCAAAGTGAACAGAGGACTTTCCCAGGGAAGTCCTTTCTGAAAAGTTTCATGTGTTTCAGAGGTACCATAAACAATTCAGTTTGTTTCCTAAGATGAATCTTCACCCTGGAGAATCCAGGAGAGCTGGTAACTCCCTTCAGAAGCCAAGCTGCTGGAACTTCAAAAAAGCCAGACACATCCTGTTTCCCCATGAGACCAACAGAAACATGGTGAAATCACTGGCTCACCAGCATAGGTAACCTTATGTACTGAGATGGCATCAAATATTGTTCAATACATTAGGAACATAATGGAAGAAAGATAATTGAGAGCCCAGATGTCTTTCAAGCTCAGTGTGAATTTGTTACTGTAGTTCTGAAAGAGTAGGCAAAATATGTTTTATAAGCCTGACATAAATTGTTAAGAATAATCCTACTCCCATTCATAAAAGAATTCTTGCATTCCATTTCCAATAGCTGTCACTTAGATATCTGCCTCTTAATATTTGTGTTTAAACGCGGGGGGGGGGGGGGGNGGGGAAGAGCTTTATGAGAAGGCTGAAAATCTTCCCCTGATGGATTTCTTCTAAATTTCTTTAGAGATACGTCAAAAAATGTAACTACGGGCAACTGCCTATAGTGAGTTTAGATTATCATTCAGTTAATTTTGCATGCATATTCATACTAGATTATGCATATGGTGTTTCAAATCTTTCTGCCTGGATAGCCTTCTAAAGTTTTATGTAACGCAATATAAAATCAGTGTGGTGTAACTTACACTTCATAACTACCATTTTTAAGGACAGGGTCTCTAGCAAGCATTTTAACTTGCCTGGTCTTCCATTTAAGTGATTGCTTTCAAAAGAAAATCAACATAAGAAACCACTAGCTAATAAAAACTCTTCTAGTCAGACAAAGAACTTTATGTGAAAACAAAGATTTTTATGTGCAAATAATCCTTTCTTTTTTTTTTTCAGGAACTATAGCTTTTCAAATTCCCATTTTGAAAAGCCAACACGAAGTTCACTTGTTATGGTTCTTTTCCAAAGTCACTAATAAACAGGACAGAAATAAAGAATTTTAAAGCCAAAGTTGGATGAATTTAATTTTTTTCTTGTCTCAATTTTTAAGACATTTATGTCTTCTGCACAGTTAGATTTAAGAAAGAAGAATGTAAATAATTTATTTCAACTGATTTTTACATATATGAAACAAATGTCCACAGTTCTAAGAGTGGAAGGAACAGCGACTATTAAATATTGTACTTTGTTAAGTCATAGAGCTTCATAACACCATCTTTAGCCTACTACTTACACTGTGATAGTTTACTTGATTCTGATTTAGTTGCAGTGAGCAACTTAGCTCTGATAAGACAGCTTTTTGCGTCTATGAAGCAACCACTTTTAGCTGGGCAGGTCCGTGAAATAGCTTTTGAAGTTGCCATGCAAAAAGTGTAAGAACTAACAAGTAATACAGGTAAGACATTAATAGAACAAGTGGCTAGGGAAAAGCCTCAGATACACTTGATCAATTTTTCTTTAAGAGCTAACAATGTGGAAATATACAAAACTACGGATGTGTAGGAATGCCTTGTGAAGGACTGAGATTAGTGTCTCAACAGATCTAATAATCAAAATCACATCTTCTTTCCTCAAATTAAAAAAAAAAATAATAATTGGCACATTTACTCTGATCTCTGATTACCACCATGAGGCTGGGCCAATTCACTGGACTGATTCATTTCTCTCATTCCTATTCTATACCTTGTAAGAGATATAGACTGTATAACCTAAAGCTCATAAAGTTACAGCCAGGCAAGAGGGACGCATTCTTTTTTGTATAAAGGTACAATACAGAATCACAGAACCATTCAGGTTGGAAAAGGTCTCTAAGATCGAGTCCAACCATACGGTCAAGTCTACCAACAAACCACATCCTCAAGTGCCACATCTACACCTGTTTTAAATGCCTCCAGGGACTGACACGACTCAGTCATCTCACTGGGCCACCTGTTCTGGTGCTTGGCAACCCATCCACTGAAAAGAATTTTTTCTAATATCTAACCTAAACCTCCTCTGGCCCAACTTGAAGCCATTTCCTCTTGTTCTATCACTGGTTGCCTGGAGAAGAGACTGATGCCCACTTTTGGCTACAACGTCCTTTCAGGTATTTGCAGAGAGCTATAAGGTCTCCCCTGAGCCTCCTTTTCTCCAGGCTAAACAACCCCAGCTCCCTCAGCCACTCCTCATCAGATTTGTGCTCCAGACCCTTCACCAGGCTCTGCTGCCCTCCTAGGGACACGCTCCAGCACCTCAGTGTCTTTCTTCTACTGAGGAACCCAGAACTGGACACAGGACTTGAGATGCAACCTCGCCAGTGCTGAGAACAGAAGGAAAAGGTGGAACGAATTTGGTTACTACTTCCTTTTGAAATCTCCACTGATTTTGTATTCAGAAGGCCTGGACCTTAAAAGGTTGCTCTTATATAATACCTTGCAAACAAGTCCCTGGAGTTCTTGCAAACTTGAAAAGAAACATTAGAAGAGTTTCCTTTCTGGATCTCAACTTTCTCCTTTCACCTGTTTTATGTACTGTATTTCTTAGCAGAGCAAAATTAGTAACTACAATAGTATGTTAGGGATACAATTTTCAAATATACAGTGCTTGTCTACCTTGATAAAAGCTTATAATTTCATTAAAAGAAGGTTAATCCTGGTACTTCCAGTATTCTTTCCTAGATGAAGAACTAATTTGGTTTCAGATTTTTCTTCTCTGCATTTGTTCCCAGAGAGGTTACTCATGACAAAGACAGTATCTTCCTGATGACTGATTTTCCACCAGAAAAATACACACTGTATTTAATTTTCTTTTCACTAAGGCAATAAATCCTTAGAGACACTTTAGTAAGTAACATGCATTTGATTAATTAATTATTCACTTATTTTTAGCTGTTTGTTTCGTTTCCACAGACTGGCTCTTAAATACTTTACCATGGGACAATAAATGTTCTAATCCAGAATAAATTAAAAAAAACTACAATGATAGGCTCAACTCTAATGGGATAGTTATTTTATGAAATATAAAGTTGCTTTCCAGTAGAAAAATATGACTAATTGAAGACAATTGTATTGAAGGATATTTACTTTTCACCATCTGTTCTAATGTGAAATTAAACCAGATCCAAATTTCAAAGGCAAAGACTTTTTTTTCAATCATTACAACCAAAGTACTTTCAAAGAACTTCAGCTCACTATTAACCAAAACAAATTATCTCTGGAGAACTCTAAAAGCATTTCCAAAATCAAACAGGTAAGATAGCCAGGAAGGGCAGACCATCCATTAAAAATCTGCGAAAGTTAGTTAATTCAGGGGTTTCCAATTGAGCTTTTTGAGTTCAAGCTATCAGCATTTCTAGGTTTCGCTTTATTTGAAAATCGCATTTCTAGGTTTCACTTTATTTGAAAATCTAAAATAGTTTATATTTTCAGATAATGACTTAAAATTATTGCTGTTGCACATTTCTGATAGGAATTCCACATTCTTTCAGAGTTGGAATGAACTAAATATAGACTTTCAAAGTGGTCTCTCTTGTGTGATATGAAAATGACAATAATTTCTAGTTTTTACACTATTTTTTTATTTATAAAAGTTATGACTTACAAAAATGAGCCACTCAATAGTTTTACGCTCTAGACAAAAAAGTAAGTAGCATGGTAATCAAGTCAATTTAAATAAGGTAAATGCTCAGGTCAAAAGAAATTGCAGTTGTTTTCATCTGACACATCCACTTGGACTCTAAAAACTCTGCAGCCTTGAATTAGCTAAGCTTTTCTGTACACCTTTATCATGCCCTTTTACAGACATGGAAATAAAAAACATGCAAAAATATTATATTACTTCTTATATCTTCTGCTAGAGCTGCAAATAAAGATAATTCCTGAATCTTATTTCTTTGTTTTACTTATAAACCATTTCCTTTTCCTCCTAAAATAATTTTTCATGAATATAAATGCCAGCATTTTCAAAATGTTCTGCCTTATTTCTCTTTCACTGTTAACATGCCAGTTCACCACTAGATTTAGCATTTCTCTGTTTAGGGAGAGAGGAGCAAAAACTAATACAACTATTTGATTTTAAAAAATGAGCCTGAAGTGCAGTAGCCTCATCAAAACCTCACAATTCAGTGATTGGAAGTAAATTGTCTCAGTGTGCAGTGGAATAGAATATCTTATGAACATAAATCTGAATATTTTAATATAGCTTGTATTTTCAGATTTGACATTACTGTATGCCTTTACTAACTAGTAAGTCAGCAACAACTAGCTCCAGAGATAATTAGTACATGTAAATTCTCTAAAATCTCACCTATCACTTCTCTCTAAAGTATAATCATTCAATATAAATTTATTTAGACTATTCTGCCCTATCATAAAAATCCTTTACAGAAATATTTGTAACCCATTTATTGCCTTTATCTTTATGGTAAGTGCTCTGGAAGAAATGGAAATGTCAAAAAGCACTTATTTGAAGCCATTACATTGAATCCCTGTCTGACTCTATAGGGATAAAGACAGGGCAGTGCAGTCATAGGTTTTTTGGAGGTCACATTTAAAAATGGATTAATTTTACTTTGCTAGAGCCAAGGCCTCAGTCTTCAGCTCCAGAAGACTTCTACATGTGGCCTTACCCCACTGAAACTAAAGGCAAAGACTAGTCTGTCTCTTAAAGGAGGCTGGGTGTTCTCACTGAAAACAAAAAAGCGATAATAGTAGCAGTAGTAAGCAGTATCATCATCATTATTATCATTTTTGCTGTTGTTCTTACTGTTATTTTCAGTATAAACCTGTAATAGTGATGAGCCTATTTTCATCTTCCTTTATACACTCCAGAGAGGGCTTAAACTATGCCAGGCTTAAACCTTTATGTGTCTGCATCACGTTAGAGTAATTTTTCTGGATACATGAAGTTAAGACTCCAGCTCTACAAATTAGTCTTATGTATTTTAAAGAAATATGTTTCTTTTCTGTAGGGAAATAAAATCTTTTTCCTAGCTTAAATATGGGCAGACAGGGCACTGTTAATGTGTGATTTTTCTTTCAGCTATAGAACCATATAAAAATTCTACTCACAAATGAAAAAACAGTGAATTGTGCACCATATAGACATTTGAGAACAGCATCTTTCTTTGATCTTTAATAGGTCAGATCACGGTCAAAAAAAAATTGATTGTAAAAGCAAAGCAGCAGTGATGAAACAAAAAAGTCTGCATTTCTACTTGGCCAAAAACCGCAATACCAAAAAATATAATTTAAGAACTCCATTCATACTTAGATCATCAAACCTCTTAACTGCTAAAGGAGATGCTCCAAAGAAATGAAACTGATTGAGCAATTATATGCACTATAATGAGGAAGCAGAAGGGAGGAGGAGAATTTGCTTGGGCTGCTTGAACTTTTGCATGCCCTGAATTTTGAAGTGTGTGAGCCTCATGACTTTCTTCTGCAATCACACACAGCAGTAACTCTGAGCATCCCTCTAGGACTTGTGCATCCCTTTGAAGCATCACAGATCTTTTTTGGTGCATGGCAATATTAAAAATGATTTCTGAACAATCTTAAAAATTGTATCTCCAAAACTGACAGCTGAAAATAAGTTATCTGCTGCTGCACACAGACTTTATTAGAACAACTTAACAAATTTCATCTTACAGATCAGTATGACAGGAGCTTACCCTTTTACTAATCTGATCTTGTTAAGAGTTGCTGGTCAGGTCTTCCCCTCCAGCTCAGCACCTGTACTGGGGAGGCTCTCTTCAAAAAGCACCTATGAAAATATTCTCACAAAAGATAACTAAAGCTGAAGCAGGAGTAGATATTTTTTTTTTTGAAGAAAATATAAGCAACTGAAAAAATTGGAATTGCAGTGAAAAAATAACAGACGATCTAACTGCAGGCTGCACCTATGAGTTGTTTTGGTTCCCACTGTATTCAAAGAAACTGAAATGATTCTTTCTGCTCTGAAAAACTATAGTGTTTTCTGGTAAAGAAAATAAGGCATTAAAAGAGTCTGCAACAAGGAAATACTGAAAAAAGAAAATGAGGCATTGTAAACCAGAACAAGGGGAAGAGCTAATTATCAAACATAATTCTGAGTCAGTCATAAATTCTTCAATATTTTATCAGTCTATTCTACTTTTTTTTTTCTAAATGGAAAAATATATATTGCTGGTTTTAAAAGAGGGATGGAAAAGCTGTGAAAATGAGAGCTGACATCTAATTGACTTCCTGGAACTGAATTGTAAAAGAAAGACAGAAGAGAGCAACTCTTCTTTCCAAGTAAAAAAAAGGTCTGATCTCATGGCTTCTTCAGTTCAATAATAAATATGGCTGAGATGGGAGCAAATGAGAGCAAGTATGCTAGTACTCACTCATATCCTTTTTTAAATTATATTTTTCCCTCAAAATCCCCAGTGGAAAGTTTCCACTTGGTACAGTAACAGTTGTAACACACGAACTAGCCAACTGTATCTATTTGGGTTTTTTTCTCTTTGCTTGCTCCCTTTTCACTTTTACTCTGGCAGAAGTAAATCATCCATTATTACAGGTACTGATGTCATAACCCAAACTCCAATTTTATGGCTCTTGAGAGAAGACAGAATTCCACTCAACAGGAACATCCATGGAAACAGTATACATGGAGTTTGGGGCAAAATAAGAAGTTAAAGCCAGCTTCCAAGTTACTTTCTACAGAAGTTCACCCAAGTCTAAATATACACATAAATACTCTATTTTCTCTCTCAGAATTAAGTAGAAATTCTCTCCACAAACTGTCCATTAAAGAGCATCAACATGATAAATTATCACAACATTATTTTCAACATGCTATGCACAGCTGAAGAGAAGGGATTTGAATAAAATATCTGTCCCAGCTTTAATTACAGCGTCATTTCCTCAAAGCTGTAATAAGGTTTATTTCCGCAAAGCAGTTTTCCATTTCTCCCCTTGCTTATTTTATCTCAACAGCAAGTGCACAATTAAAAATTTCTGAGAATCAGACCAAATGTGTCATGCTACAGAAAGATTTAACAAATCCTATGAATCATTTCTCAGGTGAAAATTAAGAGGGAAAAGAATAAGAAGAAAAAATAAACTCAACACAAAAAAAGAAGCTGTTCCACTGTAACTGTTGGAACAGAACGGGTTTATTTTAAATACTATAAAAGTACAGGAAATATAAATTTTTCCTAACTATAAATGTTACAAAATCCCTTGGAATGAAGGTACTTCTGTATCTGGCACACAAGGACAGTTAACGACATAAGCAGAATGGTTCACATGTCTATTTCAGATGTTTCATCCACCTGTTTATCCTAAATCTCTTGCAAATAGCAATTGCAAGGCTTCAAAATGCTCTGCTCACTTTAGGAAGATCTAAGTCTGAATCATCTAGCCTATGTTCTAGTTGAAGGTCCTCCTTCAACCAGTACCAGCCAGGGAAAGAAGTTTGGCTCTTTTCTCATGTCAAGATTAGAGGGCTACATCCCTTGAAATAAACTGAATAAACAAAGGCAGTACAGAATTTGAGGGTTAGCCCCAAGCTAACATGACTAAAGAGACTTCAAAGATTAGGCATTACAGTATAGACTGCCACAGACTACTGAAAAGTGTATCACACCCAATAAGATGGTGTGGATATAGTAATAAAGTCAAGTCACCAGCAGAAGAATACAGGTGGTCCTGATGCCTGAAGCTGCCTTCTTGAGTTTGGAAAGCAGCAAAAGAGGTTTGCATTAAATATAGAAAAAAACCCCATAGCTGACTTGTAGCTTTCTGCCCCCTAGCAAAGCTAAAAGAGGAAAAATCTAGATTTTTCAAGGTGGATTAAGAAGAACCAGGAGAAAGCCTTGGTAGCAAAGCATAAATAATGCAAGCGTGAACAAGGAAGACTTTTGTCACTGTTAGAAACAGAGAGGAGGTTAAGGAGGAGTCCAGGCTTGGGGGAAAATCTGTAGCTGTTTGCTGGTGTGTGTACAGAACTGTCTACAGTGTACAGACTGAACGCACTGTATGCTGATACTGGGTGCTGTCTGACTGTGTGGTCCATAGCTCTGCTCCAGAAAGCCAACTCTGCAGACCCTGAACTGGTGTTCTTGTACTTCCAAACTCCTTAATGCAAACAAAATCTGCTCTCTCAGATAAGGGAGATCAAGTGTAAACTGCAACAAAAAACATTTTTATTTCTGATACACTGAGCATTTGATGAAGCAAAGTTAAACTAAAAATTAAATTTCCTGTTCCCTGCACCCATCATCTGGGACATGTAGTCACAAACTGTTCAAATAAAGGCTCTTCTACTGCTTCATCAAATTGAATAGAGGTGTTTTTTTCCTAAAGTACAACGTGGCACAGCACCTAATAAATATCACAAAACTGCACAAAACCTCTTACTGGCTAATTTATTGCTCCTGGGGAAAATCTACACACAATGAACATTTTTATATGCATGGTTATCTTCTATTTATATTTAGTTTTTGACTAAATGCACTAATCACATTTTAAATGGCCTGTTATGAAGAGAAGGATTAATCATATTGTGTCACTGTCAACACAGAGCAGTAAACCTCTCAAGTACACAAAATTCACCCCTTGCTTGTCTCCTGCCGTTTAATCACTGTGCTGCAGCACTGCTGAGGCAAGGATCATTGCTCTCTGATGACTCTTACTCACGTGAGGAAAACTGAACTTTCAATATTATTTTTTAATCAAGACTCACAGCCAATCAGTAATTTGGACTGAAAATTTTGAACATTACAGCAACTTAATACTTGTGAACAAAACAAAATCTTCTTGCCGTAGGAAATTTCTCAGCTGTTGATCACTACAATATTACTGTATAATGGCCAATGTGGAATATTACCCTACTGGATTTAGATTACTGCTAACACAGCTGCAACTTAAAAATAAGGAGATAAACTTGCAAAAAAAGCACTTAAACACCAGAGAGGTAAGAGTCATAGGAACATTTAGGTTGGAAAAGACATCTATGATCATTGTGTCCAACCATTAGCCTAACATTGGAGTTCAACACTAAACCATGTCCCTAAATGCCACATCTACATCTGTTTTAAATGCCTCCAGGGATGGTGACTCAATCATTTCCTCAGGCAGCTGTTTCCAATGCTTAACAACTCCTCTGGTGAAGAATTTTTTTCCTAACATCGAATCTAAATCTCCCCTGGCACAACTTGAGGCCATTTCCTCTTGTTCCATCATTGGTTGCCTAGAGGAGAAACCAACTCCCACCTGGCTGCAATCTCCTTTCAGGTAGTTGCAGAGTGCAATAAGATCTCTCCTGAACATCCTTTTCTCCAGGTTAAACAACCCCAGCACCCTCAGTTGCTCCTCATCAGACTTGTGCTCTAGACCCTTCCCCAGCTCCACTGCCCTTCTCTGGACTCACTCCAGCACCTCAGTGGTTTTTTTTTTTTTATAGTGACCAGCCCAAAACTGGACAGAGATTCATGGTGTGGCTTCAAGAGTGTCAAGTACACGGGGACAATCACTGCCACAACCCTGTTGGCCGCACTATTTCTACACAAGCCCCAATACCATTAGACTTCTTGGTTACCTGGGCACACATTGGCTCATGTTCAGCTGCAACACCCTCAAGTCTTTTTCCAGAAGACTGGTTTCCAGTCACTTTGACTCAGGCCTGTTTGCTGCATGGTGTTGTTGTGACCCAAAAGCAAGTCACTGCCACATCCCCCGCTCAAGCCTCATGCACCTGGCCTTGCCCCATCTGCAGACCCCACCCTGCAGCAGAGCAACAATCCTACCCAACTTGGTATCATCTGCAAAGTGACTGAGGGTGCACTTGATCCATCCCCTCATCCAGATCATCAGTAAAGATATTAAACAGGTCTGACCCCAACACTGAGCCCTGGACAACTCCACTAGTGACTGGCTGCCAGCTGGATATATCTCCATTCACCACCATTCCCTGAGCTTGGCCATCCAGCCAGTTTTTTACTTAGCAAACAGTGCTCCTGTCCAAGCCGTGAGCAATCCATTTCTCCAGAAGGATGCTGTGGGAAATGCTGTCAAAGGCTTCAGTAAAGTCAAAGCTGACAATGTCCACAACCTTCCCTCATCCATTTAGTGGGTCACTTTGTCATAGGAGATCATGTTGGTTAAGCAGGACCTGCCTTTCATTCACTCATTCTGGCTGACCCTGGGCCCATTTGTCCTGCTGTGTGATGGCACTCAAGATGATCTGCTGATGACCTTCACTGGCACTGAGGTCAGGCTGAAAGGCCTGCATTCCTTGGATCATCCTTCCAGCCCTTCTTGTAGATGGGTATCACATTTGCCAACTTGTGCTGATTCTACAACAATTTGTAACTGTCACTGGGATTTTTTAAAATATGTTTAACTGGAATTTTCTCACGCATAATCGCTTACTAACTGGACAAAAATTGCTCTGTCTTGTTTCCAAGCTACACTATATTACAAAGCAAAAATCGGTTCTATTGTCCTGTTTCAGACTAGTAGTTACTTTTCCTTCTATTCTGGCCACAGGATGCTTCCATTACTTACTTGCAGAGTTTCAGAGCTGTATTGTTGGAAAAGCTGTAACCAGGTCATCCAACATTTCTCCCGAATATAGCACTGATGTACACAACGAACATGGTGTAAAGGCCACCATGGTCAGTGGCAATGTTGGAAACAATTTAGATCATCAGCTTTGCTCTTCACTGCTGATTGTTCATTTGGGAGCACAGCACCAGAAGCAAGGCATGCAAATTACCCAAACAAGGTGCACCAATTTTGTCTGAAAGTCAGTCACAGAAAGAAGAAGCTGTGTCTATGACCAGACAATCCTTCAAGCTCTGCTGAAGCTCAGCCCAGCCTAGTGGTTGATATTCAGCTGAGCTCTTCTGCTTTTTATTCGGACAGTGCCCATTTCTGGCAGATGGCAGTTTACATAATGATGACAAATGTGAGTGAGCAGCTGTCATCAGTGCTCATCATTTATGCATCCTGCAGTATCAGCAATAAAATACTCCCCTTTTGAAGGAGGGAAAATAGTTCAAATCCCCAAATCAACACCTAAAATCCCTCTCTCTGGCATAAAAATAGGAACAGGAAATAGTAATCACTAAAAGTAGTGACTGGAGAACTAGGAAAAAGATATCCTTGACTATACTGGGAGCTACCAGAGTGGCTCAGTTTTACAATAAGCTGCCTGTTACTTGTCCTCTCCTATGGCTTATCAGTCCCATAGAAAAAAACCAAAAAAACCTGTGTAAGTATCTTCATTTCAAAGCAAAGCTTTTCATCTTAGCTCTAAATACCTTCCTAAAGCATTTTGTAAGATGTGGATAACAAATAGATAAATTATTCTTCCTTCCAACTATTATTCTTCAGTCACAATAACTTCTATCCTGGTGGTAATTCACAGGTAACTGTTAATATTGGCTTTGATGCCTGCAGGAAAGGGCATCTGCCTTTGCCCTTCGCAGTGGAGAAAATGGTTTATTATTCAGGCTCCCTCCTAATGGCCACATTTCAGCTTTTGCCACAACCCTGCAATCATATGAGGTCAATGAACTGGCACTAGTGTATATAAAAGCTTACCTTAGCTCATTTTTTTTAGTTTCTGACTCTCCTGCACCATGAAGAAGAGAATCTATAAAACTAACCACTAAATGTTAATTTGCTACTATTCCTGTTTCTCTTTATGTACTGGTTCTTTTCATTAAGTTTACATGGCTGTTAACTCTTCATGTTTACAAGAAAACTCACAGTAATTTAATAGATTTATTCTGCCATCTTAATTATTGCCTTTTACTACACTACCAGCGACTGTAATACAGTTTCTTGCACTTTGGGGTTACTACCTTGAAATTATGCAAGATCCTTTTAAAAATCGTCTTCAGTTTTGGTTTTGAAAGACACTGCATCAAACTTTGTCCAGCTACAAAAAAGATGCACATCCTCCTGTCTGTATGTAAAGTAAATAAAGTTAGGCAACAGCTAAATAATACACCTGTCATCTGCTGCCTCCTATCTTTTCCAGTTCATTCCCTTTAAACCAAAAACAGGCATTGGAGCTTCATATTCTGTCTCTCAGATCATTAAAAAAATGGAATTTCCACATTAAAAAAATGGAATTTCCACAAACTGCTATTTCAAGCTGAAATGGGTTCTGACTCAATACAATCTGCAAAATTTAAAGTGGTGCCAATACACTTCACATATATCTCCAATTTTCTTCTTTCATCATCCATTAGCATGCAATATGAAACTCTGCTTTCTAATTATACTTATATTTCTCAACAAACAGTTGCTTCTGTTATCAAATTCCATGAAAAAGTGCTTTCTTTCAGCTGAGAAAAAAGTGTTTTGACCTAAACTTATAGCCATTTTTTTTCTGTTGTTGTTCCAAACCTAGTCTGATTCTAGATGGCAGGTTTTCCAGCTAAAAGCCACAATGAAGAACAGGTGTACTTGAAAGTATATCTAGCAAATTGAAGCAATTGTAGTCCATCTACATCCAGCTCACCCACATAAGACATTGGCTCATTTGTCCATTAAAATTCAGGAACTTTATAAACTATAATTTTGCATAATTCATAAGCAAACAAATTCCATCTGTCTTACCTTCAGAGACAGTGTTGATTAGGGGGCATAAATGTAATGAAGTGATACTCAGTGGTACTCTGCTGGTGTAAACACATGCTGAGGAAAAAGCCTAAAGGCTTTGAAGATTTGCAAAGTTTCAAGCTTATGTGCAAAAAGAAAAGCAATCAGGACTTGAAAAACTGCAGAAGGACTGGAAGAGTTCCTGCTAACTTGCAGCACTATGACAGCATTTAATCCTCATGACCACCCTTGCATGAAAGGCAGGCACACACACAGAGGGGAAAAAAATCAAGAGAAAGCAGGCATGTAAATGGGAAAATGGGACCATTTTGGAATTTGATACCAGTTATTGGCTCTCCCACTATTTTTAAAAGACAATTAGTAAGGTGATGGCCCCTTACAGAAGATCTCCTGGCCACCTCAGAATTGCAGCTGCAGATTGATTGGTTTCAGCATCTGTACTAAATAAATGCTGGCAGCTGCTGAAGGGTTTCCTTTTCTCTGCCTCCAACAAGAGTGCATAGAGATAATTTCTTTATTTTTTTCTGAGCAATCGTTCGATTCTAGATACCATGCATGTGACTTGACATCTGGGGAACTTGTACTGGCATGTTCAGCTACCTTCCCTGATATCTTGCCAAAGAAAAGAGAACTCTGATTATCAAGGAAAAATGAGAGTAAGATATAAGCCAAGCACATTGATGGAGGCAGGGAGGGAGGGACAGAGGGAAGAAAGAAAACTTTAAAAAAAAAATGAGGGCAGAGTGCAACAGAATCAATAGTCCTTGGGAAGAAAAAAAAAGACATAAAACAGTATTTTAAAACTGCATTACAATAATTTGAACAGATGCCTATCAACAAGCAGTAAAATAAATTCTAGCATAGTGAAAAAGTAATTTCCCAGACAAAAATGATCATACATTCCCCCTATCATACCTATAGACTTGAAGGAAAATCTGTATGTCAGCAAATTTTACCAGCCTAAGGCTTTCCTCCTCCAGATCAAACAATATGATCCATCACAGCAGCACTCTGCACCACAGGTAGGAAGAATTCTTTTCTCTGATTTGTCTAGATGATCTACATAATTAAATTCATAGCAATTGTTATCAACCTACTATCTCTGTTTCTACTGTTTCTCATCTGACAAGGGCTTACACAGCCAAAGCCTTTTCTATTTCTTCCCTCTATGCCTTCTGATCTCACAAAAGATATTATTTCTACCTGTAAATCATGTTTCTCTTCAATCTGTATTCTAGCAGAACCACAAGAGTCTGAACACCAGAACCAGGACAAACAACTCATATAGGACAGCTCACTTCTCTCCAGCTAATTGCTGTCAAAAAACCCCATTTGCCAACATCCCAGGCTTCTGCTTCTCCCCTCAGTTCAGAAAGTTACAGAACATTACAGCTCCCAGCAGCAAAAAGGGTTCAAACTGTATTTTAAAAATGAAATTCAGCATTATTATTTCAGAACTCCCTTTGTTTTTATTTGTCACAAACTGCCCCAAGACTAAACAAACAGTCATCCTCTGCATCTTAGCTCACATCGTCACAAAGGGAAACTCCAGCTGATGAGGTCTGCCTTAGCAATGAGTACTACTAAGTTGATGGGAATAGTTTTAGAAGGTTTTTGGGAGATTAAGTGCTGATTCATCCATATGAAAACTAAACACACACAAATAAAAGCAATAAACAACAAAAAGTCTTATAAGTTTGCTACATAGTTACTTTTCGTCTCAGAGAATTAAATATTCATGGACTTTCCAAAGCTAGCTGCCTACTACTCAGGAAAAACTGTTAAATATGTAGTAGGATGATATGCTGTGTGAGCTTCATACACTTAGATATTCAATTTTTTATATGATGGCTTTAGGATTTTCATGTATTTCACAGTTTTCTGCACCTCGGTTCTTTGCCAATGTCTGTCACAAAAGGCATTATATCACATGGAAAACAGACAAAGAAGGCTGGTGAATTTCCTCTGTCTTTCCATCTCAAGCAGAAACACTGCTAAAAGTATCAGAATTTATGTCAGACAGCAGGGCAAAATGCAACTAAGGAAAGCGTTTCTTTAGAAGAGAATAAATACTGTAAAGTAAAAAATAAAAACAGCATGAGGAAATGTAAGCTGAGAAGAAAATTTTAGGAACAATTTAGTTTGAAAAACTTACAGAATTAAATATCTTCATCCTAATTCTGATGCAAATTTCAACTGAATGAGGAATGAGGAGAAATCTGCACTTCTCCCATTACTATCATCTATCCATACATGAAAGTCCATGCTAGGTACTTTAAATAATCTGGTCATCCTATCAATGTCCAGACTGATCTCTGGCCCCAAGGAAGGCCCCAGGAAGGGCTGGCCCCAGGGAAGGACCAGCCTCAAGACTCTTCCCAAGACACTTGCATGTACAACCCCTGCAAATTTACATCAGCTCACAGCACACTTCTTTTTCAGCCCAAGGGCTCTGTGATGCTGCCTTCGGTTCCCCAAAAAGTGCGAGAGGTGACAGCTTCCAAGAGTTTTATAGATGGGAGTTAGATGGTATGGTGGTATATTGCAAACCTTCTGGAGGCAGAAGCTTTATTTCCAAACACAGCCTAGACCAGTGCTCCATTTAGAAGGTTTTGAAGCAGTTTTTTATTTCTTTTGACAAAAGAAAATGTGTTTCTATAATAAACACTCCCAGAGCTCAGGGACAACTTATCAATACCACTTAAGTAAACAATTCCTTCACTGGTGTACATAAAAGAGCAATCATTAGTCAACTATTTTAACAGCTGCAGCCTACACAATGGCAAGAGAAGTTTAAAATAAATCATTAAACATGAGAATCTGTTAATATATCTGAATAAGGGACCTATTGAATGAAAAGGTGGATTTTCATTTGTGGATTACATCAACACAAAGTAAATCAGCAAATTCTTAACAGGGACTGAATATTAAATAATTTTAATTTACAGAGATTTATCTTCTTTGAGAGAGATCCACTCAGAACTAAAAACCATTTTTTAAGGATACATTTCATGCGTGACTGGAATGTAGCTATAGGAACAAAAGTTGAAGCATATGCCTGTTGGTTTTATAATTAGTTTTCATTAAGTGCAAGATCTAAGAAAACTACTCCATCCTTCAAATTGCTGCCTGATAAATACATTGATATAAAAAGTGAAAATGCAACAGCAAAAAAACAAATACTTCACACTGACGGAAAAAGTATTTTGAATCACCTTTGTAGGTATTTCCTACATGTGAACGTTGTGGATTTTTTGAACTGAAAAGAATAAGGTATTTTTCTATTTGTATTTTTCCAAAAATAAAGTTTTGCACAAAGCAATGTTCTGTATTATATTTGCCACTCACAAAAAAAGACATTAAAAATATTAATGGGATCATAAAAATCAAATGTTTCTAAGACAAAAATGCCAGACTCGCTTGCTCCACTGCCATTCACAGGAACAGAACCTGTTACCACCAACCATCAATCCTAAGCCCACAGGTAAAGCAGGCAAGTGTTACTATTGCAGGCAACTAAACAACTGATATTTATTTTATTTTACTATTTTTAAGATGTGACACCATGTTGCTGCTAACAAACATTTTACAATACTATTTAAAACAGAACAAAACCCTTCCAAACAAAAAACCCTCACACTTCTGTCCTAGAAGAGACCTAAAAATCAAAGGAAATTACTAGACCCCATTCTACACTGGAATTAAGATGGTAACAAACCAACCACCCAACTCACTCCTGACTTTCAGACCTGGGTGAGAATGCTCCCCTACCTTTAATAATGCCGACATGTCTGAGCATGTGAACGTGACAAACTGTTCAGGGATCAATGACATACTGGTACTTCTCATAGCATCAACAGATACCACCAGTTTTTCCTCTATACCTACTTGCAGACACTCTTGTATGCTTAAAAAAAGGAAAAGGAAAAAAGAAAAATAAAAAAGGACAAGAAGAAAAAAACAAACAGAAAACACCACCAGAAAAGAAAACTGCTGGAAAGAAAAAAGAAGACAAAAGATGAAAACTGGAAAAAGAAAAAAGAAAAAAAGAAAGAAAATAGAAAAAGGAAAAAAGAGAAAACCCCTGAGAAGACAGGTTATACAGGTTATACAGAAGGCCTAGGGACAATTCCAGTAAGCTGTGGGCAGTGACTCATATAGGATTGTAGGATCATCCACTGACAGCAGAGAGAGGGAACTCTGCAAACCTGAGACACTCTTGAGAGAACATGTGGTTTTACTGCAAGGGTCGTGGGTAAAAAGGGCCTTGCCTTCAAACACCAGCCTCGGCTGAAGGGATGCCCCAAAGAGAGAGGGAAAGAGAGAAAGAGCAAGAGGGTGAGACGGGTAAGAGGGTAAGAGCAAGAGAGCAGGGGTAAGAGAGTGAAGTCCTTGTAACAATACATTATATCTCCTTTTGTGTTGAATATTCTAATTTACAGTGGCCAACCGGCATGAGATACAAAACCTACAGACTTTGCATACAGCCTATGAGAACTGCTGCATTACCATATCACTCTGTATTCTAAACTCTAAAGGCTACTCTCTTGTCCACCTTTTCCCAAATATGATACCTTGGTGGGGGCTACACCCTTGGGTCCCTTGGTGTCCCTCTGTTTGTTATCACTTAACCCATCTCCCAGCTAATTACTGCTTGCTTAACAGTCTTCCTGCCTGCCATGCCTATGTCTCAAAGCTAGCTTTTATTTCTATTTCACTCACAGGTTTTATATTTTCAGAATTTCTTGCCAAGCAATCATATTTGTAAGCTTTTTCCGTCTCATCTTTCCCAACATAGGATAGAAAAGATAGAAATAAACACTGTCAATACCAGTCATATCTCCTTTGGGGATATCATGAAACTGGACACCCATGGACTCAGACTAGTTGGTTCAATTTCTAGCAACTTTATCACCCAAGTCCATCCATAAATTTACCAAGTTCTACCGTAAATAATTTTTTATGTTTGTTGTTGGATGGAATTAGTTCTCCTAGTTTTAGCAAAGCCTGAGCTAGCCTAAATCAACACTGATTTTGCCACTAGATTTCACCAAAAAAAAAAAAAAGCTGTAATGCATAAAAACAGTGATCAAAAAAAGGAAGACAAGGATAGGTAGTTTCTCCTGGCATCTGGGCATTTCTCCCTTTTAAGCACTGCCACCCATGACTGTCCTCCTCATTAAAGATCCCCAACTACCCCCAGAGAAACAGATATTCAAGAAATGCCTACTTTTGCTGACTCTCTTATAAACAGAAAGTTTTCACTCTCCTCTCAGCGTTTACACACACGCATGTACAGTCCTGACCTGCCACAAGGGAATATGTTGAAGTGTGAGGGCTGTTTTCAATCTGCTTCTGGTACCTCTGCTCTTTGTAGTCATTTGCTGTAATCCCAAATCCTGACACAGAGTTATAATCAAACAGCAAGCAGTTCAAAGGACCAGATTTTCAAGCTCAGCAATCAGACTGGTTATAATCCAAGGCAATGCTTCATGGTACCTAATCATATATTCTGCAGCTGCTGAAGAGAGGGGATTTTTATTTCCCAGAAGAACTGTAATTATCCTTCACAAAGCCTGCAGACTTCTTACAGTACAACAGCTGCAATGTCCTGTTGCCTTAACTCTTGGACAGTCTGAGTTATACATTCTTTTGAGGGAAGAATCATCTCAAAGCACGTATGTCCCACTAGAGCACCAAAAAATTATTTATATGAAGGCTCATGTCCATACTCAAATCTGCAGGCTTAAAACAAGCAGACAATGACACTTCTACCTAATTCTGTTTTTTCCTCTTTAAGTAATTATCAAGCTATGATTTCTACTTATCAGAAAAGCAAGTAAATAAATTTTATTCATAATGCTATTGGAGATGCAGAATGATTTCACAAATGTTTTTCTTACAGCAGAGAACATCAACTAGTTAAATCAGCAAACCATATGTTTAAATGTCTTAATAACAGAACTGTTTGTTTTTCACTAAACTGGCCTCAAATTTGACATTCAATTGGAATGAAACTGAGGCTGTTTCTCTTAACCTAAGCACTTAGAGGAGAGAAGCCCTCACAGCAGCCTTTTATCCTTTTACCTTCCAGAGGAAAGACCATGGATGGAAGGCTGGGGCTGCCTGCTGGGGTGAGGCACCACAGCAATCCACAGGATTCATACAAGCTTTGAATGCAAGCCAAAGTCATCAAGAGCTTTCTGTTAGAAGAAATCAATTAAACTCGAATTTTTTATTAATATGCCTTGTCCACAATATTTCTGAGCAGAAAGAATGCAGTGACATCCTGAAAACCATGACTTACAACAAAAGCACTGACATATCCTAAATTGTTTGAGGACACAAGTAGCATTGTGATAGCTAAATGAGCTTTGAAGAACTGTTGCAGTAGCTTAGGAGCAAGGGTAGAGAGTAGTGGTAGAGATTAC
This sequence comes from Cyanoderma ruficeps, assembly GCA_008694505.1. Classification (NCBI taxonomy): domain Eukaryota; kingdom Metazoa; phylum Chordata; class Aves; order Passeriformes; family Timaliidae; genus Cyanoderma; species Cyanoderma ruficeps. The sequence goes on from VZDJ01004378.1 coordinate 19,210,045, forward strand.
AATGCTACACAAAAAAAAAAAAATTGTCCAGACAATAAAATTCTTCTGAAGATCACAGATGACCCCAAATACAAGAGATCAAAAGGCCTGAGCTTCAGAAACAGACTGGAAGCAGTTTCTGAGTCCAGTCTGCTTAAAACTGTTAAAATTTCTACATAACAGGGAAATGGCTCAGTACTGAAGAAACTGTAAACAAAAACGTATCTTATTAATGCAAGATGGGTTTCTATTGCTAGTGTGCTGTGCTCATAGTTCAAGCAGATTTATTGAAATATTTCCCACTGTAAAACAGGAGTTTTCACATGCATTGCTCAGAGTAGGCAATTATGAAGGCTACACAGGCTTTAACAGAGAAAAATGGTCTGACCCTTTGGTATGGCAGGCAAGATTAATAAGATTCTCCCCCATGTTGTGAAGTAAACATCTGGACTTCTTATTTTCCGTGCTGTATTTCTTCATTGCTGAAAGTAAAATACCCCACTAACTCACCAGCTGAAAACTATAACCAGCTGCTTATGCAATAAGAAGGTCCTGCTTGCTCTGAAACAGAAATTTACCTTTCTTCCAATTTAGCCAGTGTTTATTTTTAATCAAATGAGTGATAATTTATTTTAAACACCGAAAATCATCAAAATGCAACACTAGTAAATCACACCAAATGGAACATTAAGAATACTGATTTCCCACATGGTCTTAGAAAAAAACCCTAAATCTTTATCTTAGCGCTTTAAGCCTCTCCATACAAAAAATTTGATGTAGGTAATCACAATGATTTCAAGCCAAGTTTAGGGCTGTCCCAGCTCAGCCATGCATCAGTGAAAATGAGCGAGGACAAAAGCCTGACTCTTCCCCTATGTGCCCAGAGGCAGGACCAAAGAAACTGGCACCAATCAGAATATAGGAAATTATGTTTAATGGAAGAAAAATGCATTTTACTGCAAGGATGGTCAAGCACTGGCACAGGTTGCCCAGAGAGGCTGTGGAGTCCCTATCCTTTGATATACTCAAACAAGAGAAATTATGGAGCAACCAGTTCTAGGCTGCCCTGCTTAAGCATGGTTTTGGACTAGAGGATATCCAGAATCCCCTTCCAACCTCAGCCATTCTGTGATTTGACTGAAATTTATTGGGATCACTGATTATTTTAGTATGTGTGCCATGACCTCAGCCCTCTGCTAGCCTAAACAATAAAGCCAATAAGCAAACTATTGGCTTAACTCTGATTCAAAAGCACCTTCATGATCTTAACTGGGCCAGAACTGTAAATAGGGCTGTGTTACATGAGGAAAATGAAAAGAAATGTGGCTCAAATTCCTACCAATGTTAGAAGAAAATAAATATATAATCAATATGGCAAAAAGACTTAGTGTATTATCAAATTATAGAAGTAACTATCAAGATAAGAAGAAAGAGCATGAAATCAAAATCCTAATCAGGTCTAGGAAATACTTTCCTGAGTTGTGACAGTGACATTTAATAAGAAGTTGATTCTACACCTAGAATTGTTCAGAGTCTCATAAACAGCACGGTATTTTGGCTTCCATCCTACACTAAATTAATTTGTACAGGTTTGCAGATATGCTCAGCAGAATCCCATGCCATTGAGGTTGCCTCTCATGCACTTTATTTTGGACTAATATAAAATAATCATTTCATGACCCCTCACAAAATTAAAATATTCTCCCAAGCCAATTTTCCACTGAATAGTCAAAAGAATAAATATATTTCAACATCTGATCGATGAGCAAAAATGTAAGAACATGAATGTCTATCAAAAGTTTAGCTTTGGAATTCTTGCATACAAAACTGAGACTTTTTTCCAACTTAATAAAGGATAATGATACTGAGGGGAAAAAATCCTGAAATAAATTAGCAAATAGTAATATGAGCTTTCTGATGCATTCAGTAAATAAAAAAGACAGTTTCTATTGTGGTATAAACAAAGAGTTTCTCCACTAAACTAACAACTATCCACTAGATAGCAACTTGCAAGACGAGTGATAAATGACTATTGACGTCTGTCAAGCAGAAATCACAGAGCAATTTAATAAGCTGAAACATTACTGGCATTCAATACAATTTGGCACAAATTCTGGGGTTTCTCCTTTGAAAACCACAACTCTGAGCCATGGAGAACATCAGCAAAAAGAAGCTGGAATGTCATTTAATTCTTCCTTTGGAATAAAAGACGTCACATGTGACAGCAGTTTTATTTGTTGCATGTAGGATAAAGGCAATCAGGTGATATTTCTCTTAACTACAGAATTAGATCCACAATTTCCCTTCTCAGACATTTCATTCTCAAACACTTCAGTGCTGAAAAATTCCAATCTATTCCCAATATTTACATCTGATCCTGACCAAAAACAAAAACAAAACAAAACAAAAAAAAGCCTACCACAGATCAGAAACTCATGCTGCATTCAGAACACAAGCAAATAAAACATGTGAATGATAATGTGATCCCTCCTGCAATTTCACTAGAGGTAGAACTCTTCTGACATGTTTCACAGACCTAAAGATAATTTTAAAAATGGGCCAAGGGGAATCTCATGCAGTTCAACAAGACCAATTTCTAGATGATTCACTTGGGATGGAGCACCTCTCCTATTAGGAAAGACTAAGAGAATTGGGTTTGTTCAGCCTGGAAAGGAAAGACTTCCAGGTGACCTAAATGCAGCCTTCCAGTACCTGAAGGGAGACCACGTGAAGGTGGAGTGAGATTATTCACAAGAGCAAGGAGTGACAGGACAAGGTGCAATGGCATTAAACAGAAAGAGAGGTTTAGGCTGGAAATCAAGTAAAAATTCTTGACTGCGAGAGTGGTGAGGCCCCAGAACAAGTTGCCCAGAGAAGTGAATGCCCCATCCCTGCAAGTGTTACAGCTGAATGGAGCTCTGAGCAACCTAGTCTAGTAAAAATTCTCCCTGTCCATGGCAGGAGCATTGATACTAGATTATCTTTCAGATCCTTCCAACACAAACCACTCTATCATTCTGTGATAGAAGGAAGACCAGACCACTTGCCTTTACATCAACAGAAGACATTCAGTACTGCTTGTGTTTGCACCTAACCTCACTATTTATCTGCTAATGGAAACCTAGCAGGCTCTAAGCTTGAAGACACTGATTAACAACATTAACTTACAAAAAGGGCTTCTCCAAGACTTTTACCCATTCCAATAATCCCATCAGGTTCAACACATCCCATGTTCTTACTTTGCCTCATAAAGCTCTGTGGCATCCCAACTGACATCCAAATGTAAGAGTTCTGATTTTCTGTTGCGTCTTGACACACTTGGCACTTTGCATTTAGTATTTCCACCACATGGGAAAAAGGCTCTGGCATGGTTGATCAAATATATCAAGTCACAGGAACTTGCCTTTTTCTCTNTCTCTCTGTTGCACTGGCACATCATCTGCTATTAAAAAAAAAAAAGATAATTTGGAAAATCCCAAATACCTGACCTGTTATAGTAGAAGTTTAATTAGACCTAAAACTAATTTGAAAGTGTCAGCAATATCTTTTCTGAAGAACATTTAGGTATACTCAATTTAATAATAACATGACACAAAGAAGTAATGTAATTATGATCGTGGGAGAAAAAATTGTTTTAAAAGAAAGACTATTACTCATACTAAATACCACATGTTTAAGTGACTAGCATTGCATTAATAATTATAGTAGTTATCACTCTTCATTGAGGAGAAAATATATTCAGATTACTAGCTCTATTTAACACAGCAAAAATAAAGACGGATTTAACAAACATTATTGTGGAGCTGGGGTAGTCATCTATTCCCAGCCTCTATTCCCATCATTAGTAGCCAACTTGTCTTGAAGTCACTAAAAATATGGCTGAGTATATTGTTATTCATACTAACACACTGTATTAATTAAAGCCCAGATAAATATAAAGAGCGAATTTTAAAAAATTGCTTTTTTTCATCTTTTTCTTCTTCTCACCTTATTCTACCTGTTCCAAATATCACAGACATTAAGAAAAATCAAATGTTCATTCTGGTTTCCATTGTTTTATGACAAATAGAGTTTCCATGTAGAAGAGATCGACATAAAAGCCCTGCTGTTTCAAGTTCTATTTACTATTACTAATAGATAAGCTAGAAGCATCTTTAACCTTGGCAGACTTCTTCAAATAATCATTTACCATGTTTAACCTGGTTTCCTTGGGATTGAAAGATCTCTCTAGCACTTTTCCCACTTGCCCATTAGAGTGCTTGGTACTCTTTAAATGCCAGAAACTCATGATCAAAAGAATCACTGCCTTGGATATATCCTGAAACTATACAGAGAGCAAAATGCCCATTTCTACTAAGAAAATTAATACAAATCTATTGTAAAAAAAAAATCTCTTGATTGCAGGCAATGCAATCTTGTATTTGCTGGTACAAGATCAGATTCTTCCAAAAAGAGTACTAGCTTATAATCATACTAGAAATGCTATGAAGCAGATTCTGTCTAGCAGTCCTAGAAAATTGGCCTGGAATTGCTTGTTACTCTTGTTGCTCCTGGGATGGTCAGAAGGAAGAGCAGAGGCGCCACATTTGGCCCTTTCAGCCATACATACCCATTTTCCAAAGAGCCTTTATGCTCCTTCCTCACCACAGCTACTACCGCTTCTCCTTCTCTGAAGAAGTCTCCTTAACACAGAAAACAGCCATGAGGTTCATTTTGCTCCAAAAAAGCCCCCCATGATGTATATTCTGGAGAGTCAGTCCGAAATGACCCTTATGTGGGTCACTGCTCACCTCCCTCCCTACCGTAGGTCCAATTGGATTCAATATCCTGATTTACCTGGCCAATTACTAATTTCTAGGGCAGCTGAATCAGTCAATAAATCAGGACATAAAGGTCATATTTCAAGGCCCCAGACAGAAGACCACAAGCTGAACTATCACACTGCACAGCTGTCAAAATAATCCTGGCACTGCTCAAATTCTGGGCTCATTTGAGAAATCCATATATCTGGTCATCAGGGGGCACTTGATATTTTCAGAGCTCCTTTCTTCCCCCTTCCCCCTGCTTCTTCTGATTGAAGTATTTGCAGCTTTGATCATTCAAAGACCTTGTTAACCTTAAATAATCAAGACACGTGCTTTCAGTAGTTTAGCATTTCTTTCTCCCTTTAGCAGAATTGCTCTGAAAGGAATTTTTTCTACAAGACTCTCAGTACCAGGGAAACAAGCTGTTGTATCTCTCCAGTGAAAACCTTTCATCAACATCAAGAATGTATCACTCCTGGTAAAACATCTGCTGGAGACAGTTAACCTTCACAGTGCTGTGAGCAAAAGTATTAGTAACAAAATGAGCCAACATGGGGGGCATATGTGTCTGCTGATGCTCCTGTACAAGAGGCTTTCACCTCATACTCTGTCCATCTATATTACTGAGTCAAACAGATCACTGAACTGAGTTAACTCCTATTTCAACTCATACTACAGTGACTGAGAATGTAGCAAACATAGGGACTGGGAGAAATTCTGTTAATAATGATAAAAAAATTAAAATTCTTAAGGATTAGGATTTCTTTTAGTAGCTATTCCTTCATATAACACAGCTTTTATGCCATACTTTTGTAAAAGACTCCTCGCACAGGGAACACATAGCAGTACATGCCTCGTGTATGAAACTGCCAGCAAGTTGCACATACCATTCTCCTCAAAAGCTTATTTACCTGCAACTAGTAACTACTCTGGCAAAGAACAGTTCTGGTCTAAATTTCTGACTCAACCAAAACTTTTTAAGCTTGGTCAAAAATTACTATTTACTTGAAATAGAATTTCTCCTGCTTTGAGTTTTAGAGTGAAACAGTCATTCAACCTTTGGAAATGGGATTGAGACTGATGAGCTTCACCAATTAAGCCAAGTCAAAACTAAATGCTGTCTAAAAGACTTCATAACACTTGCAAAGAGAGAGCACATAGGCTGGAGTTCCTAGTTTTCCCATGGACAGGAAAGAAAAATCCCTCACCGGAGGTCTACAAAGTTCTCTAGAAGAGAAGAAAGACTCACATAGGTCTGCAAGCTGCCAACACAGCAGCCAGGTGGGACTCGACAGCAGAATCTCAGACTCGACAGCAGAATCTCACACCACTGGCATTGGATAACTCAGCCCCAGCAGGACAGCTGCCATCCACAGGGCAGGGTCAAGCCCACACACTTGGACAATAGCTCATTGACACCTGGACAACAACACTAACACAAACTTCTCAGGGTAAAGAACATGCATCATGGCACAAATTACAGGAGCATGTAAGAATAAATTTTGAGTAGGCATCCCAAATAGCAGAGATGCCTTCTAAAGCGTATTTTTTTTGGTTTGCAGAGGGTTTTTTTCCCAGTGCTGTCTGAAGGATAATATCCACTTCCTTAAGAGGAAAAACCCTTCCCTTGCCTGCATGCAGTCATACCCCAATAATTCAGAATAGCTGCTGTAACAGCAATGGTAACTGTTGTGATTTCTCATATTGAAAATTATGCCATTCTCCTCCACTGAGAAGTCTCTAAATTAATAACATATATTTATATCTAATTTATACAAAGAAATTCTGTTCCTTTCCTGTTGGCAATTGGGCTATTTTTGTTAAAATTCACTTATTAATTCAGCAGAACAAAGCTCACCTTAGTAAGTTATGCACATTAAAAGCAGTCTATTATCCATGTCATCTTCTTATGAATCAATTAAGTTTAATGTCCAAACTTCAAAATGAGCAGAAGAAACATTTTTCTGCATAATGAACTCTGAGAAAAAGTCAACAGATGTTCACAAAGTCTCACTACTTCTATCTACACAGGCTTTTAATTAAATGCATTCATGTTTATATAAGAAATCTCATCTATATTGCTCTAAAATTTGCCTGTACTTGAGCCTGAAATTAAATGAACTCATCAAGACCACCAAACCATACCAAGCTTTGGGTTCTTTTTTAAATGCTTTGCACATCTTTTACTTCTAAGGTTGAAATTCTTAGCCCAGATTTCCACTTTTCCTTTCCCAGGACAACTATTATTCTGAAATTAATGAACCTTCTCCTGACTGCCACACAGAAGATGTCTGAGGTGTGCATGGCTCAGTTGTCCTGGTACACGTTTCAGGCAGCGTGAGCCCACAACACCTTCTTCTCTGACCCCAGCAATCTGTTGGTGTTGCTTTGGGTGTTGTTTTCAGTTTCTAAGAACGCCTTAATTTAGTTTTTTTCCTTACAAACTCCTGTACCAGGGTTTAAAAGATGAATGGAACTTGCAGCTTCAATCTTAAAAGATGTTTATTTATTTTGTTATCTCAAGGTCCGCGTGCCACCTAACACCCAGCTTAATGCGCTGGAAGACACCGCTGCCAAGAACACCAGGCTTAGTGCTCAAGGTCTTTTAAAAGTCTCTAATCCAATTAACTCTTAAAATGTACTATTTTTACAGTTTTGTGCCAATAATCACTACTAATTCTAGACACACAATTTCTGCATCACATATATTCTACCACTGTCTTTGTGCCACTGTCACAGCAGAAGATGGAGTAGAAGAAGAACGACTTAAGCCACCGCCCAAAATTCTCCATCTTGCTCTCATCTACTTCCATTCTAAAACCCCAAAACCACAAATTTTCACCTTGTGGCAAACTAAACTACTATCTATTTTAAATCTTTGTTGTTTTCAATTCATCTATAAGCATTGGCAGTTTTTCCCGTGGACTAAGGTCAAAGGCAATGCTTTTCTGAGGCCCCAGCCAGGGCCTCAGACCCCCCTGGGCAATTTGAGAAGTTTTCCTCATGCCCTGGACTCGAACAGACATCCAAGCGTGGTTTGCCTTTTAATGCTGCTACTGTAAAAGTCCTCCAGAGAATTCTAAATTCTGCCTGTTTTCTTCTTGGTTCCCCAGAAAGCCTTAAATGCCTACCTAACCAGAGACAGTCACTTCAACAACAAAAATAATGGACTTCTCAGTTTGAGGAACACACAGAAAAACTAAATGTTAAAAGATATCAACCCATAACGGACATTCTTTTGGTTTTCTTTGCTGTTTAGTTTTTTGGGGGTTTTTTTCCCCTCAACCTCAAAGTATTAAAAGCTATCTTATAATTTTTTAATTATTATTTTTAGGCAAATTTCTACTGAATATGACATTTCGGAATTAGTAGCTGATTCAAGAAAATTAAAAACTCTGCCCTTTTCCATTATTCCTCCTTCCCCAGATCTAAATTATCCAACAATAACAACACAAAATTTATGAATACATTCTATCTCCTCTAAGCTGCAGTTTGGACAAATTTATTGCTAGTCAAGTAATGAATATTACCCAGCATTTCAGCTGCCTTTCATGCATTTGAATGTACTGCCACATATAAAAGACACTCACTACCAGAAAACATTACAGCCCTGATTCAGAAAAGCATTTAAGAGCGTTAAAAAGGCATTTTCCTGCATAAGCATTAACGACAAAAGGCACAACTTCAGAAGGCATGACAAGTTCAGAAGAAACAGTTGAACAAATACGAAATATATGGGAGATATACTCTGGTTGATGTCAAGGTTTTGGAGGGTATTTCAGAAGGCGTCTGTTATTATTTTCAAGTTTTTCAGAATCTATTTTCAGATCTTATTGCAGGTAAAAATCTTGCTACCATTTTCTATGAGAAGATAGATCACTCAATAAAGATGAAGTATTTTTGGCACAGGCACAGACTATAAATGTTTCTATTTTCCCTGCACTTATTTAGATCCCTCACTGGATTATTTATAAACTAGTGCAAGTCTTTCATATGAAGTCGAGATACAGAGGTACAAATTGGCTGGCATCTTCTCTTATGTCAAATAGGCTTGTAAATCCTTATTTGTGCGACAGAAATCATAAATGATGGCTCTGAATTTGATGTTGCCAAAACAAAAGGATGCTGCACCTCCTTAGTCACCTTTCAGACTCACAAGAAAAGCCCAAAGGTTGCTTCGTGACTGGAAACCCTGGAGCAGGAATCATGACTGTACATAAAGACTGCAGAGCAAAAATGTACCAACCTCCCAGCCAACTCTTCCTGGTGAACTACTGCTCCCTTCAACATCACTATTTTTACACAGTTATTTAAATATGAACACAAATAACTTCAGTCTCCATTGCCTGATTCCATAATTCTCTTAGCTCACAACAATTCTCTCACAGGAGTCATAGGGAACTACTTTTGTCACTTTGTGCTTTTACCAGCTATATACATTGACAGCATAGAGTAAGAATGCATTTTAAAAAAAATTAATCAAGACAACACAAAACACTAATCTGTAATTTGAGACCACTCTCTTATTCTACAATCCACTGGCAAATGCACATTTCTCAAATTTATGTGACTAGAAACATATAATCTCCTAATTATTTAAAATTTCTGCCATTTTTAAAACTCTGACAAAGCACTATTGCAATTAAGAACAAAACATGAAGCAAGCATGGATGAGAATGAAGTATGGATTTTCTCATCCAAGACAATTATTTGTTGTTCTATAACTGTCCAGCTACTGAATTGCAACTTGAACTTTAAATCCTAAAGTGTGTTGGCAACTCCACAGAATTTGGAAAGATGCAAGGAGACAGGAGCAAATAAGTCCTGGTATCTCATGCTTATGGCTTTTGCTCAGTACCAGCAGAATCTGTTCTGGCTAAAGTAAAGCATTGAACTAAAACTAAACTAAATCTATACTAAATCCTTCCACCTCCAATTTAACCCTACTGTATTTTGCTCTCCTTGGTATGGGCACTGGAAAAGCTTACCCTTTTTTTGTAGCAGCCTGTTTGAAGTCCCCTGTGTCTTCCTACATTATCCTGTTCCACAAGACAAACATCATCAAGTTGTATTCTTTCCAATAAGCCACGATTTCTAAATTTCTCACTACTCTGGTGACCTGTACCACATCCACTAGTCCACATCTTTCCACCTTGGCTCCATAATAAAAAAAGACATGCTTAAAAGAACAGAAGTTATGAAGAAAAGGTGTATTTGCATCCCTAGACTTGATCACATTCAGTCATAACATTCCTCCCTGGTTCCATCCTTCTCCAAACATATTGTTAACGGTCTTCATTCAGAGTAGTTTAGACACATTTGAGAATTTGACCAAGATAATCGATGAAAAAATACAACTCAACAGGAATTTAGGCAATGATCAAATGATTTATGCAGCAAATGGAATGAGCCTGGCTCACCCACTGACACAAAAGCCCTGGGGAAGAAAAGCAGCATCAGTAAACCATTCCTGTTCCTGGATGACAGCCACCAACTCCTTGGGAACTCTGCTTTTGGCCCTGAAGAGCCCCTCAGAAGGGGTTCACCAGAAGGAGGAGGGCACCAATGCTGTGCAAAGCTCAATGAGCAGAGTTTTGTGTAATCTCAGGAGGGAGGAATACTGTGGTGTGTTTACAGCCCAGGGTAAAATAAGCAAGATTTTTTTATTCTTCTCGGTTTGGTTTTTTTGTTGTTGTTGTTTTTTGNTTTTTTTGGTCTGTCAGCTATTGTTGAAAGGGAGTCATCAGGAAATATTTACACAGCTGTTCAACTTCAATTCAAGACAGTTTTTGTGCCTACTAAGACAACTTTATTTTGCAGAAAAACAACAAAACCTTGCAAATCACAACACAAAAATCACATAGGTTCTATACTGCTGTCTTCATAACGTTAGAATTTCACAATTTAATTAATGAAAGCATTATCTTTTATGATATCAGTATATCTGAATATTTAGTTTTAATATTAGTCCTTAAGCTACAATCTTTTGAAGTTAATGGACTTACATTTTTAATAAGATTACATAACCAGAAAAATAAGCTCTTTTTTTCTTTTAATATGTTAATCAGTTAAAGGGTTAATCATGTTGATTCTTATTTGGTGAAATCAGGGCTTCAGCATCCACTGAAGCAAATGAGATAGTTCATGCCTCTTGACATTACTGTTTATCTTGCCTGACTCCTGACTAAACAAGATACTACTTTGGACCCAGAATTAAACATAAGCTCTGCAACAGCCAAACCTTGGAAGTTTGTATGTCCTCAGATCAAAGTCCAGAAACAGAAATTTCTCTATGTCAGATCTTACAGTGAGCATAAACATTTAAAAATGTAATAATTCTTACTTTACTTGGGAACAAACTTAATTAAAGAAACACATCAGTATGAGGTTAATGTGCTACGTAAGTATCCACCAGCCAGTAAAGCAGCAAATCTGGTTCTCACAACCATTCTCATTTGCTACAAACTATAATACAAATAGGAAACAAAAGATGTTGGAGTGATGCTGAGCAGCTACACATTGCATGAACAGCTTAGGGTCCCACTGGCAAGAACTGTTGCTGTGAAATTTAAATCAAGGTTTTTTTTTCATATTTATGACATTTACAATGACACAGAGACAAGCAATCTTTCTAGTGAACTTAGAGTTTTCTCTGAAATGGGTGAAGTCATTAAGTGAGGTAAAGAAAAGAGTGTTGGCTTCCAGCTTCTGGAAAAACAAAGCTGCAATAGGGAGCTGTTCTTCAGAAGCAGTTTTTCCATGATAGTTTTATTTATTCTGGCAGTATTTGGAGGGCAATTCTTGGTCTTTGACAGAGAGTCTGCATTTGTGTACTCTGCTCTGATACTGCTGAACACTACACAGTAAACTGTCCATACAGACCAGTGTACACATCAGTAAACTTCATTAAAAAGTCAGCTTGGATGGATACAAATCATTCTGATGCCCACAGCAGTGTTGGGAAGGCAGTTTAATAAGTAACAAGAAAACCAAGGTCATCTTTACAACACCACCTCGTTATTCTTCATTTAATCACCGAATCTGTTCTTTCATCTACTCAATGACTTTGAAAGTCACAAGAATATTTTCATTCCCCACAGAGGTAGAATAGATGTAATCTAATGAAAGGGAAAGCCTTTTAGCACAAAATAATACACAGTATTCCCAAATGAAAGCAATTCCCAGTCGACACTGGGATCCTTGCTTTTGGTTACATGAGATACTGAATCCATTGCAAAGTTTTCAAGGAAACATAAGGACATGAAAAACTAGTACCTACCTACCAATGTCTATACCATGCAATGAACTTTGGTGAACAAACTGTGGAGGCAGCAACACTGTCTAAGTGAACAGTATCACCCAGCATTAAAATCTTGTGTCCTAAATATTCACATAGGATGGTGTTGCTGCTGACTGCAGAATTTTAGTATTCCCTAATTCAGGGTGCTAATTGTACAATTTTAATAGGTGCCTTTTACTGTAATTTCTACATTTAAGGGCTATATATTGTGAGTGCACACAACATATAAGAGATCCACAAGAAAGTATGAGTCCATTACCTACAACAACAAAAAGATCTCCTGAAGACCTTGGTGTTTCTGTTCCCTAGGGAGACAGACAGAGGAAATTATATAAAAACTGCAACTGTATGATCTACTAGCCCACTCAACACAGAGGGCCACATTCATTTCCTCAAAATGAACAGGAGAACACAGCAGTGCAAGGGAAACATTTAATGAAGAAGAGGGCAATAGGAAAAGCAGTTGCAATAGCTTCTTTTATCAAAAATTAAAGCAGCAGATCTAGAATTTACTGTTAGAGAATTTTTCCAGCTTCATAAAATAAAAAGAAACTAAATAAAGCTACCACAATGCTGCATAAGCACATTGTGCCTTCCACTTGAACATCACTTCAGCACTGCTGAGCAGGTGTGTGCCTACTGCAGCCTCCTCTCAGGCTTCCTGCTGAGCCCCTGCTTTACTTTCCCTTTGAACAGAGACTATTTACATACCTTTTAGAATTAAAACGTGCCGTCGTTCATTTTGACTGTGATTGCCATTCTTTCATGTAGAAAAACAGCTTTTATGGTTGCTGGTGTTTTGGTCTGTCTCTGTCACCAAAAAAGGCCTGGAAAACAAACCCAAGGCTGCATCTGCATGGACCTCCTCAGGCCTACCCCGGCAACTGTCCATGGCAGCTCTGTCACCACTGCTCTCACTGCCCCACATGGCAGAGGACAAACAGAGGACTGTGATCCTCCTGTGTGCAACCCACCACAAAAACATAAACCTGCTATTTACTACAACAATTTCTCTGCTGATTCTGAAGAAAGCCCAGTCTCATGTAAATTCTCCCATGTGATGCAGCTATCCCACCCTCTGCTCCCTGGCTTGGAAATGCAGAAAGTAGGGTCCACTGAGGGGGATGGAAATCACTAATATTGAAGTAACACATTTAGAGGTCTGCATCAGCAAGGTTCATGCAGCCACAGCACATCCTAAGAGGATTCCATGCCTCTGTTGTGCATTTGAGGGGCACAGTAAACAAGGAGGAAATTTGGCACGGATGTGAAGAGTGGAAAAAACATCACTTGGTGGTTATGTGATGTTATAAATTGCAATAAAGTATGCTGGCAGCTGTCACAGTTCTTCCACATTAACATTAAGAAGACAGGCTAGAATGGAATAAAGATGGTTTTACTGACTTGATGAGAAAAGAACATCCAAGCTTTGTAAAATATGCTAGACTTTGATGAGGTCACAAACTTGACAGTGAATTGCATTAGGAACTCATTACTCTCCCTACCAGGGCTCATGCTGCGCAATCCAAAACACACACAAGCCAAATATGTGCAGACATATGGCAAAAACAGTCTGCACGTATATGGAATCTGCAGCTGGAAAAGGCTACATCAAAAACTGGAAAAGGGAAGTACTAAACACAAGCAACGAGTGTCTCAGAAGCAGCGGAGTAGATAAGAGTCAGTTCAACCTGATTTCACTCAAATACTTTAATTTCAAGAAAACCGTGTCATACTGAAAACAAATGTACTTCAGACATCTCAGGCAGTCAGGACTAAAACTGATGGTTTAAGGCACGCAACAGTGGTTTCCTAGAATATCGTGTGAGGGTCAGAACACCCTAATATCACAACTGACCTTCACAGAAATCACAGAGACATTTCTCCAGTTTAGCTAAACTGATTTGCAAATTAACTTATTTACATCAGAGACAGCCTCTAGTACATTCTGTTAAGTGTGGGAAAATGGGTTTGGAAGCCAAACTAATCTAAATGAGTACTGGGCACTCTTTAACCGATTGAAGCATAGTCATAGCAGCTTGCTACACGGATTTAGGCAAATCGGCTTTAGCAAACAATTTAGTTAGATCAGTGTTAATTCTACATTTAGGCCACAAATACAATTCTCACTTTGCACATTGCTTAGTTCACACTAATAGAGCTTATGGGAAAACAAATGCAGTCCAATGAAATGGAGAGCACAACTGCCCACTTCAGTCACACATGTAGCAGGATTATATCTAAAACACTCAAAAGAGAGTTTACTGTGTCCAAATGAATACATCTCTCTCAGCTATTATTAATCATCTAGGCCTGTACCTCAAATTATTAAAAAGATGGGGAACTTGGATTCCTAACATCAGGTGCACTGAATTGCACCTCCAGGCCACACAATTGAGAAATTATACACCACAACATCTGAGACCTTTTCAGGCAGATTTAGTGTAGAGGATTCTGTAACAGGGATATAGTGGATCGGCAGATAGGATTAAAAACTAGAGGCAGTTCTCTCTGCAGTTTTCAGATGGCTAAGTCTAACTGTGTTTGGAAAGAGAATAATATTGTTCATTACACTTACAAGTTCTGAGCTGTGAGCCTATAGAGATTTATGGGGTTTTTTAACATTACGCAATAAAATGGAAAAAGAAAGGGGTATGGACTTTGCCCATTTATTCTGTATTACAGGATCAGATATCTGAACTCATGAGATGCACCACTAGCTCTACAGATATTAAGATCCACACTTACAGCCTTGCTGATGAATCTTTCTACAGAGGAACAATGGGTTACCTAAATTTAGAGAGTTCCCAAATAATGAGAAAAAAAGGAAAAAAAAAAGCAGAAAAATAAATGAATTAGAAAAAGTAGAAAATAGCCCGAAGAAAATTAGTCTGTTCCAAAATGTAACAAATTCATAAAATAAGGATGATGATGATTACTCATATGCTTGAATTAAAAAAAAAGTTAAGAAAAATCTAAATTTTGTGGAGAAGTAGAACTGTCTCAGACTGTGCATATCTAGGCAGTTTTCTGTTCCACGCAATCATCAATAAGACATTCTAAAGTGAACCCCTGATGAAACGTGTCGTAAAATCATCATTCACACATACAGGTTTTCATATGGTTGGTTGTTCCATTTCTTCCTTTTTGTTCCAAAATAATTCAAATTTTCATGAAGTAGTCTGACTGTGAACACAGACAAAGCAGTTTATCAAGACTGTCTGACACTTTCATGGCCATTGTCTAGAACTCAGGAAAAGGGGTATTACAAATTTGCAAGCTTTGTTTTTAATTTTTACTGTCCTTCCTCTCCCTGGGTCTTCATCTTAATTGAATGGATATGTAAGTCTCCTAAACCTAGTAATAAAAATTATAAAAATGTATTCTAGAAGTAGAGTCCTTTTTTTTTTTTTGTGGTAAACTTACTTGTGGCAATAAGATTATTTTTTTTAATATACAGTGTTTAGGATTTATAATGTCTTTTTATATTCACAGCAACATAGAAGAGATGGTTTGCTTCACTGTTCACTTGACATGCCTCTCTAATTCTGATACTGTGTAAAGAAGTCATGCTTTTAAGTAATCTAGAGCTGGAAGTCCTTTGCTTGGTTGTAGGAGTCTACTTTCAAGGGGAATTTCAGGGTGAACTCTTTCTGCTATGGATTAATGCCACAAGAAGTGGAATCATCATCCTTAGTGTCAATGTTCTTTCACCAACAGCCCTAAAATAGGTTGTGAGATGGAGAAAAAGCCTTTATTTGAGTATATCAGCTCAGAATATATAACACAGTCCCTTTAGGATAATTTTATTCAAGGCCATTTTGTAAAAACTAATGAATTTGAAATTAAAAAAAAAAACCCTCTATGCCACTTAGGGGTTTTCCTGAATTTCAAATATTAAACATTTATCTCATTAGCCTCTCTTCTTCCTACATGACCTATTTTTTACTTTCCTGTGAACTGAAATAAAAAACAACTCAGTGTTCAGTTTTCTTGAAATTCGCCATTTAAATAACACTCTTTATATTGATACATACAGGTACATACTTAATTCAGATAGTCTGCCTAATACAATTACACCTCAATGTCACATTTGTTATATATTTAACTTCAAAATCTCTTATCCAAAAAGCTACCGATACTGCAGAACAGGCACCATGTTTAACAGAGAGTTATTAAGGACAGCATCAGGATTGTGAGCTATGAACTCTCCGGAAAATGAAAAGCAAATGCATGTACAGGATCCCATTCTAAAGCTTACTTACGTACACAGAAGTTTTGCCATTCAGATAAATATTCAGAGATTAATGGTAAACTAAAAGATTTAACATGTTGCTTTTCAAAAGTAAAAAAACAACTGTGTAATTCAACCTAAGACGGTAGCTTTGTACAAATGGACATTGAGGCTTCTCCCTGCCCTTCTCCTTTCTCTTCCTCTGCCAATACTTTATTCTAATCAGCTAAAGAATTCCCAAGGACTGTGATAAATGCAAATATTTCACCCTACAAAATTGCTAACATGTATTTTTTTCTTCCCAAGGCAGCAGAATAAAACAAATCCAGAAGTAACTATAACCAACACAACCTACATTTCAGGGCATCACCAGTTCCTAATTTCTGGAGCCTCACTTAATTTATAGTCTTCAAACAAAACACCCCTCCCCAACAGGCGTTTTCTCACTCTTGACCTTTCTTTTTATTTAACTGCCATTTCAAATGTATCACTTTTCTTCAGTGTCCTCCAATTAGATTTCTCCTCTAAGATCCTCTCTCCTCAAGATCTGAATGTATTTTTGCAGATTGGTTCCCTATTCATAGGTGCACCTCCATCCTCTAGCACGCTTAACCTCCCAGTCTGACAATGCTCACTTTGCCCAGTATTCTCTGCATATTCTAGGAAATCCTTTCCTGACTCAGAGATTGTCAGACTAATGCAGGAAGCAGTGTACTTCTTTTTAGCACAAATAGCCTTGACTCAACTAGTATGAACTCCAATCTCTATGAAAAGCAAGGTGAATATTTATCTAGGTAAGTTTTGAAAATATTTTCATTACTAGGACTTTCACGCTGATAAATATCACAAGAGAGTAGAGCCTTTTTAACAATTAGTGCCAGACTCAGTTTAAACTGCAGTGCAAACCATTATCATGGCTACCAGCTTGCAGCTTTTTCAAGTCAAAGTAGTCACTCATGCCAGCAATTTGCAACAACAACTGTAAATATACAGAAATGTTTTTTCACGTTAAATTCCGGTAATGGAAGGCTTGAGGTTTTTTAAGATATGCGGTGAACATGAGACCAGATCTGTCCTACACTCCTGGTTTAGAACCAGCTTTGCCAAATTCAGAACAACATCCAACATCAGCACAGTACATGAGCAAAAGAGAAAATGCATGGGACAGACATGAAGTTATAGTTCTAGAAATCTCTTGACAAATACTTTAGAGTTGGCTTACTGACTGGGAATGTGCACGGAATTCTAAGCGGAATGCTGTATCTTGGTTTAAGTTTTGACATTATTCTGTATTAGGAATCAATGCTGAAATCCAGCCCTCCATTACACAGCTACTAACAACACATTAGAAAAGAATTTCTCAAACCTCAAAAATCTCAGAAGAAATTCCCAAAATACAGCCATTCTCTGTCAAAAGTATAGGCAGCCATCATTTCAGGGAGAAAAAGAAACTGAACTCACTTGTTTATCCTACCTCTTGTTTGTTCCAAAGCAATTAACTGAATGAAGAAATCACTTGCCTGTCCACAATCACAGCAGACTTAAGGCTTGCCAACTGCCATCTTCTGGAATTAATTCAGCCAATACTGTCACATGCTTTAAGCACATCCTCAAATCTTGGCCAGATATAACTAAATGTTAGTTTTGTTTTGTTTTGTTTTATTTTTCCCCAACAGAAAACTATTAATGAATTTCCTGTAATAATTCAGTATAGTAATATGTATTTCCTGACACAGTAATTCAGTATAGCTTCCCCTTGTGAGGGAAAAGGAAAAAAAAAATCAAAATAACATCACTAGTGCCCCCAGGAATCTTCAAAATCCTTTAACACTTCAATTTCCATGGCAATGGTCTCCCTCTCCATGGCTTTCACATTAGGTAACAACTCACATTTCTGATCAATAAGCAAAATTTTTGGCTTTTTTCACAATAAACTGTTAAACAACATGTTACACATCTTGCTCATGAAAATGCATTCACCACATAAGGAAAAATTCACCCATCTCTACAGGGAGGACTTAGAGCTACAGGTCTTGTACATGAAAAGCAGGACACAAAGGTGGGTGTTATTTCAGAATTAAGGATTAATTTCTGTTGAAAAAAAACTCACACCAAAATTTACAGTAATTAAATTACAACACTGCTGTATGCTTAGCCAATACTGATCTATATAATTAAGTACAAATTATTCACCTATTAAAAAGCAGCAAAGAATAGCAACTAGCTTTCAGTAACTAATGCAAATGCTCCTGAAATACAAATTTAGGTGCTACTGTAAGTATTCATGACACTGGCCATGCCCTTGGAATCTTACCCTCTTCTTTTTAAAAGCCTGATAAAATGCAGCCCCTAGCAAGCAGCAACAGAACACAACCAAGAATCAACATGAGCTCATTCAACATACTTATCATTCTAGCACACTGCAGATCAAATTGACAGCAGAGCCAGTTGTAAAGATTGAACAATAATGTTCACTTCCTGTTGTGCTAGAATTTAACTGCACGGGCCAACATTGCAGACATTCAGTGAACAGTATCAAATTCTGCAAACTTTTTACTTAATAAAATTTTAGAAGGAAAACTAGAGCGGACCAATTCGTGCCAACCCCCAGCTTAATCCACGATTTAAAAGTCTTTTCTACTGTTCTATGCTTTTAACTCAATCTCCTGGTGTTTACATCCAACAAAGCAACTATTACTAACATGACTGAAGATTTTTCTTCCGTGTAGACTTTGCCTCAGTTTGCAAAATCGTCACTGTTTTCTTACTGAATTCAAAATTTTCTCTTTTTTCTGTATTCTTCAGGTGTAGAATATAAGCCGCCTTCTCTGAATACACTCTTCCAACTCTGCTCTGCCAACACTATTATCAATATATTGAGGATCTCCTGCATACATTGAAATTACTACACAGTCGCACTAGACTTCCTCCATAGATCCACTGAATGAAAAAAAAACCCCACCAACAATAGAAAACAAAAAAAAAAATGAAAAAGAGGCCATTAAACAATAATGTATGCTTAAATTCTCAGGCACAGAAAGAAGCAAACAATCCCCAACCTTCATTAAAAATCACCTAAGCTCTCCTTTGCACCATATTTTACAGTCACAAACAAAAATACAATTCCTTCTTTTTTATAAACTCTTGTTACTTGAGCACTAATTGTTTTTTTAAATTTATTTATTTTTATTTTCTAAGGTAAGACAGTGTTGGTATCTTCCCAGTTTGCAGTCAAGGATGAACCTCAGAAGACATAAACCTGATGCCTCTTCACTCTCAGTGTCCCTCCAAGCCTGACCAAATGAATTTATCGTGACATAATTCCTACACCATTTCCAGTTTTCACTGTATTATGACATTCTGCACCTTCTGCTTAAATGTTTCATGGTTTCATGGTTTTATGCTTCTCATTAGTGAATAATCCTCACAAAAAGCAGAGATGCATGACTTAACTTGAACTGATCCTCTATGCATTTCAAAAAAAGAACTAAATGAAAAAAAGTCAGATCAATAATAAAACAGGCTGAAATACTTCAAAGATGAAAAATCACTCTGTGTGTTATCAACATGACCTGATGCAAATGATTACCAAATCTGATTTAATATGTTCCCTTACTAAAGCTGAAGAAGGGAAAACTGCATCCCTGGGAGATATGACTTTCTTAAAATCTCTTGTAAAATATTATAAAGAATGTGTGTTTTGACAAACAGGAATAACTTTATCTGGCCCTGAGAATCACTGATGAGATAGCAGTTCACAGAAAATAAGATGTCATAAGTTATGTAACTCCTTCAGGTTTCTCCCACGTTTAGTGAGATAAAATTTATAAAGAATGGAACACTACTCCTGTTATCAAACACGGTTAATTACTGTATGCCAGTATTGTAATATAGATGCGTATCTAGTAAGATAAATCCATCATAGCCTAAAAAAGCAAGATATTTATACAGTCCACAAAACTCTACTCAAACTTATTGCCAGGAGCTGAACTAAAGATGTGAAAGCAAGAACACTGAATTAAGTAATGAAATCTCAGATGCAGCCTTCTTCATTAAAATCTTCCAAAGACAAATTGGGAAGTCAAAAAAAAAAANAAAAAAAAAAAAAAGAAAAAAAAAAGAAAAAAAAATATTATTGACTATCACAATTACAGGTTAGAAACACCTATATATTAATTTGTTTATAAATGTACGTGTATGTCTGTGCATGTACATACATCTATACACACACAAAATATTTGCATCCACATTTGTATATATATGGATAAGAACACATAAAGTCTAAAGGACTAGGATCCCAAACATTCTCCCTCCTGTCTTACATGCACTTTGCACCCCATTTTCACATTTCTTCAGTGCACACAGTTGTCACAATGTACTTGTCTGAAAAGTAGAATTGCAATAAAAAATTTAGGTCACAAGTTTTCCTTTAGCCTCCACTTTTTCAAAGACCTTCCCAACCACAGACAAGGTTTGGGCTTCTGGAGGCAACATATTACTCACGGTGTCATTAGGAAACTCTAACAATTACCTTGTTATTTTAAAATTGCTTTGCCAGCAAACAAACAAAATAAGATTTGCAAAGTTTTTTTCATTATACTTACTAACACACACCTCCTGATCCCTATTTGCAAGGGGCACACAAACAGCAGCAGTATGAAATAGGATTTTAATATTTCTTCATATTTTAGAAAATTAGCTCTTGGTATTTGAAGAAAGCAGGTATCATTTCAAAGAGGAATGCCTTCATCTCAGAAATCTGTCAGGTCTGCATTGCAAGAGAGGTTGCTCTAATGAAATACAAACCCAACATAAACTACATCTGCACTTCTCTAGAGACTAATGGCTACATTTCTGCTACCACATACTAGATTTAAATGTCTTTCAATTGTTGAGAACACAAAGTCATTGAAATTTTGCAGTTTTCATTTCAGTAAGTGAGGCAAGATATCACACTTTCAAAGAAAAACTGCTAACACAGCTACTAAAGTAGTATTCACAGCAGACAGGTATCCATAGCTATCACTGCACTTTAAGCTACAGAAAAATGATAAATTTTAATACAAAACCATTGGAAAGGACATTGATTCGGAAGCACTAAAACAGCTAGTCATTGGCTCAGTGACAATGCAAAATGCTGAATGCAATGCAGTGCAGGTGAAGAGTGAAGAAACAAGTAAGAACCAATTCCAAGAGTCTTCAATGATAGTTTTAAGAGACACTTACTGCTGTCACAGCTTCTGGATGGAGGTGCAGACTGTACCTACTTACAGTAGCTGTTTCAAAAATGTCACAACCAAGTCATCAGGGAAGTAATTTTGAAAAGACTGAAAGATCAAAGTTCCCATCTCACTAAAAGATTAAGGAAATGGCAATTGGAGCAAGAAGTTTAAGTAGAGAGTTCATAAAAACCCAGCATCTTCCATCCTTAAAACAGTGAACATCAGTCAAAAGAAACACATGAAACCTGAAGATTCTTTGCCAGTTTTAAGGTTTGGCTGGCTATATTGTGACAAACCAAGACAATGAAAATGTGTTCCTTTCTTCAGTCCATAACAGCTCATTTTTTTCCCAAGATGTAATTTTCCCTGTTATAAAATATCTGTTTTCATTTTTAATTCCCCCAGTTCATTTTTTCTGCTATCAAAGCACTGACTTAAAAAATGCAATGACTAACCAAGGAGACCTTGTAGCTGCAATGCATCAAACCAGTTTTGTTGACCATTCATGGGTCACTGCACTATTACCTTCACATGCCTGTTTCAGAGACAAATTACAATCACAGCCATTTCTTTTTCAAGCTGCACAGGTATGTCACTTAGGCAATCAGGAAAACAACTCTGTCTTGCTGTCAAGAGTCTCAATTCTCAAATTTGAAACTATATTCAAACAGTCTCTAATACAGCCAGCGATAAAATTCACTGGCCAAAGGATTAAGATGCCTAAGGTGTTTAAATCAATTTAACATACAGAATTAAAGATAATGAGGAGATAATGAGCTATACAGCAAAGCTGATCTTCAATACCTACACTGAAATCCTACCCTGTTTGATTTCTACCCTAAAAAAAAGTTTGTCATTTATTATGTCTTTTACTATATACACACTTGTTTTCAAACCATGAAAATACGAAACACCATCATTATTAAATAAAATGACTTAATTTTCCATTGTAAGGAAAAGAAGGTAAGATTGGAAAACCAGAATTTACTTCTTTAGAATAGGATAGATTCCTTCAGTTGCAAGGGTCCTACGACAATCATCTAGTCCAACTAACTGCTTGAGCACTTCACAGCTGAATCAACAGTTAAAGCATGGTTTTAAGGGCATTGCCCAAATTCCTCTTAAACACCGTCAGGCTTGGGACATTGACCACTTCTCTAGGAAGGCTGCTCCAGTGTGTGACCACCCTCTCAGTAAAGAAATGGTTCCTAGTGTCCAGCCTAAACTTCTGACACAGCTTTGAGCCATTCCCACATCCTGTTACTGGATACCAGGAGATCAGCATCTCCCTCTCCACTTTCCCTTCTCAGGAAGCTGTAGAAAGACATAACTCCATCCCAAACGCGATCAAAAACCAGGAAGACAAATAAGGTTCTTCTCCAAATCATATATGGATTAAACTTAGAATACTGAAAAGATCCTGTCACACAAAAGACCTGTGTAACACTTTTGATGATACTAATAAAAAATATCAAAGTTCTCTTGCAGCTTTTAACAATTATCCTGTGAAAATGAAGATATTCCTGAAACCAATTAGTAAAAATAATTGTCATTCATATTAGTAAGATTACCAACTGCCAATAAAGACTATTGCTCACTTGAAAAGTTTAGAGAATTTTTAAATATCTATGTAAAAATAATGCCTATTGAGTACATCTCTGATTTTGTCTAAGAACTAAAGAAAATTTATATCCAGACATTTGTATATTTCAAAAACATTTTTACATTTTCCTGTAATAATTTTTATATCTACATTTAAAAAAAATATTGCACAGGTTTTATGTAAAATATTAATTACTACATATTTGATTATCTTCAATCTTACAGTACACAGCATATAGAAGCCTAATATATATTATCAATGTTCACAATCTGAGAAATTACTCAGGCCAACAGGAATGTGACTAGAAGACATTAATTATTATTCCCCCGACCCCTTTAGAGTGCCCACCAGCAGCAGGGTGCTGTTGGGGATGGTTAAACTCTCACTCAGGGCTGCAGCAGGCACCAACACAACCCCTTGCAGAACTGCTGGGAATTCAGCCTGTGCTCTGCACTATGGCAACAACATGTACCCAGCACTTCACAGCACTGTTCTGCAGCCCCCTCTTCCAACACCACTAAATTTCATCTTCTCCAATGCAATTTTCTCTGCCATTAACTGAGTTTCAGCACTTGGTTTCTGTTGCTCTAAAATCCCAGGTACTTTCAGACCCCTAATACTGGAATAGCCTTGTGCTTTTATCAAAGCAAGCATTTTAGTGGGATGAAAGTCATTGCCAAAGAAGAATTATTTCTCTCAGGATAAGGATTAAACAGTTAAAAAGAAGTTTACTGCTATGTATCTACTATAGCTTTAGTACTCTCAAGCTAAATATACAATCTTCAAGGGATACTTATCCTTTTAAAAAGACTGGGCAAAGTGAAAAATGCAATTCTCTATGCTATACACTAATGAAAATGTAAACACTTTAAACTATACTTATTTAAAACTACACTTATTTCAGAAACAAGCTCAGATCATATTGCATATTTCATGCATATTAATGAACTCTACCACACTATTCTGCATTAGGCTAAGAGACTGTTTTCTGTTTACAGCGTTTTGCTGGAATAAATCAAAGACCCAATATCTAAGTTTCACCTAGAAACACCAAGAAACTACAAAAGGCTGGCTGTAACAAGAAAGAACTGAATTACCACACTACTGTAACAATTAAGCTACTGGTAAACAGACCAAAACCACAGCAACATCTCAGAATTTTCAACTTAAAAGCAGCAGGGGGAATAACAACACACTAATATAATACATAATCAGATAATTTGATTTTTAAGCTTTGAGCTACCACTTCAGCCAGGAAATCTGTAAAGCAAATCACAAATCACAAGAAACTGCATTTCGTGTGATTAGATGGCATTCTATTTTTAACACTTTTGATTAACAGATGGAAGTGGAGTTTTTCCTTCAAAACGGCTTTAGTCATCATATATACCAACAAAGATTAATTAACCAAATTAGTAGAACAAAATCAAAAAAAACCCAAAAACGTGTGATTTCATGTACATTCTCTATAGCTATTTCTATAGCATCTGACAAAATTACCATTTAATTATATCAATATATACAGCTGTCTACCGCTATAGGGAAAAAATGTACCAGGTCATCACTACAACTTGAATCCCTTTGATCATGTTGATAAATATCAAAAAGCTAAAGTTTTACTACTATATCCTTGCACGTTACCCCAATTGAATATTTTGTTCAGAATAAATTATTTCTGACGGGTGAAATATTCTCATGTTTCAGCCCTTGCATCAGGGAGAAGGCTCTTTGGAAGTAAAAGTCCATGTAAGTAAGACTGTACATAGACCCCCTATTTCCTCTGCATATAAAATTATTTAATAGCTTTGCTTAGCATTTCTTTAAAATACAATTGTTATTTCTATGCAATTACTGATTTATACCGGAAAAGTGTGTGCTTGTGAAAGAACAAGAGTGTGTAAAGGAACTGTATAACTGTAAGAAATACACTAAGCAGACTGAAAGCTGATAGTTTGATGTTCTGACTTATACCCATATTTTATTTGCTTAACTAATTTACTCACCACAAAAATAACCAAAACCCTGCAGAAATCCCCACAAGTCTATGTAAACCATGCTAACAGAAGTGAGGCCTAAAGAAAAGTTTAGTAAAGAGAATTAGAAGGGAACACACTACCCCCATTGGGTGCTAAATATAGAGAGCATAAACCCTCTCTTTCCAGTTATGGCAGAAGGAAAGTGTCCTTCCCTAAGATGAGCCATGAATGTGAATCACAGGATGAGAAGGAACCATCTCTGGAGAAATGAACAGTGCTGAAACAGCACTTGATAATGAGAAGAACTTGTTTCTTCCATCTTAAAACTACTGGACAACACTTTTATAAGACATTATTAAGATATTAAAAATTTATAGAGGGAGCCTTCACTCTTCTCTTGTTCTTCTACCCCAGTTGCAAGGCACCTTCATAGGAAGAGAACAATCATACTCTGCCAATGATCACTGAGGGAGAGAAGGGTAGAAAATTTTACACAAACTTCTCTTACAGTACATTGAAGTCACTGCAGTGAAGGATATTAATCAAGGATATGGAATTTATCTGAGTTCTGAACTTTTTTGGTTATGACTTAACAGGAATTCACCAAATCAAGCAAAAATGCTGATTTCTTCACAGGGTATTGATGATATATTTACTTTGGACTTAGTACCAAACACCTTAAAAATAAAAGGACCTTGAAGATACCGGTTTTCCTGCATTGCTTATTTTGTATTCTGACTGCATCACATGATGTGCATGATAACGTGATTCCTCATCTGACAGTAGCACTGAAACCTATACAGTATTCATCTCAAGTTGTGAGATATTCCTCCCACCACCATCTTAATCAGTTTGAGGATAAATTCTTATCCTCAAAGTAAACCATTTAAGAATTTTATCACTGTAAACAAACATGACAAATACTACATTCTATATTAACTACATGAAAAAGAGAACATTGTCTGCCAGATTTCTCACTTAAAAATAGTTCTCACACTGTTACTATATTGGGCTGTGTCTAATTAGCTGATTTCCACTTCCAGTTACACCAAAGCAAATTCAACCTAAGTCCATTAACCAAATTATTTTAGAGTCACTGAAAGACAATCTGGCCGTATGCATGTGCACATACCTAATAGCATCTATTTCTGAAATGACAGATCATCTCTGATCATCTCTGTGTCATTTATGTCAGAGTCATGACAAAATCCTTTTCCCAGATGAGTAAGTGACAGTGAGAAGGCTGTTTTCAATGGGAAGAGGAAGCGAAGAGCTGGCTTGTTTCCATGGAAACACTAGCAGCATCAGGCAGAACAGCTGTAGAGGAAGAGGCAGAAGTTAGGAAGGCAGAAATCTTGCTGATTTTACCTCACTGATGTGTCAGTACCATCAGAGACCATCTACACTTAGGGTAGATCAAAGCAGTTGATTATACATCGTGTATTAAGCTGGAATTTCCAATCAGGACTTTTAAAAGCCAGCATGCCAGAAGTAAAATCATAAAAATTACTTACAGTGTGATTTAGTCAGCCCATGTAGACATGAAGCTACAGAGTGTATGAATATCTGTAACAGTAATTCATTATGACTTTTGTCATTAGGAACTCATTTTGATATGTCTTTTAAAAAGACAGCTGCCATGTACAAATGCTTCAAGCAGAATGACTGGTTTTCACCAATTTAATGTAATCGAGTATTTTCCCATTTGTAAATAAATTCGGTGTTTTGATTACCAACAAAAGGAATACCCTCTTTGAAGCATCAACCTTAACTATTTTCTTTGTGCCATTTTCAGACAGATATCTACCTAACTAATAACTGAATGGTAAATTCTGAAGTATACCTGCTTTCCTCGTTGAATAAAAGACACAGTAAAGATTTCCATTTGTGTATGAAAGGGCTTCCTATAAGTTAAGAAAGCAAACCTTTGCTATACACTATTAATCTACCAACATTTATTCTGAGACGAATGTACCTTCACCACTCCATTCACAGTATTTCATACTACTGCAGCAGTGTTGTTTCCACCAAAAATAAAACCCACCTTTCATCAGAACCGGCAAAGCCCTAAAAATATAACTCACTTCAGTCATTCACCAGAGTACATGACAGGCTTCCTAAATCAAGGCTTTCTTGACAGGTACCAAAACAGGTATCTAGATACCTGGAGAAAACATAAGCAAGCCACCAAATACAGACAAAGCTATCTTTGATAAGAACGTTTTCCAACATAATATCTGTATCTTTAGCCTCTCGAGGGAATCTGTAACATCATATGTTCCCCCCCCCTCCCATCCCACTCACTTCAGCTGATTCTTCACCTCACCGAATGTTCAAGGCTGGTGTAGATGCAATGGGTCACTGAAAGGAATCTCTGACCATTTAACATCATATAAAGAGTAGAGTAGAGCTTTATTTCCCTCCAAAAATACCACCCACTGCTCAAATACAGATCCCCATGTCACTGTGAAGCAGCACCAGTATTTTTAAGAACACTTGCAAGATGCATCTTGATGCCTAGATTGCAAGGCTTTTGTGGGTTTAATTGCATTGCAGTGAATATTTACTTACAGCAAACTTGAGAAATACTTGCTAATTAGGATTTGTATTTCCTTGTAAACCAAGCAATTATGATCTTTCCTAGAGATAAAAACCATAGCAAAGGGGCTGTGTAAGTTGCCTTCAGCTGCTGCAAAGGGCAGTGCCAGCTCAAGTGTCCTGGGCCATGCTGACTCCCACACTGCTTAACTACCCCACATGGCAGGTGCTGTCCCATTATGCATTAACAGATTTACAGTCTCCCAAAACATTAAGGATATATAGCTGTGGACCTGGTGAATCTCAGGGCCATTTTCGTATTCCTGCACTCAGTGCAGGAGAAATCCATAATCCTTAGGAAAAATCAATGACAAATACTAATTACTTCTTTAAACAGCACCATTTTTCAACTATTATTCAAAAGTAAAAAGGCTTTAGAGGTAATTACTTTGAAATATGATATCTAAGATGAGCACTGGCATTGCAGTTCCTGCTGGACATCTGCAAACACGTTTTGAACTCATCACTTGATATTGCCTCTTGTGCTTTCTTACAAACTACTTAGATGTATCTTTGCAAACAAGTACCTGGCACTCAGGAGCCAGTGGACACCAAAATCACTTACAGATGTTAACCAACAAAATAGCACACGTGTTTTAGTCAGGTAAGAACTAGGTGTCTCTTTCAGAGATGTTAAAACCAGTGCACAAAGATTCAGTCACGCAGCACTCCTCCTCCTATGACAGCACCTTATGCCAGTAGATTTCCATATCTCCATAACAGCATTGTGTCAAACAGCCTTTTGTGAATGATCGTTCTATTACACGTGGAGTGAAAGGAGTACGGCTGCACTCTTTAATTTCATTTCACGGTCTATGAAATCCAAAACGATAATATGAAGACAGAAATAACATTCAGACCTAACTCCTGAACTTGGGAAACAAAGGAAAGAAAGTGTTGCAGGTTTCAAAACACTCATATATACATGCATTACATTTCATATTTACAAGCCCCATGTTTAGTAGATGTCGTTTTCTGACTACCAAACTGCATGCACTAGAAGTTGAATTTTTTTAGAATCTCAACTAAAGTAAATTTTCTTGTCAACAAACTAGTTCCACTATTTATATAACATCACTGGATGGTCTTGCTAGAATAATCTTGTGCGTGCACTATCCCCGAAGAGGTTACCATGGCAACTTATATTTGAATTTCTATAAATTTCTATTTTTAGAGATCACAGTTTTGAATAAAGAAAATCACAAATATTAAGTACCATTTCATTAACAGAAAATATCCCATTTTTATCAGCATCACAATTCCCAAAAAAGACACTAGTGAACCTAAATCAGTAATGCTAAAAGAAAAAAATTATCACAGTTCTTAGGAAAGTTTACCCCTAAGCAGCCCCACCATAATCTAAGTGGTGTATGAGTCAGTAACTAACACTGTGAGGCAGAGATTGATGTTCACAGAGTTTTGTCTTGATTTCAGTAAGCCCAGGATTTCACTCAAATTTTTTTTGAGTTAGTCATCATCTCAGCTGACATAAAACAAGAGTGTATTTGCCAGAATACTCACAAAATAAGGGCTCTTGTTTCAGGTGTGGAAAAACATGATGTATCAGTTCCAAACAAAGGTTACCATCACCTTAAATTACTGTGTTCAAGAGTGCTTACTAAGTGCATCTGAGTCCTTTAATACGAATTCACTTCAATGCTTTAAAACTTACCAGAAATTCTCAAAACTGTCTCCCTACCTAAAAGATCAAGTACAGATCTTCAGAAAATGAAAAAAACAGATTAAGACGCTGTTGTTACGGTTCTGACACTGCCTTTTTCTGGCTGACTGGGTTTGAAATCAGAAAAAGATCTTTAAAACCAGTTAAGTTATAAAAAGGTGAATACTCTATCTTCTAAGAGATTCATGCTGCCGTGTTGCAATTTCCTACTACAGCATTAATTACAGTATTCATTTTGTAAATTTGAAATATCTTCACCCAAGCCACTAATGCTTCAGGATGGCCTAGTACAGACAGAAATTTTGGAAAGCAAATACCTACAGGTTCTGTCAAAGACTGGGCTGAAAACCCAACTGCAACGCCAGGGCACAACAGCATGCCTACCTTCCTACTTCTGGCATCTTTCATTCAACATTTACTCTGTACTTCTCAGTCTTCCAGCAAAGTTGAGCAGGAAGATCCTCTGTCACAAAAACTGCAGTTTGGACACTGTCAGCAACTTTCCACAGTAGGTGAAAGAAAACCTGCATGGCAATCGCCGCATACACTAGTTTGTCTGGGAACTGACAGCAAAATTTTCTTTAGGATTCAAACAGCTGAGATGTGAGATGTGGGTATGTCACTGATGAGCAAAGAGACACTTCTGGTAGCTTTTCTTCAGAACCCATTCTTTATTAAAAAACACATTTTAAGAATCAATTGGAGCCAGCTGTCGAGGGAAAACATTCTGGTAGGCAACCTTCAATAACATAACACTGGCACTCTGCAAGTGACAGTAATAACTGTGAGGACTTTTACTTTCTGTTTAACTTACCTCAGTAAGCTCATAGCTCATAAGTGGGCAGAAACTGCATCATGCCATGGGGTACATCTCCAGAAGTCACTGAACCCCACACTTAGGCGCACATCTATAAGACTGCCAGTGGAATAAGTGGATCTTAGGAGATTACACCCACCATAACTGCACCTTCTGCAGAATGAGTTTTAGCTCTGAATACATCATGAAAATCCTGATAAATACACTACAAAATACTTATTGCCATTTTATAATCAAACATTTCCTGTTACAAGTCCTTTGTCTTGTATTGCAGGGAGGATTTGCTGGGGATTGCTTTCCTGGTTAAATTAGAGACACCACTGCATATTTCTCTCAAAGTAATCAAAACCATTTGTTTGCTCCAAAGCCTCGAGTTAGAGAGTGAACCTGCATCACCACTGACAACTGCAATGAAAAGACACAACTAAAATCCAAGTCATCAAAGTATAAAGTAGTGAGCATAAAAATCTAAAATCCCTATTTAAGTAAGAGAAAGTCAGTATCATTACCTACTGTCTTGTCCCCAGACCCTTAGTCACTGAGCCAGTCAGGGTCACCCTGAGAAATCAATGGAGGAAGAGCCAGGGTGACCCCCTGTCACATTTACTTTGTTGAACCAGGATCACCTACCAGTGCAGGCAAAGCAAAGCTCAGAAAGGACTGAAGTTGCTCTCCTGTGTCACTGTCACCACCTAACTCAAACACAAGACCACAGGCCAGCTGCCCCAGCCCCAGATACACCTTCATGCAGATGCTCAGGGAGGATGAGGGTGCCTTGCGGCTGTTCTTCTCACACCCACACAAGAATAGGTCCATGGGTGAGTCACCCCATCCACACAGGCCAGGGGGTGACTATGGCTCCCTTGCAGGCTTCTCGGGGCACAGCTCCCACCTCACCCCCGTACTCCCACGGGAAGGATGCTGGCACAGCTGGACCCCCGTGCTGCCTGACACTGCCTGCAGATGTGGAGGGCACAGGCATCACCACCCCGCGTGGACCAACGTCCCCCCCTTGCAGTCGCCCACCAAATAATCACTTCTGCAGGCACACCCCAAGCGGAGCGAGCTTCTCCATGATACTGGCTCCCGCTCGGGGGACCCCAGCAGCCCCTCGGCCTCCCCACCCCCGGTGGGAGCGCCGGCCGGCGGCGCTTACCCTGGCGGCACGGGAGGAGTAAGGGTCCTCGAAGAGCGCCCAGACACGGGGCTGCAGCCGCCGCCAGCGCCCGCCCTTGCCCTCGGCGGCCGCCCCCACGTCCTCGATGCCCAGTCTCTTGGCGGCCAAGTCGTCGTCGTCGCCGTCGGGGGGCGGCTCGCCCGTCAGCAGGTCGGGTGCCTCGAAGATGTCGAGGGCCTCCTCGGCGTCGCGGTGCTGGCGGTAGGTCATCCAGCAGCAGGGCTCCACGTCGGTCTCGTCGATGCCCCAAAAGGCCAGCTCCTCCTCGAAGAGCGGCCCGCAGACGTCGGCGGGGCAGTGCAGCTTACCGGTGCGGTAGTAGTTGAGTACATAGGCGAAGACCCCTGGGTGCCGGTCGAAGAAAAACTCGCTGACGCCGCCGCTGCCCCGGGGGCTGCAGCCGCTGCCGGGCTCCGGGCAGCCGCCCGCCGGAGGCGGTGGCGGGTTGGGGGGCGGCGGCGGCTCCTCGCCGCCGGGGGACTCGCTCTGGGACTCGCAGGCGAGCAGAGCCAGGCGGGTCCCCGGCAGGGTCTTCAGGGTGCTGCGGTAGGTCTCGTGCCGCGTGCCCCCCACGTTGAGGATCACCCTCTCGTTGTCCTCGAGCTTCCCCATCGCTCCGGGTGGGACATGACTGGGGAGAGCGCGGGAGGCGGCGGCGGGGATTGGGAGGGGGGCGCGCCGGTCGCTGGGCGGGGGGCAGCCGGTCGCCGGCAGGTCCGCGGGGGACGAGCTTCTGCCTTAAACGCAAACAGAAGAAATCGAGGAGAAGCCCCACAGGCAGCACCGTAGGAGGACCGTTCCCCGCGGTCACTGCCTGTCCCAGACCCCTCCCAAGATCACCCGCACACCCGCACTCCGGGGGGAGCCCTCCCGGCCCGCCCCGCCACCCACCGCCGGCCAGCTCCGCACGCTCCTCCGCGGAGGGCTGTGCCTCCTGCCCGCTCCGGGCACAGCTCCGGGCTGTCTCCCGCTTCCCCTGGAAGCAGGCTACCGAAATGGCACTGCTGCTGCTTCGACCGCGTATGGATCCGCCACCGTCCCCACCCCCTTCTCCCTCGCGGGGCTGTGTGAACCGAGCTGATGGAACAGAAAGTGTACGGTTAATTATTTAATGGGCATCTATCTTTTATTATCCTAACAATTTAACGAGGGGGAAAAAGAAGGCTTAGATATTTTTCTCCTCCTCCCCACCCCCACTGTCGGAGAGAGGAAAGGGTTGCTTTTTGGGAAGAAATAGCGAGCACCCCTTAAGCGCAGGCAGCAGGTATGCTCTGAGAAAAGCCGTCTGTGTGGAGCTCGGCTCGCTACTTTCTCAGACAAATCACGAAGTCGAGCGCGCATCTCGGGGAAGGGCAGGTGGGATCAGCGCCGCCGCGGGTCCCTCCCGCTCCCCCGCCATCCCTCCCGCCGCCCCGCCGCTACCTTTGCCGGAGGAGCGACAGAGGCTGCTGCTCCCGGGCGGGCTCCGGCCCCAGCCGCTCTCCGTGCCGCCCTGCCAGGCGAGACTACTTGTTGTCGGTTCGGGTGTTTCTCCGCGTTCAGGTGGCTGTTTCACCTCCCTCCATGCTCAACTCCGACAGGCGTAACAGCGGCTCCCGCCGCCCGCGCGGAGATCCCGCTCCCCTCATTTTATAGGGGGGATGCGGCCGTTCCACGTCGGGGCTGGGAGCGGGGACCACCGGCGGAGCGCAGAGCCATGAGCGGGGAGCCCCGCCGCACCGAGGACCGGGACGGCCGCAATTCCAGCAATGCTCCGGGAAGACGAACCCAAAGGTGAAATCGTACCTCATTTGGGGCCGCAGCTCCGCCCCGGGGCGGAGGCAGGGGCAGCCGAGCCGGCCCTACACACCCCTCTGGTCCCGCGCTACCAGCCTGGGGGGGCGCAGGGAGGCGACAGCGAAAACAAACGCCGCATCTTTCCGAAAAAGACACCACCTCCGCTCCTGATATATGGACATTTGGCTCACTTAAGTAAAACACGCGGGAAGGCAGCGGGGCTGAGAATAGCTATTTTTCGGAGAAATGCAGAAAAATCAGGCGTAGCTACAGGTGGCTGCGGAGAGGAGCTACTCAGCCCCCAGGAGAGGGTTACAGAGAGGCGGGCGGGGCAGGGGATGCGCGGGGTGCCGGCGAGAGCCCCGACTCGGGGGAGCCCCAGAGCCAGCTCTTGAGCCGGCCGGCAGCACGGTTTTGGGGATCCGGATTAAGGAGAGGGCATCCAGTTTCCATGTTGGATAAGAAAAATAAAGAGCAGTGGGTGCACTTCAGACTTCGTGTACTGCATAGGTGTGAGGTTGGGTGTGACAGAGGGTATGGAACTTGGGAGTCCTCGATAATATATGATGGAAGCCAATGCCTGTGCGCTATAATATATGAGAGGGTCACATATCTCTGCCTCCAAGCCAGCTGAGTTATTTTTCTACAGACTACACTGCTGCCTGGTTTGAGCTAGGTTGGTCAAGGGAAAGAAGCTTCCAGCCCCAAAGGGAAGATATACAACATGAGAGGTGATCCCTCTTGCCACTTCCTCAAAAGAAAAAAAAAAAAAAAAAGGTCTTTCTCCACGCAAAGGGTATTCCCTGGCCTGAAGGAGGGCAGTGAGTGGAATAATGGTGTCTGAAACGTCCTCTTTCCGCATCAGAGCCTTCGGCTGGGCACTTGCCGGTGTCTGGAGGGCAAAGCTCTGCTGGAAGCAATGCTCTGAGGACACTCTGCTTAGACCAGATTGCTTTAACCCAGATCTGTCTATATGTGGCATCCATGATGTAAACACAGGCTCCCAAAGCAGCAGCAACTTTAAGAAATGGGTTTTGGAAGCTTTCTCCAGATGTACATTTTGAAGTTCCTAAAAAAAAGAGCAAAATCTATCCTGCCAAAGCAGATATAATCAGTTAGTGAAAACCCTTGGAACCAAAATTAATATTCAATGACATAGTTGTAAATGCACTGGAAAACATTCTACCGTCCTAATGCCACCTATGGCCTCTCATGCCATACTTGATTTTCTTTGCAGATGGGATTTTTCTGAAAAGGGGACATAGAGAAGGAGTGAGTAAGACAATAGGAATATTCATTGTCTTCTCTCTGATCTACGAGAGGTTTCTCGAGAAATGCAACACATTAAAGCTCTGCAGCATTCATCCATTATGGAAAACCATAGGGTGGCAGTAGCTGCCAAAACACTACAGAACCTGTATCATCACAGAGTACCAGGAACTTCCTTCTGAACTGTCACCGTCTGCTCAAGTCCCACGTCTGTGCCCAATTTAACAAGCCGACCCCTCCAGAAAAAAAAACTCACACAAAACAAAAGCAACAAAAACACCCTAAACCCAGCCCCGCTAACCACCCCTGCAAAAAAACCCTCACAACCCATCCAAAATCCTAAGAAA
Organism: Cyanoderma ruficeps; assembly: GCA_008694505.1. Lineage (NCBI taxonomy): Eukaryota > Metazoa > Chordata > Aves > Passeriformes > Timaliidae > Cyanoderma > Cyanoderma ruficeps. Next base: position 19,244,829 of record VZDJ01004378.1, read on the forward strand.
CCTGAGACTAACAAGGATGGCAACTCATAAACAAAACCTTTATGGCCATACCTGTAATGCCATTGGCATGAAAAAGGCATGTACTATGAGCAGCCGGTTGACACTTCAGACTTGTGAAGCACGTGGGGGGTTTCATTGCATGGTAAGAATAAGCAACAGAAAGAATTTTTCTAATTGGTAAGAAAAGGAATGGTCTCTTCCAGAATATAATAGTCCTTAGGTCATATAAAAATTTTCACGTTATAACTTGTCTGTTACTAAATATAATGCTTCTAATTCCTCTGTGTGTCGTTCTTGTAGTTTCATCATGTGGCAGACTTCTCAATGAAGGATGAAATTATGTTAGATGTTGACTTTCCAGAGCTAAAATTTTCTTGAATCACAATGTTCTACATAGACATAGTGACATTTATGAACTAATTTCCTCCCTACAAGAGTTTGATGTGAATTTTTGCGCTCCTCAGTGCTTCCAGTAAGAGTGAAAGCATGAGATGTAAGAGAGAGAAATGTGTCTGCTAAGTGAGCCTTACCATGAAGTATGTCTGCAAAGGGGAAAAAACCCCAACAAACCCAGAAACTATTTACACACATGCTCAAACATATTCATTTAAAAGATAAGTGGAAACATTTCTGTAGCTCAGAATTTAGGGCTTTGAGGAACTGAGTGATACTGAGCAACGCACAACTGATTTTCCCCACTGCTAGTAATTCCTTTACAAAGGGAAAGATCCTATGTTATGGTTTTAACCAGCAGAGCAATAAAATTAAATATAAGGATCACTATGAGAAACCCAAGGCAGTTGAGCATTTTACTGATTAGGAGCAATCATTCTTATCATTAACATTTTATTAAACTTATACTTGTTTCTTTCATGTATTTTGCTATTTTCCCTTATTATTTATAATCATCTCTACTATTTACAATGTACTAACAATGTATATGTACTAACTCATTACACATCTTGCAGAACATGGCAGCCACTTTATACTGGAGTACACTGATGATCAGTCAGAATCTTACTCTGAAACTGCAAAACCCCCTGAATTAATAGATTACGTAAACATCTCTGAAATAGAAACGTAAAGAGCCACGGTGGAGTTAAATTGGATGAAGCTCAAAACAAAGGTACCAGAAAGTTGTCATTGTTTTTAAATTCCAATGTAGGATTGCATTTTTAGTTAATGCGGTTGAGATATAAGCTTGGTTTGATCAATAACACAGAATTATTGAAAAAAAGTCTTATTGTAGAGAAATAGACGTAAAAGTAAGATCGAACACGACAGACATACAAAATGTGAATGCTGTGATGAAGTCAGACTACTCTTAGTCCCATACTAGCATGCAGGAGTTCTCCATATGAGAGGCTTTATACAGACAGGTGTGCTTCATATGCTTTCCCCCAAATTTTAGCTCCTTGTAAAATTTTGTGGAATGTGGTGTCTGTCACTGAAAAATGAAAACTTGGAAAAGGTCCTTGTATATTACATTTATCAAGGAAATTAAAAATAGTGAAGACTGGGGTCTCCTGAGAAGAGATAACACAGTAGAAAAAAAAAACCCAGGTGAGCACTGATTGCATTGCCTAATTAGGAATCCCCAGCGTGACCCAGGCTATATGATTAAATCTTTGCCTTCCCTAGTGGTGGGGATGGAATTCTGAAGTTTATGTACATTAAAACTGGCTTTGGGTTTCTCTCTTCAAAAGAAAGGAAGAGGTTGGTGGGTTCAAGGGTGAAAATCCCCCACCTCAGAATGGTTTTGCCTGGGATACTACAAGAATACACATAGGCAAGTGCAGCCTTAGGTAACCTCCTCCAGGCTCATAAGCGTTCAGATCCAAAGTAGCTGTTCTCACAGGTACCTGCTCTTGCTGCTTCTCCCGTAGAAACTGCCACCATTCACTTTTGATTCCACCATTCCTTTAGATCAGGGGTAAATTGCACATGGCCTTTCCCCAAATGTCAGCCTCACCAGAATCTTCAAGTCACTGCCTTTTTCCTTCATGACCCTGGGATGTCCTTTACCCCTCCAGTACTAAGGCCAGAGGTATTAGCAATGCAAGATGGTGGAAGGCAAGATTACTCACCTGTTTTTGCTGTGATTCAAGGACCTTCGTCAGTGCTGATTCACGTTTGTGGGATGCAGATTTTCTCAAGAGCTCCAGGATATTACATTCTGCTCACAAAAGGAGGTATTGCCTCAGGCTCTGTCCACACTTTACATTTTTTAGTGTCCAATGCTAAAATAGTTGAAATTAATTTTTGATCTCTTTTGAAAATATCCTTCAATTTCAGGTAAAGGTCAGTGATGTGTTTCTCTCATTTGCAACTAGCCAGCACCTGATGCCACTTCTGAGGGTCTGCACCTCTCAGCAAGACAGTGTCTTTGTAAAGATTCATTAGGCGGTGAGAACAGTACTGAGCTCCTCAACAGGCATTTACTCCTTAGTTCAAGCGTAAATACATGGGCTGAGCTTCTTCCAGGTGCTCTTAAGTACTTACAGAGACTGGAAGAAACAGGTCTTGGAATGTCCTTGTCAAGCATACAGAGTCCCAAAAGACAGGAAAATAAGTGCAGTACCTCCGAACAGCTCTCGGGTACAAGCTTTCCTCATTCAAAAGGAATAAAGCTTTCCATCTCTATTCAGAAAGTGCAGAGAGATGGAAAAAGAGGAAATGCCCAAAGACATGTATCTTGTCTTACAGCATGGCCAGAAGAGCCAAGGTAGCCTCCACCAACTTGGAGGAGTTTCTGTTTCCTGGCAGTCTCATGAAATTTTTGGGAAATTCTGCTTGTAAAATTTCTGTGATTTTCTAATTTTTATCCTTCTCATTAATTTTAATTGAAGTTTTTGGGCAACACATCAATAATAAAACTTAAGTGTCAGTATAAAGACAGCCTCATCTGGTTGCAAGTCTTAAGCATTCACATAATATAAATAATAAACAATCACCTAGATTGCAGGACAATTAGGTTTCTTCAGCTACAGAAGAATATGCTCTGAAAGAACTAAACTTGTCTAAACAGGAGTGTCTTATTATCTAATTTGAGAAGTCTCTTCAGAACCTAGACCAAAAAAACCCCAAACCAACCCAAGCAACAACAACCCGAAGCAAAACAAAAATATCTGTAACATCTGTCATTTTCATTTCATTGGCAAAGACTGTATTAAGAAACAGCCAATTTATAGGGGACTGCATATGTACCACTGAATAACCTTGCAAAGAAATTTAAAGTGATATTTAGTTTCTAAGTCTTTGAAGTTATCAAACTGACTTGGACATATTTTGACTCATAGGGGAAAAATAGAAAAGATACCATTACACTTTTATTTTGGTAAATTAAATTACCTATCATCCAGCATATACTCTATCTACTACCTAATTGATATTCAAACTATTATTGAACAGCTAGTCTGTGTTTTCAAAATATTAGGCCCATTCAATAAAATATTCTGGAAGCAGTCTTATGTTTCAGTTAATGCTAACTTTTACTAATCTTCTAAAATCAGTTCAAATCTGATACATAATCTACATATGATAGTGATTTATTTGAGGAAGTCAGCACACCCTCCCTCACATGCTACCAAAATCAATGGAAACACACTATAAGAACTACAGAGGTTTTCAGGTGGCTGGCATTGTTACACCTAGTTTCTGTGCTTCATCCAAGTTCAGCTGGAAACCTCATCTATCATCTTCCTCCTTCCCATGACTAGCCATCTCCATTCTTTTCATTAATGTTTAGGAAGAGACCATAATACACATGTCTCAAGAAGGCAGGGATGTGCTTTAATAGATCAACTTCTGAAGATCTTTGCACTGATGATCATTGAGGCAACCCTGAAGTAGCAGCAATTTGATTATTGGTGTATGGAGGGCACTTTGTAATAATAATTTTCTACTATTTATTCGAAGTTTAATAATTTTGTTTTGCAATGCTTTTGTTTCCCCACTGTGAATAGCTATAGTTTTCCTATTAGAAAGGTAACTCCAAGAGTTCAAGGCACAGAAGTCTCCCACAGAGCATCACTGACTGAGGCAGGCAGATTTGAAATCAGATGCCTGAGCAATGCTGGAAGCAAAGAGGTTTCTTCTTAGTTTCTGCAGTCTCATATGGCAAACCCAATCTCAGTGTATGCAAGCTTGATTAATTTTGACTGCCTCCATTCAGCTGCAGTTAAGTTTTAACTCTCCTAAATTTTTTTTGTGCTACTTTGCAGACAAGATTGCCCAAATCTGGACTGAGCCGTCTACTGCCATGGAAACAGAACAGCATTCTCAAAAGATAAACACTGCATCTCCTCTGCTTGTGCTTTGGTCTTGCTTCCCAAAGTTAGAGGGGCTGCTACAGATTTCTGCTATGACCCATAAACTGGTACCATTACCCTACTAGACAGGGAAGAGCCAGATAGGAATCACCAGATCCACTGCAGGTAGCATCATCAGCATTTCCTCATCAGAGAGACAAGGTGCCAGTGAGCCTTGAAGAGCTGTGAAGGGTCCTGCTGAGGTGGGAAGTCTTGGCAGAAACAGCCTAACTAACTGTGAGTTAGTAGCCCTTCCTAGTACTAGGAAAAAAATACAAGGTTGTAAAACTGCAGGTTTCTCCATGTCTTTGAACAAGTTAGGTTATATACTTGGTCACAGAGTAAAACCACTTTGGTCACATCGACTGTTACTCTTAGCTGTCAGAGAACATGCCATGTCCATGCTGATCTTGTAAATATTTTAGCAACATTCGATACCCTTGAGATCTTTTCCCAATTTGTTTTGAACTTCAATGCTCTAGAAGAATTATTCCCTTCTTAAAAGAAAAACAAAAAGAGCTGGTTTGGACCAAGATGGGGTAGCTGCAGGCCCAGGGGCTGCTGCTGCAATAAACACTGTTGAGCACACCACCTGGGTCAGGGACAGGAGGTACAACACCAGCCTCAGCCACCTACCTGTCCTGTGCATGTGGGTGTAAGTGCAGATGTGGAGAGATGTGCCTGGACTGAAGGCATGGGGCCATCAGGGCATCAGAAGTCTTGTCTGAGGCCTTGCACACCTCCTGCAGTAGGAACCCAGAACAGAGACAGGTGTTAGGTCCTGGACTAATCTGACCCGTCCAACAATAGAAACAGGGAAATGGGCATCAACTTCTAACATCTGTGTCCCACAGGAATAGTGAATACCTGCTTCACTTTTGCTAGTCACTATAGCTGTGGTGATTTCCATAAACTTTTACATATTAAGAAAGAGAATGATATGTGAACTTCCCTAAAGTTCTGGAAGGCTCTGCTTTTTCTTTGGAATAAGCAGGCAGCCTAAAGAATGTGACAGCACAGGAGGCACCCTAAAGCAGCTGCCTAAAGCAGCAACATTCCTGGCAGGTACTAACTGAGACTGCTGCAACTCTCATGATACCTTTTCTTGAGACTGGGTTGCTGTAACACCTCCATCTCCCTACAGCTTGAAAGCATGCAGGCTAAAATGTCCTGAGAGTTTAATACCCCTTTTTAAAAAGACATTTTCACTCCAAGATCACAGCCCTTATGCAGCAGGATGGGTACAAATTTCCTATCAGCCTCTGGTGAGAATTCAAGGTGCCAGTCTTGTAACTTTCACCCTTCTACTTAGCTTGCAATTCAGACTTTGGGAGGACTGGCAGAGAGACAGAAGTCAATCTGCCATTGCTGTAGTGGGGAATGCCATTTAAATATGCAAGATAGCTGTTGGCAGGGTATGCACAGGGAAGTCCCTTGCTGTCATTGTGTTCCACTCAGGTCCTCATCTGCTTTTTCTCAAGATCAAGGTTCACAACAGTGCGCACACAAAGCCAACAAAATCCTTCCTATTAGATTTTTTTGCAAATGTATTCTGTCAAAATGGAAGAAGCATTCTCATATCATGTAACAATTGTTTTTTTATAAAACTTTATGCAGCCAGGAGATATCACATGTGAGAGTCAAAAGACGTCCCTAAAAAAAGAATAGCTTCTAAAGACCTGCTTGCAAATCACCTAAACAAAGAAAATCCTCATAATATTTTAAACCCTTACCTATCTAGGGACCTACCCTAGGGTTCCTGCTAGCCTATGCAGAGTCGAAGATTTGCTCTGGCTTTTCAATAATCTTTTCATTACTTTCAATAATCTTTTCATATTAAAAATTACTGCCATAGGTACTTGTTAAGCAAGATGCAATTTGAGATGCTTGCTATTACATTAAAAGTGAACTGTTTACATCATTAACATAGTACTCCCTGTCTCCTATCCTCATCTCTTCCTGGTCTCATATTTTTTTCCAACCCATATTTTACATTTTCTGAGGCAAGGATTATATCCCGATGTAGTAGTGTGCGTTGTGCCTAGCGCAGGCCATGACACAACTTTTAGGCTCTTCAAAGCTGGAAAGCAAATTAATGAAACAGTCACTGACATGTCCCAGCTCAAAAAGATCCAGCAGCAAAAGGGGAGACAGAGTAGAAGAAAAAATGCAAAAAGAGAGGTTCTGAGAGCAGAGCTGCCAACTTAAATATACCTTTAAGTTTCTCCCACTACTGTGACTAAAAGATTGCTACTCCTCCTCCATAAAAGGAAGCTCTAATTTAAAATCTAGCAGTATCATAATTAATGTGAATATTATGCTAATCTTGGAGGGAAAAAAAAGACCACTGCTTATCAGGTTCATTTACATTTTTTAATAACTCCTTGGCTTAGGCTTTTAATATTAATTTTGAAAATTTCTTAGGAGGTCCCATGTGCCAGCTCCTACCCTATAGCCACGCAGTCCTTCCCTTAGGCAAAATGCATTCAATACAGATGGGCAAGAAGTCCTACAGTTCATCATCTCTCCTAAAGGGAAAAGCATCTCCACATCCTGTTTTGGCAACAGGACAATCAGCTTCATGGTATAGAGTGGACATAAGGCATGTCCAGAAGCACAGATAAGACATCACCCTCCATTTACATGTTATTAGATCACTAAACTGACACCTACCTTGCCAGTTCTTGTTTGATGCTTCTGAACACTTTTTATCAAGACAGATATTAGAAACCAGCAATTAAAACTCAGTCCAAACTGAGTATCATGATGTTGTCCTCATTCTGGGTTGATTTTTTAGGTGTCAAAACCATCTTTTTCCACCTTTAAAATGCTCATAGATATGAATTAAGAATTCACAGCCTACATTTATGCTACTGTCAGAAAGTCTCTACAGCCCAAGAGTACACATTCAATCTAACAAATTATCAAAAAGACTGTCTTTGAAGACGAAATACAAAGGAACAGCTTGTAGTCCATGTTTATTTGGAACTAATACAGCTGCAGTTTTTAGTACTCCTTTCATTTTAGTGAGAGAAAAATGCAATTAAGCCAAAACGAACACTAAAGAGTTAGTAATCTTGACATAATCCTGACTAGTGTCGAAAGCAACCTTGGGGACTGCTCCATCAGGGTGAAAGGCAGTTCACAGTTTTATGTATTATTTATGGTGGTAACTTCACAGGGGAGGAGGAGGAAAGCACTGCAGACAGTTAATACAGTAACAAGTTGACAAGGAGGCTGAAGAAAAATCTCACCTGGAAACAGCAGTCCTCCTCTATGTTTACTGAATAAAACCTTTTACTTCACCAGGTTAGAGGCAGCCTAACTTAAGTAAAAGAAGAGAGGAGCAGGAAATAATAGACATCCTACATCTTGAGCATTGTAGAGAAGCAAGCTTTGGCATGTCTTACCTGCATTTCTATGCATCAGACTGCAACAGGGATTACTACATCTACAAAGTCTAATAAGGATATTTCCAGCTGACACAAAGTATTTTTTTTCCATATATTCCATTTCCATATGGTATCAATAATAAGCAATGGTAAAATCTATTCTAATAAATACCTGCATACATAGTCATATTACATTTGTTAAATGCATAAGAGACTATTTATATACAGTGTCTGACAAAAGCTGCTGTTAAACACCTCATGTTTTGGTTCCACTTCCCTTTACCCTTACCCCTGCTCTTAAAAAAATAAAATTCCTCAGTTCTTTTTTATTTTCCATCAAAGATTCCATGTTTATGCTGTGGATTTAACTAACATGTATCCTATGAAGCAAAACTGGGAAGGAGAAATAATACTTCAGGTAAAGCAGATGCAAAACTGTTAGGAGTCTGAAAAGAAGCGTAAGCACAAAGCTCCCACAAAACTGAGACACTCACACCAGATTTTCCAGCAGGAACATCTCCCAATATCTCAAAGCATATCTCAAAACTTCACTGTTTCACTTCAACTGAAATGATGCAAGAAAAATCAGTTCTTGAGAAGAAAATTTTTAAGTTAAAATCACAATGTCAGCAAGACTTTAATAAAATCAGGTTGTGAAAGGAAAGAGAGAGGAAGGAAAGATATCTGATAAAAAAGTAAGCTCTATAATGCAAGTACCTCACTGCCAAGACCATAACTAGAGCACTGCACCTCATGTAGAACATTGAATTCAACACAAGGAAAGTACCAACTGGCACCAACTGGGAGAAAAATGAGAATGGTCTTCAATCTGTCCACTTAATGCAATTTTCCTAAAGAGCCATATTTAGCAGTCTTCAGATCAAAGGGGATGTAATAATAGTTTTCAAAGTTGTTACATAAGGGAAGGATGGGATAGCAGAAACAGTAATCAGCTTAAACCATAGCAAGAAATATTCAGGTCAATTAGCAGGCAACTTGTAACAGCAATAGAACAGATTACCTGGGAATGTGGTGGAATCTCCATCACAAATGAGAAAGGTTTTTTTAGATAATACAGAATAATGGAGTAGACAACCCTGTAAAATCTCTTCCAGACAGATTTCTTCTGACTTTATGTGAAGGAATAATATATACATGGACCTGTACAGGGTAGGCTTTGCTTTATGACTGGTGTTCCAGAAGGAAGAGGGAAGTCAAAAGATATGAATGAACAAAAAATATTAACAATTAGGAATGCCATTGCAGCTACTATTTGCTTTTGTCTGCCCTGCCTCCTATCCTTTTCCCCATAGGCGTTTCTTGCTGGATGTTAGCTCATATTTTTGGGGTTTTTTGTGGGGTTTTTTTTTATTTATTTCTGAACATATTTTAGCATTATCGCTGTTACTGAAGAAGCTCATTTCCAAGAAGGATGCTCCCAAAAGAAAAGTTTGGAGGCATACCAAGATAAAACTGGAAAGAGAACTTAGAAATTACATAGTTTCAAACAAGGGGCAAAGTATCAAAAAATAAACACAAAGAATATGGAAAGTATCTGGCACTGACAACTGATTCCCTTCTCAATGCACTGGTTTTAATAAATAAATAACTGAATTTTTCTGTGGTTACTTGAATCTATGCAACAAGAATATCTAGAACAGATATCTCTCAAAAGCATATTAAACCTGTAAAAACCGAATATTATATCTTGGTTTAAACTGTGTTGCCACATCAGGCACTTCCAAAATGATTGTTCTAAGGAAAAAATAAAAGCAGTGGTTTGACTTCTGTTGCTGTTTCCTTTGGTCATGAAACACTGAGAACAGAGAAGAATTCAAGAATGTCTAAAGGATGAAAACAACTGCAGTATTCACAACTGAAGCCTGCAGTTAATCACTCCATCTGCAAGGCAAATGCTATTGTCAAAAGAAATTACTTCAGGGGAATAATTTTACCACTGTGAGTGCAGAATTTAATTCATGCCAAGACAAATCATAGGATCCCAGAATTAGACACAGGAGTGATTAAGTGTATACCTACTCAACACAAGTTGTAAGAAAAAAGAACTATTGCTTTAATATATATCTCTGAAGCTGTTATTTTAGCTTTCACTGATATTAACCTGTGCTTTACTATAGCAGGATGGGTTTCCCCCGTGCAAAGTATACAGCAGTGTAAAGCATTCCGTATCATCCATTCTGACAGTGGCAGCAAATTTTGATGCTGAAGTTTCTGTGCACATATCCAATTAATTCCATCCAAAATGCAACACATGACAGAGGAGGAAAAAATACCCAGAAAAGAGGTAGCCAGGTACTATAAATTTCAGGTAAACACAACAGATGCTCTAATAAACATTAAGAAACCTTTGATAAACAGATCTATTTTTTTTCCTCAAAGTATTTTTTGTCAATTTTAGGCCTCAAGTTCCTCACAGTCAAAAAGGGACACACAAAAGTACAGGAGTCACAAAATAAAAATATTTCATAGGGTCATCATGCAAGTAATGTCTTACCACATTTCTTTCCTAAGAACCTTCCAATCTGGTTAATATTTTGAAATGTCCTCTGTGGAAAACAAATAGCCTATACAGACCTCTTGCATCACTGGAGATGTCTCATGGTTACAACAGAGTAGTTCTCAAAGACAAGATGATTAACAACATGAAGAGCAAGTACTGAACTATCTCAGTCTCTCAATTGCTAAGTACGAAGAAGAAGAATAAACTGTTAGAGTAATATCAAGGAAAAATGCATACAATTTTCTACCTTCCTTTTTTCTGCCACAGCAACTTACCTGTTTTCTTAAATACGTCAGAAATAAGTTTTAGGCTTTTTTACTATGTAGAGATAGCATGCTCAAAACCGAACCAAACCAAAAATAAAACTAAAAAACAAAATAAAACACCTCATGCAATAAAAAACCAAAATGCACTAAAAAAAACCAACAAAACCCAACCAACACATCAAATAACCAATGCCCATAAAAACAAAAACCCAAACTCCAAAAGTAAACAGCACATCCATACAAAGACACAGTAGTAGATACATTTTTAATCTTTTTGTTGTTCTGGCCACAAAGATGCACAAAATTTGATCACCTGGCAATAACTTACAGAAGAGAAATGAGTTTTTGAGTGTGAATCAGTAAAAATGCCTCCTCTCAACAACAAAGCCATCCCTGTTGAGGATGCTGTATTTCCATTTCATAAAGTGAAGCTACTAAGGTTTGCTCTGTGTGCCTGTGCTTCAATTTTTCAAAGCACTCTCAAACATTCCAGCTTACAGTGTCAGTGCATATTCATTTCATGAAGTGGTTACAGACCTTAAAAATAAGGAGTTAAATCACTTAACTAATTTCTACTTGTCCTCTGGGAGCCCACACATCTAATAGGACAAAATATGTTCACACCATAATGGATTTCTGATGTTCTCAATTACAGCAAATTGCTAAAACTTTTTAGCAGAAGTGTAAATTATGTTGGCATGAAGAGAACTAGTTTATTCAGGAGTGAGTTTCAGTGAAGAATCTTCTTTGAGAACCCCATAACTAAGAACACACTCTAATTTGGAAAACATGGGCAATTCTTAAAAATATAGCAAATGTAGAAAGTTTTGTTTGAAATACATTTAAAGGCAGTAAACCCAGCAGACATTTCCAGACGGTTTTAAAGCTACAAAGCATTGATAAAAGAAAAGGATTTACGTTCATTAAATGTTCACAAGTAAATAACAGCAAGTCAGAGCACAATTAATCAGGCTATTGAGAACTCTTAATGAAAAATCAGATACCACAGACCTTGGTTTGAATAGTTACTGTGTTTTTCTACTCACAGTAAGCATGGTGGGCAAATCTTGGGAAGAATTTGGTTTGAATTCTTTTCTGCCATCTGAAGTTTAGACAATGAGAAACTGTGAGCAGATAAAAGTGACTTTTGTGAATGCCATTAAAAATTCACATAGACATCAAGATCTGCTGAGGCAACAACTGATCACAGAATCAGTGAGGTTGGAAAACACCTTCAAGATCACAGAGTCTAACTTTTGACAAAACGCCACCATGTGCTAAGTCATTTCTTGGGGATGGAGACTCTCTGGGTAGCCTGTTCCAATGCTTAATCACCCTTTCAGTGAATTTTTTTTCCTGATGTCCAATCTTAACCTTCCCTCATTGCAGCTTGAGGCCATTTCCTCTTGTCCTGTTGCTGGTTACCTGGCAGAAGAGGCCAATCCCCACTTGGCTACAGCCTTTTTTCAGGTGGTTATAGAGAGCACTAAGGTCTCTCCTGAGCCTTGTTTTCTCTGCACTGAACAATCTCAGCTCCCTCAGCTGCCCCTCATATAACTTACCCTTTAGACCCTTCAGCAGGACTGTTTCCCTTCTCTGGACACACTCCAGCCCCTCAACATCGTTCTTGTAGTAAGGGGCCCGGAACAGGTGAGGTGTGGCCTCACCAGTGCCCAGTACAGGGGAACGATCACTGCTCTGGGCCTGCTGGGCACACTATTGCTGATCCAGGCCAGGATGCCACTGGCCTTCTTGGCCACCTGGGCACACGCTGGCTCATGTTTGGTTGCTGCCAAACAGCCCTCCAGGTCCTTTTCCACCAGGCCATTTGCCAGCTACTCTGTCCCCAGCTTGTAGTGCTGCATGAAGTTGTTGTGACCCAAGTGTAGGATCTGGCATTTGGCCTTGTTGCCCAAATGTAAAACCTGATACAATTGGCCTCAGCCTATTGATCCAGCCCAGATCCCTCTGCAGAGCCTTCCTACCCTCCAGCAGATCAATACTCCCACACAGCCTGCAAACTTACCAAGGGGCCACTTGATTCTCTCACACAGATCATCAGGAAAGGTATTAAACAGGACTATCCCCACTACTGAGCCCCAGGGGAACCCAGCAGTGACAGCTCACCAGCTGGATGTAGCTCCATTCACCACCACCCTCCTGGAGCGAGCCAACCAGCCAGGTTTTTACCCAACAAACAGTGCACCTGTCCAAACCACGAGCAGCCAGTTTGTCCAGGAGAATGCCGTGGGAAATGGTGTCAAAGACTTTACTGAAGTCCAGGCAGACAACTCCCAAAGCCTTTCCCTCGTCCACTAGGCATGTCACTTGATCATAAAAGGAGATCCAGTTGGTCAAGCAGGACCTGTGTAAGTGACCTTGTAGTTAATAGAAATTACATAGATAGCATGTTTCACATAATTATCACAGTACTGCTTTCATTTTCAAGAAAATTTTGACCTTTAGAATTTATCTTAGATTATCCTGTTACGGATCTGTCTTCAGATTAAAAAAAAAATATAAAAACAAAAAACAGGACTACCAAAGCTATGTTTTTATAACAGCATCTCATTTCCATGATAACAACAAAATAAATTTGTGGCAGATATGACCTATACAGCTTCTTCTGACAGGCAGACTCACTTAGTATACATCTATTTGTCTTGAATTTTTCCATTCAATAGGAAAACGTGGAACAATTTTCCTAAAAGCTTCACAATGAAATTAAACATCGCATAAACAAATATGTCAAGACCTCATTTCACAATCACTTTCATTCATTAAATTGAGCTACAGTTTTATCTGTTGGTACAATTCCCCTAAGTGAAAAAGTCTACATGGAGCACATGATTCTTTCAAAAACTAACAAATATATGACCTGGTATTTTTTCAGCTATTTGAATGGACACATTAACAAGCAGAACCCTCTACAACCAACTAAAGTTTCCCTTCTCAGAATTACCTGCCCTTCTCAGAATCACCAGTTCCAAGAACACTAATTAACAAAAGCTTTCCAGTGAGAGAAATTCCAGCAGGAATGGGGAACAAGAAAATCATATTGAGTCAGAATTATTTCTTAGAATACGCATTGACAAAATCTGACTTTCCCTGTAAGAAAACTCATACAGACTTTTACAGCCCCAAAAGAACCCCCTCAGAATACCTCATTTGATGGTTTAGAATAGAACCTCCAATACTTGTTACATTTGAGGCCACACTCAAACAATCCCAACATAAAAACACATAACTTATTAGAACAAGGAAGTGCTATATCTAGACTATGCTAGTCAGCCACAGTGGACCAAAGTTCCTCATTTCAGCATCCTTTCCAGCACTGCCCTTTAATTCCTGTGAAACACAAATTCTGTCACAGAGGAAGATCCTTTTAACCACAGACTATATATTCAAAACGAGGCAGACAAGCTTAGAGGAAAGTTATATATTTTAATTGCATAGACCTAAGAAAAGCAGTTCAATATTCAGTTAATTTCAGTGACAGGTGTATGAAAACCAAAGTCCCTCTCTTATTAACTATATATTTTTTATTTCTTAACACAAAGAATTTTACAGAATTAGCAAAATGTATTACATTGAAAAGCATACCTGTCAAAACATTTTAAATAGCAAAGAATATTTTAATTTATGATTTAATTTTTGTGGTGGTAGAGGTGGTTGTTTTGGTCCTTTTTTTTAAATACTTTTTTTGTTTTATAGTTTCAGAGTAGATAGGAATTGCTACATACCAGTTTGACAAAATATATAGCTGCCATGCTTTAGTTTAAAAATTCCAGGAATATAAAGAAAACAAATATTTAAATATAACTAATTCAGTGTGAAAACCACTTAGTAAAATACAGGAAAGGAAGATATGCATTACAAAATACATGTGTGATTACTAAAACCCTTGAGATTCAATGCTCAGCTTTGGATGCCTGATCAAAATGACAAAGCAAGATCAGTCAAGACAGTGCACAGGGCAGGGGGCTAAATGCTGTGAACATCTCTGCACTTTCAGTACAGCAGACATCGTCAAAATTGAAAACAATGACCTGGTCTCTTTCAAGCCAAGTCCCAGCATAAGAAAAAATAAGTGAGACAAAGAATGCTGTAAGAAAATTTCTGAAGAAAAGCTCCTATTCACATTTATGCAGTCAATTCTGAAGCTTTTCACAATGCATCATAAAACAAAATTTTCTCTTGCATATATCCCTTTCAGGCATTTTAGTATTCTAATTCCCTCTTTTTTTAAAATAGGACACTTTACTGTAATATTAAAGAATTATGGCTTTTGGTATGAGAAACAGCCGTAATAATTTCTGGTGAAAAGACATGAACAGCATTTTTATTAGAAGAGTGGCTAGCATAACAGACACTCCATGTTATTCTGTTTTCTGTCCCTGAAATCAGTTTAAGACACTAATCATAAAGTAATGCACACCAAGACTAAACCCTCTCTTATTTAGTCACTCCTTCTTTAGAAAATGTCACTTTTTGTCATCTTCCACTCTTAAATTCCCCATGAATACCTTAAGATATTAACAAAATTATTATCATCATCCATGATTCCAAAACTTAATACTTCATAGTAATCTTCAAACTCAGAATAGGACACTTAATTGGGGTTGCTGCAGGATTCTCCTAATGCTTCTAGAAATGACGATTTACTTTCTTCTTCTGCAGTTTTGCCTATGAAAGTATATTTTTCTATTAAATGCATTTTAAAAAAGAGTGATTATGTAGCATTTAATATACTTCAGGCAAGAAACTTTAAAAATTTAGCTTGCAAATATTTTTCATTAAGAAATTCAATATTCTAATTTCAGAATTAAGTCATTGGCTCACTTATTACCACCTGTAGAAATTACCTTACTTTAACAGCATGATAGAACTAAGTATCAACAGAAAACATGGAGTCAGCCAATTGCAATGAATTATGAGATCGGGAAAATGTTTTCCTTCAAATGACTGCAAAGGCTGCATAATGCATTTGTAAACTAAAATTCTGAAGTTATCTTGTAAGAAAGCATATGTTTACAGTAACAAAACTTCAAAGTTCTGGGAAAACTTTAAGATGGAAATTGGCATTTGAAAAGTGATCTGCAATTTACATCTGTGTCCTTGCAACTTTATAAAGATAGTACTCAAGATTATTTCATAGCATTGAGAAAAAAAGTACAAAAAATAGGTCAATACAGCACTGGAAAAAAATCACATATTGTATCCCTATACCCCCATGTGACTTCATGTGTTACCATTAAAATCAATGGCAATATAAAAAAAATCCTCTCTTCTACAGGTAAAAAAGAAAGAGTCATGACACCATGGAGACTTTCACAGTGACTAGTTTGGTACATGGAGGTGTTGTTTTTTAAAACTGATATACAAATATTTAAGCTATTAAGCTATTTTCTCAATGGCAGACTTTAAACATTTTTGAGAATCCTGAAAAAATAATGAAGAAACCAGCATTTCCTCTGTAAAAGATGACAAACCTGTCCCAGAAATAAATTAAGTTCCTTCTGAATAAATTATTCAAGTGCTGAGCACATTCTGTGTCAGTTGGAATCCTTGCATATTTTCATGGAAAACAGTAATGTGAAAATGAGAGCATCCAACTAAGTGAAAATTATTAATATTATATTTGCCACTGATAACTTACAGATCAAAGCTGAGAAATAACTGCTTACAGAGGTAGGGGAAAGACCTACTCTGCTTACCAGCAGTATTAGCAGCTTGAAAAAGAGCAAGTATTAAAACTGTATGTATGAACTCCATTACTACTTATAGTCATGTTCTGGAGAGACTCATTTTAAGTCCTCAGACAAAAAAGTTCCCCTTTACCACCTCAAGTCTAAGTATATATGAAAACAATTCATATTTCCAACCAGTTTCTGGATCTGCTATCTCTGCTACCAGGATGACTTCCATAGTTACAGATTTGGGGTTGTTTGTTTGTTTGTTCACGTGAATTACCTGGCAGTACTAGAGCATGTTTCTTTGCACAGTAACATTTTCTGACATCTACCATAGGCACACTCCCAGTTTTGTTGAAATCTAGTTTCATATAAGCCTACAGGGGAAGAAAAAGTTTCATATAAGCATCTCAGGGGAGAAAAAAGTTGAAAGATGAAAAGATCAAATACACCTAGCACATACTTTTAGATCTTGTGCAATGGATTATGTCATTTTACCTATTATATGTATAGTTACCAGATACCAGAAAATCATTCTAGATTATGCAGTTTCATGATTATTTTACCTCAACACTTTTCACATCAAATGTATGTCCCCTAGTCAATGCAAAAAAAAATTGTCTTCTCTCCCTAATTTCTAGCTCATCCTTAGAATCAGAAGTTTAGCTGCTTCCCTTCTGCCTCCTTCAATTATTAAGATTCCACATCATCCTGACAGAAGCCTCCACACAGCCTCTCCAGCACTGCTAACAGCAGCTTCATTCTCATTTTAGTTTACTCAAATACACATGCTTGATACATAAGGCTAGGAGAGTCGGATCCTCCATGACTAAAAGCATGAAAGTATATGTCATTTTTCTTGATCTTGATATCCAGCTGCTACTCCTTTGGCTGGTTTCTGATCAGTGTCTGATACTGCAAACAGCTCCACATTACATTACAGACAAATAACAAGTGGCATTTCACATATAACATGTCTCACAAATACAATGACTCTTACTGTCGGTCTCAAAGGGCACAGGTATTACTGCCTCCTATTTCAGGCACTGCAGGAAGAAAGTTTACACATGTAGATTTGCCAAAATTTGTCATTTGCCAAAATAAGGAAACAGACTTTTGGAAGAGATAGTCTCAGGGTGCCAGATGCTTTAGACACTGGACTGAACTATAAGAATAGCACATATGCATGAAAACTCCAAATAATAAAGGAATCAATCCTAGAATTTAAAATGAACTAATTTAACAATGGAACGGCATGTGGTCCACTAATTTACCTTTCTATTGATAAACTCATCTGAAACTTTAAGAAGTCAATTTCTAGGTACAGAACTTAAGAAAAATAACAACAAACCCCAACAACTAGAATATGATGAGTAACTAACTCCAAAGTTAGACTGCAAAGTATTTACACTTAAAATATCTGCAATAAAACTTATTTTTCTCACAAATGCTTCCTTATATTCACTCATTTCTCCAAATATGGTATAAGTAAATTCTCCATAGTCAACCTTATCACTCTTGCTATCATCAAGAATAAGCCATAAGGACTCAAAGTCCTGCAATTTAAAAATATTTTGTCAAAGTTCTTCCCTGTATCCTGAAATAGGACAATTTCTATAATGGGAAATTACAGTATTCTCAAAAAAACCCCCAAATTCCTAGATCCAAACTCACTCAAAGATTTGTAAAAATAACGCATTTCATCAGCAGTCACTGATGACTATAATTCACATTATTCACAGTTCTGATAGCTGTGAGCTACTTTTACAGCATAATATATAAAACAAAGACAAAACTTAAGTAAAAAACATAAACTAAATTATTTTTTTAAAGTCTAAAGAGAAAAAAATGGGTTGCAATCACATTTGCTTCTTCATGTCATAATGTAAAAAGATTGCATTTTTTAAATATATTATTATTTTATTTTTAAGAACTTCACAAAGAACTGAATGTAGAAATGCCAACATAGCACAAGAGGAAAAAAACCCAAAAAACAAAAGAAAACATGCACAACCCCAGTATTAAACTAGAGATTAAAGCAAAGAAAAGAAGCAATTCCATAAATTAAGAAAGAGAATATCCATGTTAACTGTTTCAGCTAGACTCACCCCTTCAGGCATTTCCAAATGGAATACTTTTAGAGCTTCTTTCAAGGCTGCCTGAGAGAGAAAACCATTGCTGTTCTTGTCTATTTGTCGCAAATACTTTCCTAAGCCTGTTATAACCCCAACTCCTCTTTTACTTAGTGTTTCTCTGAATATAGCTGAGGATTTAGAGAAATTAAGGACACAACATTTACCTGAAGCTGTCCACTTGCCATGGAGACAATATAGAAGTAAAGAACACTACATCTACAAATAATGGTGCTGGTGCATTTAGTGCTCCCTCATCTTTGATGAAAGAATGCCAGCCCGAAAGAAACCATCAGTTATTTAACATTTGAGTGAAAATCATATAAAGTGTGTCTAACAAGTAATATCTAACAAACTTTTTTCAAAGAGACCACATAAGGAAAGAAAAAATGGCTACTGCTCTCTATATGTTCAGACGGTAAAACTACCTACTTCCGTGAGAACTGATTACACTCCATGATTTAACATACAAAGTAACTTTGGAACAACTACTTCAGAACAATACAAAACTTCCATTATGAGGCACAGAGTTGCTTCTTTATTCTACAGACTTGTTAAGTACATGTGGAAATGAGAACAAAAATGACTAATTTGGCAAAATCATTCCCAAATTATACGCAGTTTCTATGATAAGACTTATGAAAGTCTTCAGCTAGCATAATCACTTAGGGATGTCTGAGTTTCTCAGCATACACTGTTAACAGAGGTCACCCGCTATTGCCTTCAAATTTCTTGTATCTACAATTTCAAAGACAAATAGGGGCAAGGTGAAAGAAGGAAGTTTTTTCCAGTGATGCAACTCAGACGTATGTTAAAAGGTGCCTTGACATATACACACACAGCATTCTTCCAGGCCACACCAGCAACCCTTAGATGTAGTCAGATAACTGAAAAGTCAGCTTGTGTATATTATGCAAGGGGAGAAATGGAATAACTAAAAGAATAAAAAATAACACTAATTATTATACCAACAATTTTTTTCTAAAAGTGAATGTCCAAGCAGTTTCTAGTGACCAAAGACTGCCTACTTAAAGCAGGTTTAGATAATGACAGTAAACAGGGGAGATTATACAGCCTGGAGCTGCTCAGATCAACCGTTTTTGTTTACAAGGTTACAAAAATAATACTCAACACTGTATAAACATCTTTTCATAATCTTCAAGAAAAAGCCATGCCTATGTCCAAAAGACTGTAGATAGGAATGTGGTAGAATTTTTTTACATAATCCAGAGTACACTACACAATTATACTCATGATTTTTAAATAGCATAATAATAGAGAATATCAAAATGCAACTTATCAATGTATAGAAACAGCGGCCAAAAGAAGCATCTAGCACAAAATTAATGGAAGAAATGATATGGTGTTTGTACACTTGGCCAGTAACAAATTTAATGCCAGTGTGACATAGCATCAGCTTTATGTTTCATAATTCTTTCAGAGATTATGTCAACACAGAGATTAATATTTTATTGATTACATTCATAATTACTCTGCACATTCTGCACCATCTTTATCCAAACTGTTTATTTGAAGAGATAGGAGAAAGCTTTCTTATGAGTGATTTGTGTTGGTATCAGAGTCTAATAATATTCTGACAAATATTAATTTTTTTTAAATTTCATTTACACAAATAAAATCTTCATAACATCACTATTGTTCATTGCACTGAGCTGTAAAGATAGAGATATGGAAATTAAAATTAAATGTGTTCTGGTAGATACAAACCTTGAATCTTCTTGAAAACTTTGCTGTCATCAACGACAAGAGTGCTGGAGCACTCTTCCTTGAGTTCCACCTTGAGAAGAACCTCTAAAGAAGTCAAAATTAATTTTGATTGGTGAAAGTACATGTAATGTGACTATATTCAAAACAGATGTAATAAAAAATCCCAATATTCTCAACTTTATATTTAATTCATATACTACCCTTATGAGCACAATATCCAATTGCTTGGGTTTGAGAGGGCACTCACAAAAGTCCTTGCTGACCAGCTGCAGATATGCAGAAATTATTTTCTAACAATATTAACTGGCATCTCCTCTACTAATTCATTCATGAATAATTCCTCCCATGCATAAAATCTCCAGATGTTTAGTTCAATTTTTATTTCATACCAATGGAAGAGTTTGTTAAACCAACCACATTTAATCGGCCAGAGGAAAATAACATGAAGTACTTTTCAAATGTCTCTTTAAAACACAAATAGCAAAGGTGCAGACCAAAAGTATATCTAGAAATTAAGGTTAAATTTTGGGTGGCTTTTTCTGCTAAGCTTCCTTCTGAGAAGGGCTTCCCACAAGCCTTCATCAGAAATACCTATAAAGGTTGACAAAAAATATTGTGGAAGAACATACTGGAAGAAAAAAAAACCAAACAAACAAAGTCCTAGAATTATTTGAATCAGAATATTAAAAATATGGAAAAGCATATTGCTTTTGCTCAGCAGTGTTTTGCCATGACATACTCCTCCTGCTTTCTGAGGCCAAAGACTTATCTCTCTGCTATCTAGTAGGACTTTTCATCTCCACTTTGGGTACCTCCCATTATGAAGTCCATAAAAACTTACCTACATCAGATCACCTAAACTGAAAAGTCAACAACCACCTGCAGAGGACACTCCCTCTAGAACATACGTAAACCAAAAGATTCATGGTTTGTGACAGAAGGGCATAGCTGCTCCTGGGAACCTGCAGTAGACCTTTTGGACTGTAGCTCAACAGGATTTTCTGTCAGTAGAGTAATGAAAGTAAGAGGACTTAATTCAAGAGTTTTGCACCAGAGAATAGACAGCTCAATAACATCCTCATACAGAAGAAAAAGACAGACTGAAATATAGTCACTAATGGATACAAGAACACCAAAGAATACAGAGAGAGCATAAAAAAGGAAATAATCTATTCTACCACAGGTAGCACAATATCCAGAATAATCCAGAATAAATCTTCTTTCTGGTTCTTCTATTCAGAGAAAACACTGGTTCAACTCCAAATTTCACAGGTACAAGATTAGCAACAAATGAAAAAAAAAGCTGTTTATTTGAATTATAGGATTCTGAGATGTAAAATGTTTTACATAAACTATCTGAAATTAAACTATATTGCGCTTTATTTCACTGAAACTGTGCCAAGAGGGAACAATTAGCACTAAGAATCATACAACTATACAGTTCTAGAACCAATTAAATTTGAATTTACTGTTCTATGCACTGTTAGCTTCCTATGGCTCCTTTGCAAAGCTTTCAGTCTAAAGGGACTTTAAGTGAATATTACCGTATCTGAGAACAAGCTTCATGTGGATAAACACTTGCAGAAAGAAAATAATAGTCAGGTTCTGCTAATAAAGTAGTCTTTAGATACTAAGCATATTTAATTGAGATTAAAATTATTTTCTTCCTAATCAGGAAGGGATCAAAGTATAAGAGAGAGCTGAAACTGTTTAGCCTGGAGAAAAGAAGCCTTGAAGGATCTTACCCTCGAGAAGTACATATGAATACTTGACAGAAAGGAGTGAAGAAAACTGAGACAGGCTCTGCTCAGTGGTGTCTGTTAACAAGACAAGAGGCAGTGGGCACAAACTGAAACACAGGAGGTATATGATTTGTATATAAAAACACGTGACCTTAAACAAAGCAAATAGAAGAGCTTCACATTTCAATTCTTACTATAAAATTACTCCTTACCATTCTAGGAAGTTACTGAATGCAAAATCCTCTAACATCTATTACAAATTTCTCCTAAGAACAGCCTAAATATGGATTCTGGTTTTAGCAGTATAAGTAATAAGGTATTAGGAGCTCAAAAAAAATGTTTTTTCTTAAGGAAGGAAAGGTAATTTAAAAATTATTTAGCAGCACTTACTTTAGATAATCCATAGCTGCTTCATCAATACTTATCACACGAAGGGTGAAGACAGGGTTCTGCTTAACACTTTCTGGAAGGTTATGATCAACACTTTGGAAAGTCAGATTGGCTCCCTGTTGGTAAAGCACACAATGATTTAAAAATAGGTTGTGTATTTTGTAAATAGAGGGGAAGAGAAAAGGAAGAAAAGCAGCAAACTAAAAGCAAAGAATGCTGAGAAGAATAAAAAAATGCAGTAGCTCTAACTGTAATATCTGGGCAAGTTGGTTTATAAAGTCTCTAAAACTCATGAATTTGAAAGGAGGAGACAGAGACACTTTTACTATGCAAGGGTCTCAACCACTTGGACTTTGAGAGATCTGCATATCTTAATGTCAGCCCAGAAAGCGTGATTGCAGATACGGAGATTCACAGACACAGCATCATTCCAAAGAGCTACTGAACTCGATGCAGTACATTTTCTGGATGACTTTATGATGCATCTTTATTCAGAACACATTTCCATCTGCAGACTGCAAAAATACATATGACAATAAAATATGAAAATCCCAACAAGTAGCTTTATCTTCCATATTATAAACTCATCTATTTCATCTTTGAAATTCTTAGGTGGTTATATAAGCAGTTAGGATAGGCATGTGATTAGACAAAACACACTAAAAACTAATGTCAACTGCTTTTACATTCTACATATCTCACAAACAAGGTTTTTCCTCTAAAATTCAGATTTGCAGGATAATGTGAAGAATTTGGCGAAAACAGTCTGTACTTGAAAACTTGCTCAAGTATTTATAAACCATGAACACTTTACCCAGTACAGAAGTACAGCACTACAGAAGGTGCAATAATTTTTTTAATCAGTCATCAGATTAGCTGGTAGACAAAGCTTAACATTGTTTCATACCAGCTCTAAACAGCTGGTTGTTTACATTTCAAACTGTAGGTTAAAAATAATTAACCTGCAATTTCTTCATGTTTAAAAAATATTTAATCATTGCTTCGAGTTAAAAATGCCAGCAAAGCCTTTGCCAGACCTTGCCAAGGTCTTTGGTCACTTCCTCTCCAGGACTCCCCGAGTGGATCATCTCGTCCAGAAAAGGTCCACACTGTCAGCCGTCTTGTGCCCTCTAGAGGGAAAACTGCAAACTACAGCTTAATCTGAAACCTCAGCTGGGAACCTCTAAAACGTAGGACAACAAAACAATCCAGACTTCTGAAAACCTTTAATTCAAAAATGTCACTTAAGGGGAAGACTTTTGGTCTTCCTGGAAGGCTGGATCACAATTAACAATTCAAATATCCAAATATTACCTCCAAAAAAAATGTCTTACATTCAGTAGAAGAATACTTACAATGTAGAAGTTACTAAAATCATAAGTTTTTCCCTTTCTTTGTCCACGTTATGTTCATAAACTCCCTTCTGAATGAAAGGCAAGGCATTTGTCCTGTGAAATAATCAAAACTGGTACTAAAACAATTAAATTTATTTAAGCTTCTTAGATACAGTGAAATATATTTTCTAAAATCCTTTTAAAAAGTAATTCATCCTACCTGTTTTTTTTCCAAACTGTCAAAATTCATACACAGTAAGGGATTTGTCACATGTGAAAAAAATATCCAATCAAATCCCTACAAGCATCGTGACCATTTCTGGAAGAGAAACTGAAAAGCACTGTTGTGTTTTTCATCTATATAAATCCAATTCAACCCAAACATAAGTAACATTTATTTTGGAATCAAGAATCCCTTGAGTTAGAAGGGACCCTAAAGATCATCTAGTTCCAAAACCCTTGCCATGGGCTGGGACACCTTCACCAGACCACTCTGCTCAGAGCTCCATCCAGTGGATGAACACTTGCAGACGTGGGGCATCCACAGCTTCTCTGTGCAACCTGCTCCAGTGCCTCACCACCCTCACAGCAAAGAATTTCTTCCTAATATCTAATCTAAACCTGCCTGCTTTTAGTTTGAAGCCCCCTTGTCCTATTACTACACACCCTTTAAAAAAGTCCCTCTCCAACTTTCCTGCAGCCCTCCTGTAGGGACTGGAAGGCTGCAAGAGTGTGTCCCTGGAGCCTTCCCTTCTCCTGACTGGACAATTCAACTCTCTCAACCTATCTTCATAAAGGAGGTGCTCCATTCCTCTGATTATCTTTGTGACCTTCCTGTGGATCACTCCAACAGGTCCTTCTCATGCTGAGGACCCCAGAGGTGGATCCAGCACTGCAGGTGGGGCCTGACAGGAGAGAAGCAGAGCAGCAGAATCCCCTCCCTCGCCCTCCTGGCCATGTTTCTTCTGGTGCAGGCCAGGATATGGTTGGTTTCCTGGGTGCAAGAGCACACTGCCAGATCGTACTGAGCTTCTCATCCACCAGTACTCCCAAGTTCTTCTCCTCAAGGCTGCTCTCGGTATCCATTTCATTTCCAATGTTGCATGATGTGAAATTTATTTTTTTCAAGAGCTCTTTGAGTATTTCCCCTAATCTACTATGAAATTCAACCTGTGGATCCGATCACATATTTTAATTCAATATTCCATTTTCCGTAATGCTAAAAACACCTCTCGAGGCTTCATGTTTTAGTATGCCAATATAATTTTCACTGATTAACTAAAGGATTATGTACACCAGGACTACTGCATTCATTGAGGTATATGGAAGTATGTTGCTGAATACTCAGCTGTGTCTAACAAGTATACAGCTCACAGCTGCAGAAAAGCATCACTTCCAAAACTGAAAAATGTGTTCATGCTACCACTACTCAAATCAGAACAGTTTCAAAGATGTTCTAATATTCAATACATAAGGAGCTATGAACACGTTGCTATGCCATTACTACTTATAGTAGTAGCCACATCTAAGATAAGGCTAAAATAATTTTAATCAACTGAGATGCAACAGCTGAAAGCACTATTCCACACAGCCCCTGTGGTAACTGTCCTGGATAGAGCTACAGGTATGATGGTAACATAACACTGCTTACAGATCTTAACATTGTGCTGTGGGATTCTAAAGCCACCATCCATTAGCCATGTCAAAATTTGCACTACATATGGACAGCCATATGTACTTTTTTTCTTCCACACAGGGAGCAGAAACATTCAGTGCAATTAATCAGTTCAAGAGAGAAATCCTCATTCACAAATTCAGAGCATTGAAAAGCTTCACAAAATTTGTGATTACCTAGATATAATCCTACTATCAAAGCATAGCTTGTGGGAGAGCATGTTCTCAGTTAGTCCTGGTTTGGTCCTTATTCTGTGAAAATAATGCAGCATGTTAATGATACCTATATGCCCACAGATAAATGTTACATAAAATTCAACCATTTCCAAACAGCAAAAACCAGGAAATACGGTATCCTTGGCAACTGGCTGAGGAGATGATCCTTTGTAGTTGAATTAGAAAGCTACTCAGAGCTGTAAAGTGTTCTGTTATATAATATGAGAGTACATTCACAGAGAACATAGATATGAATGGGAATTTTTTTTTACATGTGCTTATATAAAGAATTAACCTTTACTGCTCACCATACCTCCATGAACCAACACATTCTCTTGCAAAAATACCCAGGTTGGGGCTTTTTTACCCACCTAAATATTTTATATTGGCCCTATTAGTAATTCCAGAAATGGAGATTTATCTATGTGATGGATGTAAGAAATTGAGACTGGTTTTGTTTTCTTTTTTTTTTTTTTAAGAACACAAAGATGACATTTGATGAGAAAGATTTTAGAGTGGAATGTTAAAATGCACAAAGCAGAAATGCTTGGCCAAATGTTGAAAAAAATTAACAGAACAAAACTCAGACCTGCAGATTCATTTAATTTTATGGATCACAGTGTTTCCTCAGGTTTATTTAAGTCCTTGGAGTGACTAGTTCAATGCTGACAGTCCAGGAATGTCATTTAAATACTAATAGGGTTAATTATTGCAGCAGAAATCAAAACATGAAAGAAAAGTATGATTATATTGTGAAGATCTACATTAGCATTTATAGATGCATATTTATGCAATTTATACACCTAAGGATAGGAATCTCTAAAAGAATATTGACAGGATTGAAGCATCCAACCACTTGGAAAAGGCTGGCAAATCCTTGTGATGAATAGTATCAATATAAATCTAACAATGTTCTCTCAGGTTTATAAATTCAATGAATCAATCATAATACGCAGAGAATTCACATAAAAAGATCCCTATTATTCCATTAGGCAATAACCAGAACAGGAAAGCTACAAAAAAGGCCTCATAGGAAGCTGGTGGATCCAAGCCAAAACCAGAACATCTGGAAAGGCAAACAGAATTCACAGAGCTTAAAAAAATATACAGAAGAAAATTTTTATAAACTTACTTTGTTTTGTGGAGTGTCCTTTTTCTAATGTGCATTGGTGCTATCCCAACTCCCAGAAGTCCTTGAGCTGCCTTGCAAGCATCAGAACCTGTAGACTGCTCTGGATCACTTATAACAGCCCTGACCACAAAGAGCAGGGAGAAACCCTTTGACTATTAGTATGGCTGAATTTCAGGTCTTAAATATTTTTATGCAGGAAAGAAAATACCCAAGAATAATACAGTAATACAACCTTGGAGTTATCCACTAACCTTGCATAAATTTGTGGGCCTATTTTTTTGTTTTTACAAATGCTTAACTTTATTTCTCAAAATCAAACATATGCAATAATATTCTGGCAGTGCAGTGCTATGTAGCAATGTTACATGCAGATACATATTATTTAAAGTATGTCTTATATATCTTTATGTAAAATAAATCTTAGTATTATGAAGGCTTGTGGCATTTTTCATAATTTCTACTATTTCCATAAATATTTGACCAGTGATAGTCTTTAACCATGACTCCCTCCCTCCAATATCAGTGATATCAGTTACTAGCACTGGCCAGTGACATGACCTCAGAATCACAGAATAGTCTGGGTTGGAAGGGACCTTAAAGATCATCTAGTTCCAAACCCCATGCTGGGGGCAGGACACCTTTCATTAGACCAGGTTGCTCAGAGCCCCATCCAATCTATCATCCAACAAAAACATTGCCACTTCCTCCCTCAAAGAGCTAACTACGCAGCTGAGAGGTCTCAAAGTCCCAACAAGCAAAAAGAAACAGAGGAACTAGGTTCATTTTGATATTCTCTGTATTTTGAACATTTTTATATTCTCGGTATCAGTTCAACAAATAAGCAAAAGAAGAGACCCTTTAAAAATAAATGAGATGCTCATTATGCTATTGAAATGGTTATCAGAAGGGAAAAAATAATTTTGCATGGTTATTATAATTTTCTAAAATTGCTCTCTGATCTATACAGAAAAATCTTTGTACACATCAGTTACACTGATTTAACTGCAAGATTTGCTCTACTAAAAAAATATTCAAAACACCTTTGTATTTTCTATAACAGTTTTTTTATGCAAGTTTTGAAGCAATCTTTTATGATTAACATCCTGATATCTGATACCAATTTATTTAGAAGTACTGGCAGAGTTATATTTGGAACATAAACAGAGAGATTTTTTAAATTAAAACTTCATCCTGATGCAGCTGCAGCGCTACTGAATATTGTTTTGACATTATCAACAGAAGGGTTCAGAGTAGGAGAAGGAATACATGGAAAAAATAAGGCAAAACAGCAGAAGGAGGTTAAACACAGAATGGGCATCCATGATTCAAGATGCACAAAACTGTACACTTAATGCAACATCAGTAGTACAGAAACACTACAACACAACCAGCATATTTTTAAGATCACCTCTGTAATAATCTTTAAAGGGATATGTCACAGGCCAAGCCCTTATCTGAAAACTGGGGGTTTCTACCCTGTATAGTTCCATAATTTCAATCCTGATAAATGAGGATTAAAATTGGAATTCAACATTGTGTTTCATGACAGTCTTGTTTCCCTCAGGCAATCTTCTTGTCATGTCAGCTTTTAAATAGTGTAAAAGTGTTAATAGACTTTTAAACAACATAGGGCATTTAAACTGCCATTGTAACAGAAACAAAAGAAAACTAAAATGGTGAAGTGCAACATTTCAACCTCAAAATCTTAGGATTTGATGGGCTGGAACACCAGTGCAGATGACTCTAGAGACTGTAAACTATGCATAGAATGAAAAATAATCTAGACATACCCACAGATAATTTTAGTAAGTGTAAAGTAACAAGAAACTATATTAAACTAGCTTGCATCTTCTTATACTGCCATAACCAGACAGCTTGCATAAAGGCCTGAATTATTAAAGCATGCTTAAAATAGAGGGATCTTTCTGCACAGAAGCAATGCTTTCTTGAAGCTAAAGGGACAGCAATGAAGGCAGGAGATCTTACTGTACAACCTGGATCGATTCAATTTATAACACTGCCTTTTTTTCCTACATGCCCAGTAGTGGTATAATACTCCTTTATGACTGAAAGGTGCTGTGTCAGTATTAATAAACAATTAATAAATATTAATAAAGCTAAGATTTTTAGAAAGGACAATAAATATTGAGGACTTGTAATTTATAACATCAGGCATCCATATATTTTCTTGAGGTGCAAGAGGGTTATTTTCGAGAGCTAGTGCTATTGTAAAGACCTTAAAATAGGTTCAAATATAAAATTAAAAATTATTTGCAGAAAAAAATAACATACACATGGCAATTTAAACTGATATTTTAAGTTGCATTAAAAAGACTTTTCACGTAAAGAATTTTTGCAAATAATACTACTACATAAGACTTCATAAGACTTGGAACAAGATGACCAAAACTTTCTTGCTCTGAAGCAAGAAAAGCCAAACACTAACAGATCTAAATTCTTCTGTAGGGAAAATTGAACTTTTACATTATAAATTCATTTACCTCCATAATTGATCCACAACTGGTTCTACAACAGCCTGTTTTCTCCTCTCTGCAGCAACATCCTCCTGCAATGAAAAACTGGCTGAGAACAAATGAAAAATACAACAGCAGGCACTTTGAATAAGATACCCTATAAGACAGCATTCAGAGGTCACAAACTTACCCATGCCACAAGTAATAAATTTCTACTAATAGAGTTCTATTTGCATAAAAAATAGACATATAATATTCTCTGCTACAGACTCGGTTTGTCTATGCATATTAGTTGTAATAAATACGAGAATTCTAGTATTTAAGTTGACAGACAAAATCCTTATTTCTGTATTGTTTCCCATACATTCTGTAAGTACAACAGAGGCTGAGACTCACATTATTCCAGGTTTTACGGGTGACACACTTTCCAAATAAGAGAATAAAACTTTACCTCCAGCAATATTTAGTCAAAAAAATTCTTTTAAGACTTAGTCTCAGTTGCAAGATTTTTCTTTCCTGCATGCCACAATAATTTTCTGCTGAGACAGGTCAATCTGAAAAACCTTTCAGGAAATATCAACCTAAAGGGGAAAGAAGATTAAACATGATTTTATTATTTCTATTAGAATAACACTGAATCATAACCTTGTGTCATTCACTGTGTGCAGGCGTTGATCATACATAACCTGTTACAGAGAGAAACTAGAGCACAGGAGGATGGCCCAGGATAGTATGGAGACCACCAGCAATAACCAGGCCTCAGCATTTCTCATTATCTTCCACATTTCTGAACTTTTTTATTGCATTTACATTTGTCTTTTATTAAAAAAAAAAAAAAACAACCCTATATGTGGGAAAACAGAGATTATTTTTACTGAGGGGGTATATGCAGCCTTACATATTTTAGATATTCTGAAACTAAATAATTAAGATATTTTTCTAATTGGTCTTGTGTGCGAAGCAAATTCTAGAGAGATCTAGCCTTTGTGTTGATGAAGAACTGAAAAGTTCCCAGGTACCTATAAGACATAATTCCTAATTCTACAGGGATATTATGGGTAGAATTCACAATCTTCAAATAAATACTGAATGGCACTAGTCAAAAAAAAAAGTAAAATCAAAAAAAACCCAAATAACTAATGCAACACCAGATCAGCTGTTGGTTATTCCAAACTGATTTATTCTGAGTTATTGATTCTTTACCCATTAACTGCTGCAACAGATGTATTAAGAAGAATGATGTAAAGGAGGACACAGTGATTGTATAGAGCAGTATTTGTTATAACATATTCCATGGACCCTGGCTTATAGATCCAAATCAGTTAGCATGTTGAAAAGAATCTCATTAAAAAAAAAAAAACCAAGAAAACTTTACACCCTTAATTTCAATTGAATATTAGGTCACTGAACATAATCTTTCATGAAACATCTTCCATTCTGCTCTTAGACAAAAGCTCTACAATGAAATTACAAAAATGCAGAGGGCAAACATTGAACTTGCAGCAGCTCCCATTGGTAAAAAAGTAGTAACTGTTGCTCCCTAAACATGGGCATCCAGAGAAAACCAACCTTCTTCAGAGGTTATATATGACATCTATTTGCAATGGACGGTGAATCACAAAATTGTAGAATAAACTGAACTCGAAGGGACCAACAAAGAACATCCACTCCAACTCCTGGCACCACACAGGACCATCCCTGAGTCACACCATGTGCTCAAGAACATTGTCCACAAACTTCTTGAACTGTCGGGTTTAGTGTTGTGATGACTTCCCTGGGGAGCCTGTTCTGGTGTCCAACCACATTCTGGGTGAAGAACCTTTTCTTGATATCCAGCCTAAACCTCCCCTGACACAACTTCAGGCCATTCCCTCAGGTTCTGTCACTGGTCACAACAGTGAAGAGATCAGGGTCTGCCCTCCTCTTCCCCTCATGAGGATGTTGAAGACCACACTGAGGTCTCCCCTCAGTCTCCTCCAAGCTGAATAGACCACGTGACGTCATCTGCTCCTCATATGGCTTCCCCTCAAGACCCTTCACCAGCTTTGTTGCCCTCCTTTGGACACTCTCTAAGAGCTTCATTTCTTTTTCATATTGTGGCACCCAAACCTGCCCCAGCACTCAAGGTTGAGGCCACCCCAGTGCAGAGCAGAGGGGACAAGGACAATCCCCTCCCTTGCCCGGGTGTCAATGCTGTCCCTGATACCCCCAGAACAGGCTTGTCCCTCCTGGCTGCCATGGCACTGCTGACTCATGTTCAACTTGCCACAGACCAGGACCCCCAGGTCCATTTCCATGGCGCTGCTCTCCAGCATCTCATTCCCCAGTCTGTCCATACATCCAGGGTTGTCCTGTCCCAGGTGCAGAATTTGGCACTTTCTCTTGTTGAACTCCATGTGGCTGGTGATTGCCCAGCCCTCTGATATGTCGAGGTCTCTCTGCAGGGCCTCCCTGCCTAGAGGGAGACAGTAGCTCCTTACAGCTTTTGTATCATCTTCAAACTTGCTCAGTATCCCTTCCAGACCTGTGTCCAATTATTTATGAAGATATTGAAGAGCACAGGGCCTAAGGTGGAGCCCTGCAGAACCCCACTAGAGAACTTTCATCCCAAATTACAGAAAAATCAAGAGAAGTTCTACTTTAACATTTGGCTTTTTGGTAATGATTACAGTAAAAGGACATGTTAACATTGTGTATCCTTGAGCAAAATTTTCAAGTACCTTAAAATGAAATATCAACAATTGAGGCAACGTATACAAAATGGAATTAATACCCACGCAGTTATTACTGCCACTTTTTTCTAGTATTCTGCCACTATCAGAAGCTGGACCTAGGAGACCCTGAGATGGTGCTCAACAGAGAGTCAGCCTGTGCTGAGTGTTAATGAATAACAAAAGGGCTTCTGAAAGTCCCAGTAACACCTTGCTCAGACACCTGCTGCCTTTATTTTAAAGCATGGCAGCTACAGAGTATCTTGTATTTTGTGGTTCTGCACTGCTCCCTTTCTCAGGGTTTTCACCATACTTGCTTTAGCATTAAGTAGATACTCTGGGGATAGTTCAAGACTTTTTTTCCATTATCTTTAGCCAATAGTATAGATTTTTTAATTTATTCTAAAAATAAAAGCTTAAGTACTTTCTCAAAAGATTTTGTTATCATGAAAATTAACAGTGACCTCAGTAGAGCAACATTTGCATTCACTTCAACAGGACTAAAAATCAAATAAATGCTTGCAATGATGCAAAATTCAGTGCATAGTGACAAGCAAATAAAATGAATTAAAATTACTATTTACCTAAAAAGATCATAAATTTTCTCATGGCTTAATATTCCATGAGAAAGTCAGAATGCTTTCAAAATAACCCCTTTCAGCAATACCTTCAAAAACCAGTTATAACAGCCATCACTCTGCATATGCAAATAGTGAATCATGCAATATCAAATCAAGGTTCTTCATCACTGTAAATGATCCTAAATCCAAGGCCTGGCCTCAGATGGGCAAGACTCCTATTGTTCAGTCCCAAAAGGAGTAAAATTCACATCTATGCAAGAAATTAAAGAAGCATATTGAGTACATCCACGCAAGGAAAGTTTTAATTCTCCCTTCTGCAGGCTAGTGAGTCCATGCTGGCCTCCAGACTTCAGGGCTCCCTCCTCCCTTCAGAAAGGATCTGACTAAAGATCAGAGCAAAACCAATTGAAAGAAAAGGCCAAGGGAGCTTGGGTTTGTTTAGTTTGCAGAACCAGCAGCTATGAGGCATTCTGAAGAGAAGTTACAAAGAAAAGAGAACCAAACTCTTTTTGACAGAAGCCAACAGCAGAACAGGAGGCAAAGGTTAAAGGTTCCACACTGAGCCTTGGGAGGTGTGGACAATAGGAAGAACTTCACACAGAGAATAACGTCACCTGAAGATGTTGCTTAGAGACACTGGGGAAGCTCCATCCCTAGAGCTTGAAGACACAGCCAAAGTTCTTGCTGACTCAGTCTAATACTAGCTGATGGAATTACGGAATCCATGGACCATTGAATACAAGGCTCAGCTAAAAGCTACATATCAGAGGAAATCAGAGACTCATAGAATAACCTGACCTGGAAGAGACCCACGGGGATCATCAAAATCCCACTTCTGACACTGAATGTAACATTATGATTAGGTTCACTCAACTACCTCAGTTATTCTTAGTTGCATGAATGTATCTGTATCTATTACTCATAATTTGTGTTCTCATTTATACAGATTATTGCATAAAGTACAAGCACTGCAGACAAGATTTAAAAAATGCTCACTGGATTGCTCAGTTCAGCTCCCGTTGCAAGAAAAGTTTAAATTCATGATTTCAATGGGTGCAATTACATACTAGACCCAAATCCTCAAAGGAATAACTTCTGTTGAATATCTGAGAAGCCATTCTCCACATCTAGGTGGCTAGCAGCATAACATCAGTCCAAATACTTACAGTTTCTGATTTTCTTATGTTGTGCTGCATATTATAAGTCTTGTTTGTATAGCATTGTTGCAGGAGAGCTTTCTTATCAAGAGGTACAAAATCATCATGTCCATCTTCAAGCAGTGTACCTTACACAAAAATAGCTACTTTTTATAACTCAAATTTAATGAATTGTAATAAAAACAAACTAAAAAGCCATATGTTTTCCTCAGCAATTTATTTAAAAGTACTACAGTCTTTATTTTTTACTTTTTAAAGTGTCTTCTCCTTCATGCTAATTAAAAGAGAACTCTTTTAAGCCTAGCTTTCTACAGAAATTGAACTTACAAGGAAAGACTAGAGAGCAAAATTTGTATCTTTTGAATACTTACCAGTTTTCATTCATACTGAAATAAATAATAAATTTTAAAAATCTCAAAAATACTGTGTTCCTACAAGCTGCAGCAAGTCAGAGAAAGCAGACTTTAGTATCTCTGAGGAGAAGACAAGAACTCATCCTTTTTCTGTTCCGCTCAGGAACTGCCAAGTGGAAGCAGAGGATTTGCTGTTAGGTATAAAGCTCAAAGCTCACTGTAGAGATACTGCTTTGTGACCAGTGAAGAAGATAAATACAGCCTAGACAGGAAAAGCCAAAGCATGCTACTGGTTCTAACAGACTTGTAAACCAGTCCCAGGGTATTACAGAAATATTTCCTACGTGGACAGTATGAAAAAAAAAAAAAGGATACAGGAAATTTTTACAGAACTTGCAAAGGAGTTAGCATAAGAAAGAAATCAAAAGAGTAGGTTTTGTTAGCAATCTCCTGCATGAGCACCTTCTTTTCAGAAAAGAAAAGTTGTTACAAGTTCCACTAATCAAGCAAAACAAGTGTATTGAAATATTTTGATCTATTCATCCAATCAGGTAGTGATAATATCTAACATAAAAAAATTGTTCTGATAGACATCAAATTAAAATCTGTGAGAAGAATTAACATACATGCTTCTAGTGTTTAGCAAGTATCTTTCTGGAACTCAAAATCAGCAGAAAAAAAAAAAAAAGCCAGTCCTGCTTTTTCTCTCCCAGCATACATTTGTCATCTATTTCTTTATTTTCAGATTAACTTGGCTCCTCCTGTAAATACCCTTTTGATGGGCTTGCAGTAGTGCACATAAAGGAGTCACTCCTTGAAAAATAGATGATAGACCAGTACATTAGAGTGGAATTATTAGAAAAGAAAAAANAAAAAAAAAAAACAACTTAAAAATACAAAAATATCCAGAGAAAACCAATCTCCAGGGCAGAAAATCTTATCTGCCACCAAACATAAAATTAAACCACAAAATACCTCAACTTTATTTTCATTCACCTCTTATTTACAGAATTTTTATTAATAGTTTTTTTCAGATTCTCCTTTATCTGATTACTAGAAGCACAACTATGAGGAGAAAGCTCTTTTAAAGCTATCTACAATAAGTGAAACAATTTTTCTTTTGAAAAACCTTCCCATTTTATTCTACTGTATGTAAACAAAGTAAATTCAGTAAACTCGTTATTTATCATAAAGCTTTTCTCTGAAAAGCAATGAGTACAATATGTTCCATCAACATTTGCATACTCAACTCTCCATTAAGATTCTTAAATGGTCATCTACCTTCAGCAGAATCTAGCACTCAACCAGTCCTCACAGCTGTTGCTTACTTAGGTTTCCTGGCTCCTTACACCTACAATGATGCATCTTTCCCTGTTCAACCACTCTCCTCTGCTATCTCTTTCAAACAAGATGAAAGCTGGGGGTTTTCACCCCTTTGTTTTCCAGCTTCTCTCCACTGATCTTCCCTTCTTTGCACCTTAATTTAAAAACACGAAAAAAACTGGCAGAATTAGTACAGCTTGCAGTCCAACTGTACTGAATCTTACAGAGCATCAAAGCAAAAAGTACAGATAATACCTTTCATTGTTTTAACCCCATATTCCTTTGCATTTTCTGTGTTAATAGTTCTCTAAGGAACAGATTAAATCTTTCATTTCTCCTTCTTTAAGTCCTATATACAGTCCCAATTTACAGAATATTAATTAAAATACTTCTAGATTTAAAAAATAAAAATGCTTGAATTAATTTCTGGTTTTGGAAATAACATTTTACCAAGATCTTCCCATTGTCCCTCCTCTATTTAAAGGCTGTAAATTCTTCCTTATCAATCTGCTAATCTTCAGGCTCAGGCTAGAGGTGCACTAGGAAGGCCAGTGTTACTTTCCTTAGCAGAGAACACAACTGTGCACAAATTCTCAGAGCACTTCAGTTTCTTGCTCTGCAACAATTGAAACAACCTTCCTATAGTTTATTTCCCCCTCAACATTAGATGCTTAAATGACACGTTTTTATTTCTTTACAATAAAACCATGAAATTAATGACATACATGTGCAAACCCTTCCAAACAGTGTAATCAAATAGTGATACACATTTGCAATTAAAAAATGCAATTTCTACCTTGCCAGCTACCTTTTAATCAAGTAGTGATGTACATTTGCAATTAAAAAATGCAATTTCTACTTTGTCAGCTACCTTTATTGAAGTGTCTGGACACTGGAAGTGGTCTTTTTTCTTTTCTGCAATTCTCTGAGGATGCTGCTTATAGTCTTCTTCGTACCTGCTTCATACCGACCATGCTTCAGTTTGGATCTTTCTGTGGGGGATGGCAGATTTTCTGATCTTGTCTCCTGCTCCAAGAAAGAATGTTAAAGCAATGAGTGATCAATATAAAAGCCTCTGGCTGGTCTACTGAATGAGAACGGCTTTTTTTTTTTTTTTAGTTCCTGTCCAGTATAATGTCTGAAACTTCTTGACATGATGCTTCAAGTTAAGAAAAAATGCAAACAGGACTGCATATTCAGGCTTAATTTTCTTTGAGTTCTTCAAATTCTACCATTTTTAAATCTAAAAAATACACACTCAATGGCTTTACATCACTTTTAAAGAAAGAAGTCAGATTTGGTGGTTCTGCCTTATCACTAAAATGAAAATACTGACATTTGATTTTTGGATGGCTGAAAATAGATGGATGGATGTTTTTTGGTCAGAAGTTCCAATATTCTTGTGCGGCAAATGAGAAATGGGACACTGTTCCTTAGAAAAACATCACCTGCATAGCTAAGTACCTTTCTAACCTTACACCCATTTCAGGGCTCTGCACAACAGAGACTGGGATCAGTAGAAAGGGCAGTAATGACAGAAGTCCAAGATTCCATTCTCTTCTGTGTCCCTGAGTAACTAAAACCTTAAATATTTAAGCTATATTCCTTCAGTCCTAACAAAAGTAAGGTGGCCTTCTCTAGCATCTCTACTCAACACTGGTAACTCACATTGCAACAACAGCGTTACAGTCTTGCTTTAGAAAACTATTTCTCAAAACACAAAAAGATTTCTGTTTTTGAAGAGCCAACTTTCTCCTCCAAAAGAGGATTCACATGCCTTTCCTGGTTAATTCCTGAATTATAAGAGTATATTTAAATTTTTCTTCCAAAAGTGACCTATTTTAGGAAGATTTACTTACACCATTACTGAAGAAACTGGAATCTGTCTGGCTCAAGGAAAGCTTGGTCAGAGCCCCAGAAGCAAGAAATGCAGAAATAAAGGCCACTCAGAGGAATATATTAAAATATTTTAAAACAGCTTCTTCATAAAAAAATCTTCTCCATAAAAAAATAAAAGAGATGGGAAGCAAGTCAGGCATAAAAGGGAGAGAGGAAGAGGGAGAAAGGGAGACACAGAGAGAGAGAGAGAGAGAGAAAGGGTAACTAAACAGAAGATACATTCCAATTCATTGAGCGCTCAGTGTTTAAGATATAATGAAGGCAGAAAGGAAGCAACAAGACATAAAAGAAAGCAGAAAAGAGAGATCAAAGAAAGCAGAAAAGAAAGGGAGAAGGCCCTGAGAAACAAAGCCACACCAACCCTCCATTAGCACTCCTGCAGCTTGACAGAGTTATATATATGAACTTTGTTTAAAACAATGATAAAGCAAGCAGTGTAATTATCAGCATCCAGACCCAAAAAGGCTCTAACAGCTGAAGCATGCCTGCACTGCACAGTTACAAGGCAGTAGAAAGGAAAACAACCTATCTGTACATGTTCACAGTGACATCTTAAGACATGTATAAATACCTATGTTGGGCACATATTCTAAAAACTAGTACATTCTTAGCACTTTTTAAATGAAATTGTTTTTCAAGTACAGAATCCATTTGGTTATATAGGGAAACATACAAAATACTGATCTTGGCAGATTCATCTTGAACTCCAGCCAATCTGGAGTTCTGCCTTCCCAGTTACTATATTGTTTCAAGGAGCACAGGTTATGTACAAATTAATTTAAAATTGGTATTCCTTCTAGTTAAAATCCTGGGGATTTTTTTGTAAACACTCATTTGGATATTTCTTAGGTTTACATAAGTTAAATAATTTTGAAATAATGGAATTTTGATCAGTGTATTTTTAATAGTTTCTCCAATAAGCTAATTCCCATCACACAAAAGAAATTAAAACATTACATTTTCAGATCATATACCATAATACTGAACTGATAAAGACTTTTTGTCAGTCTGTATTTTTTCAACTTCTTTACCTCCATTTTGTTCTGATGCAATTTTCTAGACACCTGTTTAAAGGAAAACAGGAAATAAGTTGTATCATGATCAAATAAAAAATTGTCACATTTATTTTGTTGATACTTAATTCAGATAAAAGAGATCAAAAGACCTCTTTTCCTGCACTCAGGGAAATGTAATAACTGAATAATTAAATTAACTCTTAAAACATTTATAATGGATATTGATCCTAAACAATGTTGCACTGTACTGTAAACCAGAATATTAGCATCTGGGCTACTGATTTTCCTTAAAAAGCACCTAAGACTAGTGGTGATTAAGTTTCTTAGTCATCCAGGGGTAAAAAAGCTAACATGATGAGGAAATTTTAATAATAAAAAGAGTGCCAACAAATTAGACATAATTCCAAAGTTTGTGTCACAGCTCTGTTTTAAAGACAACAGACCTAAGGAAAAACCATGAAATGGCTGCAAGTAACTCCAAAAGTTTTCTTTTCACCAGAAGTAACTGCTGTTCCATAGAAGTAATACTTAGTGTTTGTAAACATGGATTTTTTGTTCAATCATACACTTACTACTACTAATCTTTGCTATTACCACTATTAATATAGCTCTTAAAAAATAAGTACAACAAAAGGGTAAGTGGATCAATCAAGAAAGAGCTAAGCTATGTAATAAAATCATTTTTTCTAAATATTCTAAAGCGTCTCAGCAAAAGGACTTTGCCAAAAATATTTTGGACCAACAGCACTTGGAGATATGAGCTTAACCAAAAGAAAAAAAAAAGAACTTACATAAGAAAATATATGCATGCCTTTCCAAATTACTGCTAAAGGGGTATATTATAAAGATATTTGTAGTGACAGACTGACATGTTGATGCTGTGCATATGGAGTTTGTAATGACATTCTCCACTCTGAAGATGAATCTAGTTGGCACCTATGAGAAGAACCTCCAGTGTACGGTATGTAAGAGTCTCCATCCTAAAATCACAGGAAAAAAAGGACAAGCAATCATAATTGTTTTATATTCAGAGTGATACTTTTATAAATTCCTGAAAAATGTGAATTCTAAAAGCTTTTTGAGAAAAATTTAATTCACAATTTCCTCTTCATCAGAATCTCCCAGCCTCCCTATATCTAGGCATGGCACCCTGCAGGGAGATAAACATTTTTTAAGAGCAATACTTTCCCTTATTTTTTAACAATAAAAGTACTGCCTATTAGTTATTATTAGGTCCTTCACGAAAAATTCCCTGCAACTGGACATGGCCTACTCAGCAAATCTCTACTAGCTCCTCTTGCTTCAGCTCAGCAAGGGGCCAGTGAGCTTCTCTTTCCCAGTAGCAGAGCACCCTGGCAGCCAAAAAGGACCCTTCTTTACTCCCACATTTACTCCCTTCTTCACTCCCCAACAGGAGCTACTGCAACAAGATCATAAATCAGGGATACCTCACTCTTGTCTCTCACAGCACCTCCGTGTCAACTTTCCTCTATGATCAGCCAACAGAGAGGCAATAGGGAAGCAATCGCTACTTGGGATGCAAATCTCCTGAACCTTCCATTAGAGATTAACACAGTAGAAGATAAGCATACCTCAGTAATTTGTTCTGCTTAAAGAAATGAAAACATCTCCAATTCATCAAAGCATCTCTGTGCCTTCTGCCTTTACTCCAGGGATATTGCAGAGCACCATGAATACGTATTTTTTATATTTCACCACAAATATTTCCAAGCAACTCTATTATAACTTCTTGGAATAAGAGAGTTCCTTATTTTACCGTCTTTTTTTTTATTATTAGATAATGACAGACAGTACACAGAAATTGTAATTTTTTGACTTTGGTTGGAAGAATCAAAGGTCATAGTCACACACACTTATAAAATAATTACATACATTGGCTGTAAGGCATTTCAGTAAACAAAACTGGCTAAACTATCAATCATGGTCCTTGAAAGAGTAGATATTTCTTATGTGCCAATGTCACTAAAAGGTTTTAAATTTTAAAAGCACAAAGAAAATTTCCCATTGCTTGTAAAAATCCTTCACAAGAGTTTCTCTGAATTTTTTACTCTAATACTTGTAAAAGCAGTCAATAGTTAAAATACCGCTTTTCTCCTTTTGCAGAAACATTAAAAATATTCAAGAAAAACAATGTATAAATATGTAAGCTCTGAGTGACACCCTCTGAAGAGGATGGAGCCAGGTTCTTCTTGCTGGTGCCCAGCAATAGGACAAGAGGAAATGGACAGAAACTGATGCACAGGAAATTCTACCCAAAAAAAACTTCTTCACTGCAGGTGACTGAGCACTGGGACAGGTTGCCCAGAGAGGTTGTGGAGTCTCCCTCATTGGAAATACTCAGCTGGAAAATCTGGACGCAATCCTGAGCAATGTGCTCTGGGATGACCCTGCTTGAGCAGGGAGGTTAGACCAAATGGACCAGTGGGTTAGATCCAGTGCGGTCTCTTACATCCTTACCCATTCTGTAATTAAACCTCCACTCAGCCAAACATAAATCAACTTAATTCCAAAGTAAATAATCCATCAAATATTCTATTCCATATATAAATCAGAGAAAACAAACCTATGATGATAAAATTAATAGATCACTAAGTTGCACTTCACTACAAATGCAAATGCATTGTGTTAATAATACACACAATTAAACAAGCTGATCAGAAATAGAAGCAGACTTACTCTGGTGGGCAAGAACTGTGTGTAGCATGTCTATTTGGTCTCCAGCCCTAAAAGAATGACACATTATTACACACCTAGGGGATCCAGATTAAAATACATACTTCTCCCTTTCAATTTCCCCTGAAGTATTTAAAATTAGTGGCTCAAAGT
This sequence comes from Cyanoderma ruficeps, assembly GCA_008694505.1. Lineage (NCBI taxonomy): Eukaryota > Metazoa > Chordata > Aves > Passeriformes > Timaliidae > Cyanoderma > Cyanoderma ruficeps. The sequence goes on from VZDJ01004378.1 coordinate 19,285,720, forward strand.
ATCTGGCCAACATACCTGACTAAGACACTACTAACAACGGGAAAAAAACAAAAACTTCTCATTGAAAGCTAATTCTTACACATCATGAGACTAAAAGATTGAATATTCATCATAACAGAAAGATTTCCAGCCATTAAGAATCTAGGCAGCATCCACATCAGCTATTAATAATACATTAAAAATAATCCATGTTCCTGAGGCTTTATATCGTCACTGCTCACAAGGCTTTAGGTCACATTGTCCTTGCTGGTTGGGAACCAACCCTAAAACCAAAACCACAAGACTGACAGCCAGCTGCCTCACAAGGAGCTAGATCAGACCCCAATGAACCCCGGGTACTTGGTGTAACTGTTTCATCTCAGCTTTACTAGAGCAGTCATGATGATGCTTGGGCAGTTCACTTGATTTATTTTGCAAAGCTGCATTCCACACAGATCTCCAAACTCAATTGAGCAAGAATATAGCAAGAAAAAAAGACTTGAGCCAAAGCATCACCTATCCCCCTATGCCCTTTGGAAACAGGTAGCAGCCAATCCCTAGGGAAGGTCGCTTGGAGCAAGCACAAAGGAACAATTCACCTAGCTGGCCTCACAGTTCGGAAAAAAAAAATGGTTCGAGAACATTGAGAACCAGGGCTAACATTTTTGTTTGCACACTTTTCAGCTCATAAATCTCAGCATCACAGCCTAAACTGAGCAGAATCCTATTTCCAGCAGTGACCGAACATCCTTCACGATCTGAGAGCAAGCAGGAATCTGTTACTCCTTTCTTGCCATACAGCCTCGCGGCTGCTCCCGAGGCAGAAGTTCGGCAACACTACCCTCTAGTGACTCCAGGACGAGCCGGGCACCCAGGTTTGAGCGCTCTCCCTCCGCACGCAATGAGCACCGCCACCGTGTGGTCACCAAAGTAAGACCGCCAAGGCATCAAAAACTAGGCATTACATCTCACGTTTATCTTTTTTTCTCTACCATTTCAACTGTGGTCAGGTAAAGAACACAGATAACTCTAAATGTTAAGGCCTTAATATAATTCCTTTTCTAGAAGTCAACAGATCAGGAAGAAAGCAAACAAAAAACATTGTGAACACTGGGGTGAAGCACATGATTTCAGCACGTTAATTAAGATTTATTTTTGCAAACTACCAAAAAACCATATCGACTAGAGAGTCTAAATTTGGAAACGTACTTGCACAAGAAAGAAAAAAAAAGGGATGAGAGATTAGATATAAAATGGCTTTTCTTTTCTTTTACAACCTACACTAAATGCCCCAGATGTTCTTGTCCACCGGTATTTAATTTCCAAAAAACTGGTTAAAACTTTAACAGAAACATTATAACATTATTGTGTTATCATTTACGAAGGGTCTTTTTTCATTCCAAACCAAACTGAAAAGAAGACCAGCAACTTGGCAGTCAAACTCCAAGAATTACTGATGGGGTCACACAGCAAATAAGGAAGTGAAATGGGTGCTTGGGGGCTGAGGGAGGATTAGCAGTTAACTTTAGTTCATAGGCATAAAGTACACAGTATCTGTGAGAAAAATCAACTGTTACTAATAATATTAATATTTACCTTAGCAGTAAAGAAAATAATGGCCCTCAGAATCCAAGATCATATTCGTAGGGACTATCAAAAGCTAGCCCTAAAGTTTCTACTACAGTGAACCTGTAAGGGTTGCACACTGACCCTATCTCAAAGTGTAGACTATTAGAAATACCTGGAAAATATAATATCCCTTCATACTGAACACAGAGCACTGAGATTCATTTTTCATGTTGGCCTAAAATCATGCCTTTTCAAATTAGATTTTGGGGGCTGCTTTACTTTATTGCTGTCTTGCAAAACAAAAACACAGACATACCAGCTGCCAGTTTCACCAACAGTCTAAGACAGCAAACATGTTGAAGCCTCTGTTGCTCTTAACTGCAAGTACTAGTTCATTCTTAAATTCCCCACATTCCAATTAAGCACTCAGAGTAGCAGTTACTCTAGAATATCTGTTTATATTGGAATTTCTCGCCTTCATTCGAGAAGCTGCTGTACTAAACTATCCCTTTCTGACAAAAATAATTTCTTTAAAAAGTGTCTTCTCTATAGAATGGATTTTAACCTCAAACTACTTCTGAAGTATGATTAAAATATTTTTAACATGTCAAAGTAAAGATGAAAAACCATCAGAGGTCTTCCAATGACTACCTGACATTTCTTCCCGCTCAGTGACAACTGAGCCTTCCTTCGAGGGATGCAGCAACTCCTTTAACTTCCAAATCCATGCAAATTCAATGACAGCTTTCAGAAAAAACTGAAAAACAGAAAATACTATTGAGAAAAACATGTATTTTTTAATCTAAGTACTTCTGAGGGGGAAAAAAATTGTCACTGCATTAGAAAGAATTTTGGTATTGTCTTCAGCAAGCTATGAAATGCTGTTGGTTTCTCTTTTTCACCGCCTCTTAATTTCAGTCTTTTATTACTAATGCTTAAGCAGATTCCTGTTCAAATTCATGTATTTTGCCTCAGGCTTAACTCCCTCTTTCTCTTACACTTATCGATACCTTCTCATTCCAGTATTAATAATTTGTTACCCCTTGGCAATATCAAGCCTTTTGTACTCTCCACTTAAAACTGCTGCCTGGCGGCTCTCCATCGCTCAGTGCCCAGGGAACATTTCAGGAAGACCGCCCCGGCACACTGCCAGGCTCCGAGAGCTCCAGGGTGACATTCCACCAAGCATTCCTGCTCTGCTGGCGTCTCCTTCCAGGCAGCCAGCTTTGAACCAAAAGCCCAGCGTTTGGTTCCCATCAGTCAGACGCTCCATTTTCAAAGGAAAGGCTGACGGCACAGAGCAGCACCCACTGCCAAGCACCCTTTCCTTTTCCGGGCAGGAGCAGGGCTGCAGGGCCTGCTCGGAGCCGGGCACAGGGCGCCGGGCACCCCACAGCCCTCCCGCCGAGCCCCTGCCCCAGGGCACGGCCAGGAGCCTCTTCTGGCACGGCACATCCTCCCAGCTGAGGGCGCAGAGGGGAGACAGCGCTCTTGTACTTAATGGTTTCACACGCTGAGATTACTTTTATCAAACAGCAATGCTGTAAAAAGCGGAATAAACATTACGAGCTCAGCAGCTCCACGGAAGTGATGCCTCTTCCCAGGAGAGGCGCGGGACGCCGGCGGGCAGGGGCTGTGTCTGACCGCAGCGGTCCCAGGGCGCACGGCCGCCGGCCCGGGCCCGTCCCCGCACCCCCGCACGGTCTCCACGCTGCCCGCGCCCCACCTGCCCGTCTGTGCCGGGGGTGCCCCGTACAGCAGCGCGGAGGGGCCAGTCCGAGCCAGGCCCCGCACCAGAGTTGCCCAAGGCGCACCTCGGCCGAGCGGGGAAGCGCCAGTGGAAATACCCTGCCCTGGGCCCGGCCGTCCCTCCCTCTCTCCCTCCCCTCGCCCACAGGCGGCTCTGCCCGCCCTGCGGCCCCCGCAGCCCCGCCAGGACAGGCGAGCGCTTACACACCACACGGGCTCTGCCCCCGGCAAACCCCGGCAGCTGGAATGGGACACCTCGAAACTGCGGCGAGAGCGCAGGGTGCGTGGTTGTAGCCTGGGTCAGAAATATAGCCATCACCACGAGGTAGCCCAGAGCCTTTCGGACAAGGGCTTCAAGTGTCAGCAGCATCTGAAGACTCGCGGAGGGGAAAAGGCACAGCATTGATGATTCAAACACTGCCCCAGGTGTTTGAATCATCACCAGTACCTGGAAGGAGCAGGACGGACCTGGACCCTGCACACACCTCGGCAGCGCAGCACCCCTGGCTCCCACTCCATCGCTCCCTCAGATCAATGGCTTTGACAATAGTTCACTTTAATTTATTAGGTATTTCAAAGAAAAACCTCAATGAAACTGATTTTTTTCAAACAGTTACAGTTGTACTGAATGACCAGAGCAACATCAGTTATTTTTTAAAATCAAATTGTATCCAAGTACCAGTTCTAATTCAGACAGTCTGTCGTGGGGAAAAAAAAAATCTGCCACCTCTCGAGAAACCCTGGCACTGTAGTCAATCAGTTTTCCAAGGTTAGGCAAAATCTCAGTGCAAAACTACTAACACACTGATGCTAAGGATCTGGATGCTGCTACTTCCAAGCCTGTGTGATCCAGTTTTAGAACAAACACATACCATTTTTCTACACCAGAATGAACAATTCATTCCATTTCAGTGAGTGACACAATAATAAATTTAGTCTCTTTAAGTACAGTACATTTCCTCCATAAAACCAAATTCACGTGCTATTTTCCTGTAAGAATAAGGATGCCAGAAGAGTTCAGGCATCATAACTGGCCTACTTAAAAGCTATGCAATTATAAAACAGAAAATGTAACAGTGCTGTACTGTCAGACCTACCTCTAAGGCAATTTCTGTCATTAAAGGCTGGCAGTACCATAGGTGTGTGCATTAAGTGAACAAAAAAAAAGAGCAAATAATAAAAATGTGGACAAAAATTATTCTGGCAAAGGAAAATAAATGTTTTTCCTAATACTGACCTAAAAAGGCCACCACCAAGTTGGCAGAATTTATTGAAAAAGATCCCATGCTCCACAGTTCTTGAATGGTATATATCAACACATCTGTTAATTCTGATGTAAAAAAAAGGGGAATTAAAATGAATCAAAAGGTCAGATTCTATGGTATTAGAATAAATGTGAAACAGAGATACAGAACTAGTGGGTATCAATCAGTTATTAGACAGATGCTCAGTTTAACCAGTGACAAGTGGGGAAGAAATTAAGTGATCCAGTGTAATACATAACGGATTAAGCTGACATACAAAACCAAACGTCACTACTCAGGAGACTGCAAATTCAGACATCATTATTTCAAACAGTGTCCATGGCTAAATTTCTCTCTCTCTAAATAAAGAAACTTAACTATGAATGAGTATCAAAGACTTAACCCATACTGCTTTTCACACTCCCAGAGAAAATTTTCCACAATTCATCAGTGCATGCTCTTTAATGAACTCAAAGTAAGTCACAGTACAAGTGGTATAATGCTTTCTAGTTACAATTATGAAACATCTATTCTTTATGGTCTCAATTAGAAGATAGTCTTAATATTTTAGTGAAGCATCAGATATAATTACAGTGCATTATATACAGAGTACAGAAATATTTTTATAGGGAAAAATAAATAGAAAAAGTATGTAAACATCCTGAGTAAAATTCTGCTGCCACTGAAGTCAGTTACAGAATTGTCATAGATACAAGCAAAGGCAGTATTTCACCTCTCTTTTTAAAGCATTTAGCAGTGCACATAACTTCATTTCAGTTTAAAGTGCATACAACATTTTTATAAAAAGAATTCATAAGCTTTTTGAAGTTTTACATATGCAGATTCCATCCATATCTATTGCGTCTCCTCAGTTCCATCTCTTCTGATTCAATGGCATCTTTGCTTATCACTTCTTCATCTTCAACATCTGGCTCCACCTGATGTACTTCACATTCACTGTGTAATTCATGCTCTTCTATTTTGTAATCATTATCAATATCCTCAAGCAAATCTTCATTACACTCATCTTCTTTGTTGTCCATTTCTTTCTCTTGAGAATGTTCAGCAAATGACTGAATAAGATCTTCAAGTTTCTCATTACAAATGTGTCCAAGATCTTAAAATTACCCAAAAATAATAATAATTCAAGTTTACTGGTAAGGCTCTGAATTTCAGGGTCAGTTTAGAAGTATTTTTTAAATTAGGTTTTTTTTTCTCTTTTATTAAGACTCAAATAATGCAAAAATTCCCCAAATTTCTACAGGACCATTCCTAACATTTAAGATTTCTTCTGGGCTACTATGCAGCTCTTAAAAGTCTCCAGTTGAAACTAACATACAATTTGCTGTTTAGTGTTTTATGCAAGCATTACTCACAGCCTCAGAGGTTCCCATTTGGAAATTCTTTGCCTAAAGATAGTCCAGTACTAACAGACTGCTTAGCAATTGATGTTCCAAAAACCTGTTTTATCTAAACAGAATGTGACTGTGTGGTCCATCCGAATTCAATGTCTTGAGCACCTATTCTTAAATAAATCCTGATGTATCAAAAATTTAAATTTGGATACATCTCAAATAGGAACAACGGTATTCCTCCAGAATAAAACTAATTTCACACAAATTACCTAAGGTGCAGAAGCTGAACATTATTATAGTAAGATCTATTTATTCCTGTAAAACATAAATTACTTAATTATCTATCTGTCTGAAAATTAAATTACCTTTCATCTTGTTTTCTGATTTATCCAATCCACTTTCTTTCATCAGTCGTCTAATTGATTGGAGCTGTGTCATTATTTCATCTTTCTGCTCACACGCTAAAGCATTGACACTAGAATAAAAAGACAACTGTTAACATCTGAAAGATTATCTTGGAAGGGTGTGCGTGATAATAATACACTTATTGCAATATTTCTTTCTGTGTATAAATTCCATAGTTAAGTTTGTGAAATGTTTAGGTCAAGCTTTCCTTTAAGTACTGTCTCTTGAGAAGTGGGGAGGCCACGACATCATACAACTACCGAATGTCACTGAACTCTAACACGGAGCCCCAAAGGCCAAGGCCAAGTAACGACTACTGAAAGTAACAATTATCCAAAGTACTGTTGTTAGTAGCACAACAATGCCTAATACAGAACTTGAGAGTTTGAAGGCCTTTCTCATTCACGGTTTTTTTAACTTTCCTCCCCATCACTACCAGAAATTTGTTAGGCACACTGGCCAGTGAATTTGCTGCTTAATAGTGATCAGCACATATCATGTTCAGGAGAAAATGAAGAAACAATCAGGAAATTCTGCATGTTTTAACCTGTGTTTCAGGAAGGATGTCAATCTAGAAAATCAACTGTATGGATACTTTTATTTCTAGTAGATAAGTAAAGCTCTAACTTCTTAAGAAAGAACTTCTCTAAAACTACAAGGAGTTTTTATCCTACTGGTTCCTTTGTCATACTAAAATAGGCAAGTTCTAGTTCACTGAAATACACACACTTCACAGATTCATTTCAAAACACAAAAATAAGCAGCTATACCTTGATAACTAATTTTTCTTATAGTTACATCTAAAAGATTAAACTCACTCTGCTACCAACATCTAATTCCCACAAGAGCTTTCAAATGCTAGAGTTTATCTTCACAATTAGTCTCCTTGGTCAATATTAAAGTTCATCTTGTTAAGCCAAAGTAACATAATCTGCATTCATGTTTGGTGAACAAGAGATGGGAGGTATCTGTGAAAAAGTTCACAAATGGCAGAATTGGTAATACCTGCAAAAGGCTACACAAACAACAAGTAAGCTAAGAAGGTTCCTAAAATTCTTCCTTACCTATATATAAGGATAATTTCAAGAATTCTTTGTTAACATTTTGGCGAATTTCAATATACAGGAAACAACACTGAGATTTTTTAGAAACACTCACCAGTTTGAAAGTGGATCCAACTGAGTCAATAAAGAATTTAACATTTTCTCTGTCTGTGCTAGATGTTGCTCTAGTTCTAAAAGCTGATGCTCTAGCAAAAACAAACACAAACAAAAACAATACAACAAAAAAGAGGGAGGCGGGAGGGAGGGTGAGGGGGAGCAGGAGAGAAAGAACATTGTAAATAATGTCTTTACAGTATCATTAGGTTATTAATTTATATTTTTGGTTGGACAGATTCAAAACCAGAAAGCTTCTTTCATCTATAAAATTCTACAATATGAAAAGGGAGTGGTGGGGGTAAGAACAGAAGCCTTATTATGTGTGAACAGAAGTCCTTTCCACCCAGTAACCTATCTCCAATGGTGCCCAGAGAACACCTTTGTAGAAATTGAGGAAGAATGTGAAGCTCACCTTCCCAGTCTCAAAAACTAGGCAGCTGCAAGACTTCCTGAGATGTAAGTACTATACTTATATTCAATATGTTTTCATGTGTTTGTCTATTCACACCTTACAAATATATTTAATGCTTAATGCATGGAATCACTCCTCCTAAAATACAATTAAACTTTGAAGAAAGAAGAATGCAACACACAAGGATGATGAGTAGGCAGTGTAGCAAATCACTGCTGAACCTCATTACAGACCTGGTGTACATAGACACCAAAAGATGCTGCTAGTTGTTTAATTCACTAAAAATGTGTCTATACAAGGGAGGAAAAGGTATGAAAACAGCATCAACTTTGAATGTTTGTGACAGGTTTCTCATAAATGGTCTCTGTAATTGTTTAGCCACACTGTTCCACTATGAATACAGTTCAGTTCTAAACCAGATCATTATATGGTTTTTAAATACCCTATTTATTTAATTATATCCCACTTAAACTGAAGAAAACTGAACAGATCTCAAGTGAGAAAAACATCAGATATTTTAAAGGCAGAGAATCATACTGCATTACTACAGCTGCTTTAAAGAGCATTACATCTGGAGAATTTAAACAAACCTCAAACAAGCATTTCAAACATACATAACAACAAAGTGGGGTTTTGTAGATTCCTAACTGTTCTCAGTAACTTGAAAGACTGTCTTCATTTAGCTAGATTGCATTGATGAAAACATGTTTTATTCCAGTAGGAAATAAGCATTTTTGTTGAACATGGGCATTCTGAATGGGTATCTTACCTGTTTCCTTTGCTTTGTCTTCTGTACTTTTTTCCTTTTTGGAGTGACTTTCTTCATGTGACTTCATCTTTAAAAAATACAATCGAGTAAAACAGCTTCATGACTATTTGTGTACTGAAAACAAAACTGCATTTAGAGCTTTGGTGAAAGTAAACAGCAACCATGAAAATGTGCTACATTAATGAAACTTTTCTTCTGCGATGCCTCCTTCCTGTCTTAAACTAACACTTCTGATTTTAAGCAAACACAACATGACTGGTAAAAGCTGTAAAAGAAAGCAATTGTTATTCAAAAAAGAAGAAGAAGAAGCCTTCTAGGTTACTGGATCCACTCTCCTATAATTAATTATGATCTAGAATTTATTTCTTAAAGTAATAAAGATACTATCATAAAAATATTTACATTTTAATCCCACAAACCCAAGTGTAAAGAATTGTAACACACAAAGTATGGTTTTCATGATATTTAAATCTTATACTAAACTGGGCAGCCTCTCTAATCATTTTGCTAAGCTGTGATATTTTTTCTCATACACAAGATTAATGTGAACTGACTCCAGAAATGAGGATGTTGTATGAAGTCTTACTTCTGTTCATTTTTATTTTCCCTGACGGCAAGCAACAATATTCCAGGTCCACTCAGCTTTTTAAGTCCTCTAGTATCTCTTACTATAAATAATACATTTCAAGACTGGTTCCTTTTTAAAAAAACAAGCGATCATGTGTTCTTTTTGAATTTACAAATGGTAGAAAAGGTATCCCATAACACGAATAAAACTGCATGTTGCAACTGCATGATCACATGAGAGGTCCAAACAAAAGGTCAAGTCTACTCACTGTTCTATCTAACTGCTAATCTAAGACCACGGCTCTGCAGGAATCGTCCACCTCCTTCCCATACTCAATCTCATTCTGAAGAATGAAAAGGAAGTGAAACACTGATGAGACTTAGGTTACAGACTCAGGTAGCAGCACTGTTTAGGTTCTCAGATTCTCATTTGAGGCTGCAGGGTGAGTAAGATTCTCACTTCTTCAAGCATCTAAAAATACATAAGCCAGAAGCCTTCATATATAAGAATCAGATACGGTAAAATTTTAATTTTGGACTTCACATTTAAAGTCAAACAGAAAGAAATGGCTTTTGGACAACCATATACATGGACTCAGAATTCGAAAAACAAACAAACAAGCCAAACAGTTACATTTCCTCCTAACTACAATAATGTAATGCTTTTCCTATGGTTTACCTTGAGAAGTTTGTATGCTGCAAACATCCCCACTCCAAGAGCATACAATGGCATGAGGGTGAATGCCAACTCCCGACCATTTCCTCTCGTTCTCTCGCTTTTTATCTCTTTTTCCATTGCATTTCTCATCTGCTGAAAACTCTGGTAAGTATTACTGTCAGAATTGCCTGGATTCCGGTGAACTTGATTAACTGTCTGAGGACCACCTTAAAAACAAAATTGAGGGAAAGACAACAAAGTAAGAAATAAAATCAGGAGGCCACAACTGGAATTGTTTTCTTCTTGTGTAATCATCTTTGTTCATCACTCTTCTAAGATCGAGTGGGCAGCTTTGTATCCACTTAGAAAATTAAAACTTATTCTTACATTAACAGGACGAACAGTTTAAACTAGGCAGCAAAAGCCCTCAAGCCAAGCTTGGTTTCTTTAATGTACAATTTTTAAGCTTCTTCACAGCAACATTGGCAAACCATCAGCAAATCACAGAAAGAGAGATGTAACAAGAAACAATTTAAATCTTGAAATTAAAGCACACTCAGAGACACTATTGATAATGCTACAAACAGTAATTAATATTTTTCCTTTGCACCAAAGGAACTGAGTTAATTACAAATTGAATTGTCTGGCCCCAGGAAAAAAATAGTTTTCTTGAAACACTCTGTGCTGCTGCTTTCATTATTTTGACACTAAATTCAGCTTTACATGGCTATTCCCACAGGCTTAGAAGTACTGTACCTTTGCAAATCAAATATTTAGCAGGAGAAGATTATACAATAGCCAAGAGATCCAACCTTGGAAGTCAGAAGTATTTTTGCATGTAATTTGCCTGCCAGAACAGGGAGCAGATGAGAAAACAGCCAATGTCATTGCTCAACTTAGGAAACAGGTTATTTGGCAGTTAAATCAAGGGCTCATGGGGCATGCACCAATGGAACAGTACCATCAGCTAAAGAATGCAGATGCTTGCAGAGACAGACAGCAGGGGATTGGGGATTGTGAAGTTTTACACCCATGTCTCAGCCAAGTGGCTAGACTTACAATTTCAAACTTAATGTCTCAGAACTGAGTATGGGTAGGGCAAGGTTCACGCTCCATAAAAATTCCCAAACAAAAGACTATTATGCAAATTATTACTTATCAATGAATACTGTAACAGTGGCATTTCAATAACTCACAGTAACATAACTCAGGTGTGCAAAGTACAGCCACGATCAGATAGAGAAAAAAATTAATGTTACACAAAACCTAAATGCTCTAGCTGATACAATCAGAACTCAACCTACCTTCATTATTCAATACAAATTTAGGCAGGCATTATCCTTTCAGGACTAGTAGGTTTAGACTTGCTAAAACTGCACTAACTAATCTGGAAATCACATTTTATATTATATGTATTTTTCCACCTTTCAGAATGTTTCGTATTGATTCCTAGTTTTACATTTGCACTCATGTTTTTCCCTATTTTAAGTTCTATTTGTTTTTAAAGTAAATGAGAAGTTTTATTAAAAGTTACTTTCACAGAAGAAAAAGATTTCTACAGATCATACAAATAACAATGTGGCAAGGGAAACACCTTCAGGGTGGAGAGGAAGAATGTTGAATCCTAATAGAGTCCAGTGTCCTGCACTTATCCTGTCTTATCCCACAGAAGAAATGGCAAAGTGAGTTACTTGCCAACCAAGAAAAAAGAACCACCCAGAGAGGTGAGAACAGGACATCTGTCTGAAATTTATTTTACTCAGTTCTGGGCCAGTTTTTCAGTAAAATTACAGGCATGTGAAGTGGGGTTTTTTATTTTTATTTAGGACTTGGTTTAAAAACAGTTTGATCTATAGGGAACTCATAGCTACCTTATAAATAAAAAATAATCAGGCAAAACAGGCCAGGCAAGAGCTTATGAAGTTTGACATCAGGTAGGAAGAACATGGTAGCAGCTCAAGCTTCCATTTTTCTGCCAGCAGGGAAAAGCAGAAAAAGATGTGGAGGATTACAGCAACTAGCTGTAATCTCTTGGTTTGAAACTCCTTGGAAAGCATCATCAATGAATCACAGAGCTACCTCACAAAAGCAGGCTTTTTGTGATTGTCAGAAACAAAGGTGCACCTTTCCACACTGAGCTAATCATGACAAGCACTGACATGGCTTAACATACATGGATACCACTACAGCTCCTACAAGTAGTAAATTCTCTAACCCTTTCACTGATGCCTTTTCTAAACAAGCATCTTGGACTCTTTTTTAATATACTGCCGGACAGATTTCGTATGACTCCGTGCGTATATTTACTAACAGTAACCCTCGGCTTCCTTATCACAACTGATTTTTCCCTGTGACAACTGTCAGCTCATCTGTTCGATTGTGCCTCTGCGGGCACTGCTTGTCACACCGCCCCGCACTTCCAATTACCGGGTGTTTCTGGCACTTAAGAATAGATCTGGTAATATAACACAGACAAAACACAAAGCACTGGCGAACCAGAACAGCAAAACACCGCAGGAGGTGGGGGTGTTTAAGGCGCACACAGGCCAGCTCGAAGCGGTCTGACCAGGCCTCTCCGTGCACAGCCCGTGCACACCCGGCGCCTCCCGCCGGACGAGGCACATCCCTCTCGGGTCCTGGGGTTCCCTTCGAGCCCGCCCGAGCCCGCGGCGGCTCCCGCACGGAACCCCGGCCGCGGCATCGCCCCGGCTACTACCTCTGCCGTGCTGACGGGGATCGTAATGGCCGGGGCCGGCCTTGCCGCCCCGCAGAGACCGGCCGGGCCGCCCGCCGCCTCCTCCCCCGAACATCCTGGGCATGACGACGAAGACGCAGAGCACCAGCACGGCCGAGACCAGCACCTGCTGCACGGCCGACAGCGCCATGGCAGCCGCCTCCCCGCCTCACCGCGGCCGGGCCGCGCCCCGCGCCCCGGCACAGCGCCCCCGGCGGCGCCCCGCGGCACGGCCCGGCCCCGCGGCAGCCGGGCCCGCCTTCAGAGCCAAACGTCAGGGCTGAAGGGCCTTTCCGGCGGCAGATGAAAATTAGTGCTGGAAAGGGTTAAACAAAAGTGAAGAAGATGCAGAAAAAAGGAGATGTTTGATGTTTAGTCCGCTTAGTGCCACGAAACATGTTAGCAATGGACAGCTAAATGATGAGCATCCTGAACACACTTGGGAGCACGCATTTATTCTGCAAGGAATGTTCTTTGCTTGGGTGGGTTTTAAACTGGATTGGCAGATAAGGGGAGGAATGGTGATTTTGGAAGTGATGAACTTTGCAAAAGACACCACACGCAGTTTTGAATGGTCAGGAATAGGAAAACCAGGAAAAGTTATGACTGAAAGTATGGCTTGAAAAAAAAAAAACAAAGGCCTTAGGGAGGAAAAAGTATCAGCAGCCAGTGGAGTTAATTGTAAAGTCCAAAAAGAAACTAAGAGTGAACTAAAACGTATGGCACAAGTAAACCTAAGCAATAAATCCCAGCATTTTCTATTAAGATATAGAATTGGGTACTTCAATGGTAAACTTTCTGAAAAACAGTCATGACTGGATGACAAATACAGAAGATCATTCATGTTCAGGAATCAGCTGCAGAGAAGTAAGAGGAACTAGAATGAGTTACTGGCCAAGATTTGGCACATTTACCTCATGAAGCTGTCTGTGTAAAATGCCCTGATGTGTATTTAAAGCCATACCATGGGAAGAGTAAATATTTGTTTCCAGAGGTTCTTTTAAAAATATTTAGAATACTTGTACTATTGAATCTACAGTATCTGTGCATTTTTTGTTTGAATTAATTTTTATGTATCAAATCAAAATCCTTTAAGGCCTGTTCAACAATAAAACCCAAAGAGTTTCACGTTTAATTAATGTGCCAGTGATTCCATGCCTTAAGACAAAACTGCATTTCAAATATATTTTCAGTTGCTAGCAAGTGCTCTTACAAAGTTAATTTTCAACACTGAAGGGAGGAAAAACTTGTCTAATGAAATCAGTTTGTATTTCTGTGCTGCAATAGAAAAAGTCAATTAAAATAAAACACAGGTACTTGCCTAAGTAAGGGAAAGTATCTCTTTATGAAACTCCAGAAACTCTGATATTTATCTGCTTATTGCTGACTGGTTTTTTCTGATTGTTTAAGATTTTTTTTGTAACTCAACACTGCACAACTATTTCACCTTTCATGCTGTGTAGACTTGGGACGCAGCTTTGGCACAGACTGAAAGGGCATAGACAAATGTATGCATTTTTGAACATAACATATACTTAAGTAAGAAACATCTGTACCATCCTAATTTCCCATCTGTTGGAGAGAATATTTGGATTGGAGATGATGAAATTTTTGATGTTGCTGATGCCATTAAATTGGTATGGTGAGGTCAGATTTTAAATTTTCGCAGTGCAGAACTGTATTAAGGTTTGTGGTTGTTACATTCACGTAAGAGTTGTCTTTGGGAAAATGTCCTGGTTAGTGCCTACCATATAAATCAGCACCATCTGTAAATAACCCAGAGGTGTACATATAGTAGCAACTGGCAGCTCACTGTCTTTTTTAACATCAAGCAATGACTGTACTGCATTACCCCTGCGCTGGCTCACCTCAGTACCTTGTACTATAATTTGCTCTTCCTGTCCACAATATCAACCTCACTGAAAGCCTCACTTCTCATTTCACTGCATAATTACTACATGAACTTCATAAAATAATAATTTCCGATTCTCTAGTTACCAAGCCACACAGTTTGGAATTCTTTAAATCTGGAGATGCTGTTCAAAATAATCACAAAAATTGCAGAATGTCTGTGAGTATTCCTTAGTAAAAATGTTTATAGAAGGATAAAATCCAGCCAAAGTAAATTTTAATCCTTACAAATCTCATAAAAAAGAAAAAAATCAACAACAAAATTTATGATATATTTCTGATTTCTCAATGGTAATTCTTAGAAACTTAATTCTGCTGAGAAAGTAAAGTTTTCTTTTCAATACTTAATATTTTAAGTTTATTTATTCATTCTCATGTTGAAAAAATAAGCTTTGCAGAAGAATCAGTTTCATCTATGAGCAAATACATTATATTTCACTGATCTAAAACAGATGATAATTTTAATGCCAAGTAGATCTTACCTAGTAAAAGTAGCTGTTAAATTTCTTATCTCAGTGTTCCAAGGTGCTTAGACTGCTCTCTGTGTAAATTACAGATGAAAATATTGCACAGTTTATTTACAGAAAAACTTACCCAACACAATGGTATCTGTGAGATTCTTTTTTAGTAAGCTTTGGACTGTGAAATGAACATACCAAAAGTTACCAGTATCATTTATGGAGCATTTTCCTCTCAGCTCTTTTTGTCTTTTCTCACTTATTTCTCTTCAAGTGTTAATTCTTGTTTTCTGCCCCTGGTTCTGCCTATAAGAAAACCAAAAGCAAGGCTGAAGGATTTAAGTTTTGCTGATTTTTTGACAGTAGATTTTTTAGAAAGCTAGAACTAGACAATCATAGGAAAGTATTTTTTATTTTTTTCTGTGGCACAATAAATTATGAAAAATTACCTAGCAAAGTAGTTTTTGCATTTTAATAATTGCAATCCAGCCATGTCTGCATAGAATTCTGGAGGGTTTTGCACATTTCTCTTAGAGTGATGTTCACATCTAAACTTTTCCCTTGATTGCTTGCTCCTTTCCTGTTATACACAGTTAAGTCATATCCAAATGTTCACGTATTTCAGACAACATTTCAGGGAAAATCACAAAGGAAACTAATCACTGGAAAAAACAAGCAAAATACATGGGTTAAACATTGTGAACATGTAAAAGTACCTGTGTCATCAAAATTGATAATGCAGACCATGCACGATCCAGGAAAACTCTGGCTCTGACACAAAATTGAAAATGGGTAAAATTTCTGAATCATAAATGGATGGGCTGTGTAGACCTGTTAAGAGAAACATAACACTGGAATTTCAAAATGGTAGAAATCTCAAAAATGTATGTGAGGCTGTTACATAAAGGCCCCTGAAATGCTTAGTCCTTAACCCAGTATTGAGGTAATACTATTTAAACATTAAGATCCTTAAAAAAAAAAAAAAAGGTTATGTTTGATGAAGACAACTGCTTCTTTAATAGCTGAAGAGTTGAAACTTTTGGGAATGTTGGAGTCAGTTTGTCAGTCTGAGCCCTGTACTCCTGCTACTGAGGAGATACCCTGTTACTGAGTAAAGCTACTATGTCTGCATATCTCCCAGAAATGGAATGTAAGATCATCCAGATGTATTAGGTACAGAATTAAACATTTTTACCTGAATTCATTACAGTTTGGTTAGTCATGTACAGAAGGTATTGGAAGAATTTCCTCAGAAAAAGCAGATGCCTAAACTGTAATGCTCATCTTCTCTTAAGTTTGGCAGGTAACACTCTTTGGTCTAAAAATATGCAGTGCCAAAGTATTTGCACTTGAGTTTACAGGAGTAATCATCCAGATCACTTCAAAATTACAGTAAAACTACCTGCAGTCCAGTCCCATACTAATGGCCTTCTCTGTTAATTGTGAAAATGTTTACAGCCTCATTATTACAAAATAATTTTAGGATTTTTTAGCTTTTAATGAAAACAAAATGTTTTCTTATAGAACAATTCTTGTGGAAATTCAATACCACCACCGTCCTGTCCCGTAATCTCTTTTCTGCCGAGGTGCCATTGTGTAATAGCAGCAGCAATGCATTTCAGAATATCAGTTTATTCACAGGTCTGGAAGGCCAAGTGATCTTGCAGCTGCCTAATCCTGTGGACAGAATAAGAAAATCCAGCAGATACAACCCATCTGTTCAACTGAACCTAGTTAAGTCAAGGTCATACCTTCTCTCCCCAACACAAGGAACAATACTCTTTGGGAAAGTTGATGATTTGAGGACAAAAGTGAATGTAATTTCACAAATTCCCAGGCATTGTGTACATCTGTAAGAGGCTATAATTCACCAGATTTTAGTCCTCTGACTAAACAGAACATTAAGGAAAAAATATAAATGTGAGGTTTTATTTTTGCAGCCATTTTGAACTAAAAGTAGTCAGAAGTGCAAAAGTGGGATGTAAACGGGGAATTTACATGAAAAATGAGGCTGTAAAGCTTCTTGCATGTACTCAGCTCATTGTGCTAATTTCACTTGAGATCTGTGGAAGGCTAGGCAATGGCTTGTATTGTCCAGACTATATAATGTGATACTGAGATCCCAAAACTTAATTGTTGAGATCCACTTCTTAATGCTGGCAAAATCTAAAACTCTCTTCTTGGGAAAAATATCATGGACGCTCAAAGGCGGGCTGAACTTCTGCTTTAATTATAGATAGAGTCACTAGATGGAGCCAGGAATGCAAGAAAGCATTTTATAACCTGGGCTATCCTGGACCCATCCAAATTTCCTACTGCATAAAATCTCAGTTCATTTTCCACACAGAGAATTTCAACAGCATGCATATATAAGTGCAAGATCACTGTATTGTTAAATTAATGGTGCAGTTTTAGTGTGATGATTTTTGTTGTGCAAACTGCATGTAGTTGTAATGTAATCACGGTTCTACATTGTCTGACCAGCAAAACTGAGCAGGGAATGAGACACATTAACATATTTTACAATCTATTTGCCACAAATTTTCTCTGTAACCCTACCTAAAACTGGGTTACAAGACCTTAGCTCTTAAAACATATGGTTCTTCTTATGCTGTCGCATATTTGTGCAATTTGGTTTAGGTTTGGGGAAACAAAAAAATTCAACTAGCTTGTAGAACAGTTGGAGAGACAATACAAATACCAACACATACCATCCTACTGCCCTGAGGAGTGATCAGATTTGGAAGGTTATACCAGGAGTGCTAATCCTGTAGCTGCTCTCCAGGAGCACAGGAAGCTGCTCCAGTGATTCCAGGCTAGCAGGTAACAGCAAATAACTAAGGAGGAGAGAATCACTACATACTCAAGCTTGGGATTTCCAAATTATTTTTGTTACACATCAAACCAGGCCAGAATGTCTGTTCTGCAGCAAGGTGCTGCTCAGGAACTTTTTTTTCCTCCTGCTGAAGCACAGATTTGCTAATTCTGTTTATTTCTTGAGTACTTCTGATATGGAAGCAATATCCTGCAACATTGGTATGACTAAACAGTATTCTTGGCAAATCAGCTGAATAGCAGATTTCTGTTTTGTCAAAGCTGCATTTTTTATCATTGATGCAGGTTTTAAGAAAGCTGTTTGGCAGCATCTCTTCAGATAAGACCAACAATCACAGAGTGGTTGAGCAGTCACCCAAGATGAAGCACACTCAAAGAAAAGGCAGAAGTATACTTGGAGTGTTGCTCCTTGCTGATAAGCATGGCAGCTGCCTGTTTCATGCCTTACCCTTTGACTGCCAGCTGTGATGTCAGATAGAGTCGTACCTTATTAAGCAATTGCTCTTCACTTCCTGTTTGACTTTTTCAAGTTCTGCCACACCCGGGGGACAACCTCTGAAAAACTGCTTGCCAGTATCATCTCCACCTAAGAGATTCTTCATTTTAAAACTTAAGAGAAAACACTGGAGAATTATGAAAATCACATTTTTCTTTGCTGCACTGTCCTCACTGGATTTCTTCTCTGTCTTTCATGCTTATCTGCAATATCCTTTGCCTGACATAGAAGATGGAAAGTTTATTGAAGATTGTGTGAGAGCTCACAACACGTTTCGATCCAAAGTGAATCCACCAGCCAGCAATATGTTTCGCATGGTAAGGTGGTGTTTGTGATCTTTTTGAAATTATTATAGATTGGGATGCTGATTTAGCCCATCTTATTCTTTGTTTGTACTGTGCTATTCTTTCCATTTCAGTTAATTATTTCTGCAACATATATCTTGGTTCTTTGTATGAAATAGAAAATACATTAATTTTCACAGCATTGTTCAATTTTAATAATTTGAAGGGAGTTTCTTTTTTGGCACAAGACTTAGCTACTGTCAACTTCAGCCAGAGCAAAGGGCTGTATTGCAAAAAATAGTGTTCAGTTCTCAGTATGTCATCTATCTCTTTCTAAAGAGAGATCGTAATCTGTTTTATATCAGGTCAGGTTTCATACATGGAAGGTGTTGGACTTTCAGAAAGTTTCTGAGTAGGCAGTCTGCAACAAGATTTGCTGAAAATCTATCATCTCCTGTTGTTTCTTCTAATCTAGAATATATGTTGAATAAAGGGATTTTCCAGGACATCCAATTAGATATGTGATCTTTATTTGCTGTAGCAGGGTCTGAAGAGTAGTGATAGTGATATATAGGCTAAAAAGCAGAGCTTTCTCCAAATACAGTGGATATCAGAACAGGTTATAGGTAGGTCACACGTTGTTCAGTGGAATACATAAGGAAAAATGTGTATAGCTAGGTGAGGAAGGTAACCCCAGTCAGTGCATGTCACTTCTCTGAGCCCTGCAGCAGTTCTGCATAGCTGGAGAGGAAGTTAAATGCATAACCACATGCAGAGTATGAATCATTTCTACAAATGGAAGCTCACAGTAAAGGGATGAGAGTACCAGTGACCTTAATTTCTTGCCATGTTAAAAATCATGTTCAATTAAAAAAGTAAACTTACCTGCTCAGACCAAAGACACAGCAATTTTGGAATAACAGCAGGAGGAATATATTTAAGCCTCTTGAATCAAAGGTGTACTTACAAGGTGTCCAATCATGGTATTTACAAACTTGTAATGGATTTTTTTGGAATTTTTTTTTCAGCCTTGAGGTCATGAAAGTTTTTTGTCATTTCTAGCATTGCATGGGAAAGGGCTGTACAGCCTAACCCCAGGCTGTGTGAATATTTCCTTGTGTTTGATTTGGGCCTGCTAATGCTAGCTTCATTTAACAGTGTCTGGTCTTTGCATTGGAAAATGCAAGTTAATGCTGCTTATTTACCTACTTCACACAAGGTGTCCAGATGTCTCTGATTGAAGCTGCAGAGGACTCTGTTGCTGTATGAAAGCCCTCCAGTCTTGAAGATGATCATCCCACTCCAGGTTCTCTCTGGCCTTTCTAGTTCTAGTGTACCTTTTTTGAGGCAGGGTGCTGTGCTGTGCACAGCATTTAACAGGACTTCTGCAGAAGTGTGATTATTTATGTGGTTTTATTCTCCATTCCTCTGCAATGAGTTTTGAATACTTTGTTTGCTTTATAGTCTACTGCTTTCATGTGGTAATAGCCATATCCAAACCTGTTATTAGGAACATGAATTCAATTTTTTCTCACATCCCTTAACTTGAATTTCCCTGTACTGAACTTTACCTGTCACCGTAAAATCTGCAAGTCTGCCAGACTGGTTTGTTAAATTTTCACTTGTGCCTCTTTGGATGGGAGTGTTTCCTTCTCAGCCCAGCAGAGATGAGTGAGTCTTTTATTTACTTTGTCCATCTGCTGTGGAGGGAGAAGAGAAAAGAGGCAGAAGGAACTGTGGAAAGGAGCAGCTGTGACTCTCCCTTCTGTCCTGGCCAGCAGAACAGAATTCCTATCTGGCCTGGTAATAATTGCCAAGTGCAAATCCCTGGACAGCCAATATCTCCTAGGCACAAAGTCCCCCAAGCCCCTCTACAGCTGGAAGTTTCACACAGTTACCCCCTCCAGGTGAAGCAGCTTAAAGACTGCACTGCAGCTCTAAATATATTATTAACAAGTCAGATACAAGAGGACAGTGGATAGATCCTGCATGTCCTGCAATAGCTAAGGGAGAAAGAAGACAAAAATTTGTTACAGGAGTAGAGATGTCAAGTGAGAGAAAGAAACTGAAAGCAGGGATGGGAAGCAGAAAAGGGGAACTTTTAACAAGTTTCTGTTTAAAAATGTCTGAATTCAGTTAAGTCACTGCAGTGCAGGTTAGAGTACATTTTCTTCCTTTTCTACAGTCCTGGGATGCTGCTTTAGCTAAGACTGCCAAAGCATGGGCAAAGAAGTGCATATTTGACCACAATACCTACCTTGAAATGCCAGGAAAAATGCACCCCACCTTCCCACATGTTGGAGAAAACATCTGGACTGGCACAGCCCACATCTTCTCTGTGGATGCAGCTCTCAAGTCCTGGTTTAATGAAGTCAGAAGCTATGATTTCAGCACCAATATATGTACTGGCATGTGTGGTCACTACACTCAGGTGAGTCTCACATGTCCAGTGCTTTATAATCTAATATATGGATAGTCTAATATGTATATAGTCTAATTTCACCAAAGATCTGAGTACAGGACTGGAACAGATTGCTTTGGAACAGGAATTACAGCAGGGCTTTGCACCCCTAGTTTATTGTTGCATGAGATTGGAAATAAATATTATGAGCCCTGGGGAGGTCAAGTTCTACTTCCAGTAATGGTGGAAAGGGATTATCCCCTGGCATTTTCACATTTACAGGGGAGGCAGATAATAAGTGCAAAAATAACTGTCAATCTGTCATTTGTCCCAGCTGCCCTTTGGGTTAAGTTGCTCCTCTGTCAGCTGATTTAAATTTCCCTGAGATACTTCCCTTCTCCTTCTTCCTTTAATGCTGTTGCTTTGGCAGTATTTGAACAGTGCATTTCATACTTCCCTTTGTCCTGCAGGTCGTCTGGGCAGAGAGTTACAAAGTTGGCTGCGCAGTTCACTTCTGCAATACAGTTGAAAAATTTCCAGGACTGTCCAAAGCTGCACATTTTGTTTGTAACTATGGACCAGCGTAAGTTAATTGTGGCATTTGGATGGTTTTTTTGTTGTTTTTTAAATACCCCAGCTGATCTGGTATCAGATGCCAACTGCAATGGGTGCAGTTGTAACAAATTTCAGAATAAGCTACCTCTTCATGTCACTTGTCCAAGGGAAACTTCCCCTGGCCATTGGGAACAGAACCTACTGGACATAGCTGGGACTGCAGAAAATGCCATTCTAAAAAAAGCATGAGAGCAGATCATAGCTGAGACCACGCACTGTAATGCAGACGGTGGAAGAAAATCTGTTTTGACTTCAGTTTCTGCAGGAAAAGTGGGAAACGTGTAATCTTCCCACTTCAGAAAGATTACATCTTTCTCTGGCCCTACACAAATTTCAAACAAGACATTATACCTTAAGAAATAAAAGGAAGACAGTCCTCTAGTTTATCTGGTACCTTGCAGTATTTCTACCTACTTTTTACAGGTTTGTTTTTTATAATCTGGGTGGGTAATAAGGGACTAGAGGCAAATTCTTGTATGCTTACAATAATACAGTATTGCCTGAGAAGTCACATTCATTTCCAGTGGCAGGAGTCAACTGCTCCCCATGCCAGTGAGAGCTTTAATCTGATCTGAAAGGAATTTCAAAAAATTGCAATGACAAGTTTTTTGATTAGGGTATTCCCTCCCCTTGATAGCTTTTCAATGACAGCTACCAAAAAAAAAAAAAAAATACTGTTCCTGTTTTGCAGGGGGAATTACCCAAGAAAACCATATAAAGAAGGACAGCCATGCAGTAGATGCAGTAATGAGAAGTGTGTAGACAAGCTCTGTGGTAAGACCGAAGTGATCAGTAAGAAAATTACATAGCAATAAAAGTGGCTGGCATAATTAGCAGTGGAAAGACAACAACAAGTCAATTTGCACTAGTTGCACCATGCATAGTGGGTCTGTAGCAAACCACACAGCAACTGTACCAAACACTGGGAGGAATAGAGTAAGAAGGAAATAATTGAAATACCTTGCTGTTGAAGGCTCTCAGAAGAAGCCAGAGTTTCTGATGCAAGGAAGTATCAGTTAGACTCTTTTCTCCCTTTTATCTGGTCAGGAAGTCAGATCCAAGATTTTAGCCCCAACAAATACTCACTGTCTAGTTCTTCTCTCCCAGCAGAAATAGGAAATTTATTTTCTGCTTTTTTGGCTTGTTTAGCATGTCCTAACACATTTTCCAGACAACTGTATTTCTGAGCAAACAATAAGACTATACCAAAATGCACAGTTATTTCTAACATCCACAATTTTCTGAAAAACAGCAGTGGGAGCTTGTTTGTAAATCTTTTCCCTACTATGCTCAGTATTATCAGAGTGAAAAATAATTAAATGAACAGTTGTAACAGAGCTCAGAATGCTCAGGGGATGAGGGAATTTTAATCAAATCTTGAGGAGCAATTAATAAAAAAAAACCCTTTGGAGCAGGCCTGTGGCAGGTGTGGGATGTCTGGCTGGTGCTGGGAGCCGGTGAGGTGGCACAGCCCTCTACCAAACCCTGCAAAGATGGTGTTGGGAGCCAGTGAGGTGGCACAGCCCACTACCAAACCCTGCAAAGATGCAACAATAAAAACCTCTCTGGGGTGGAGGTGTTCCCTGCAAACGTGCTGCCTGGGCCTGGGAGAGAAGTGGGCGATGGCGAGAGGCTCAGCCTGCTCCCTGCTCTTTGCCTCCCTTCTAATGAGCTGGAGTGACTCTGTGCTGGGTCTGTCTGTCTCTTCAGTGTCAGGGTGTGAGCACAGCAGGGAAACACACAGCCTGTACCCCATCACTCTGAGTCTGCTCCAAACAGCAGTGGACCTTTATGTCAATTCATCTAGTCCCAAACCGGGCAATGCTTTAAATAAATAGTGATTAAAGGAGGTGCAGCAATGACTTAAATCAAATATGAATTTTATAGAGAGGTTTAACGGGGATGGTCTTTACTAGCCAGGCTCTAGACAGCTTCAGCTGTAGAAATTATTAAGCATTTGGTACTCTTATTTCCTTCTGTAATATCCTGGCTGACTCATCTGAAAGTCTCAGACTGATGCATCACAGGAAAACTAGAAATATCTCAAAGACTAGGGAGAGGGACAGGAGGAACAGAGTATTTAAAAGTTAAGTGCTAGATCCTACCACCCGCTTTCACCGTTTTCTCCTATAGGCCAAATGAGGAATTTCAATAGGATGCACACAGGCAATCCTGCAAATGCATCAAAACTTTTAGTAAAAGTGTACTTCTGTGATAAATTAGTAGTTATATTTGTCTGTCTAGAACTACTTAAATTTGGTATCTGTAACGATTTTAAATAAATTCCATGGTTTGTTATTATTTTTTATTCCCTCATCTCCATGACACAAATTCTTCCTTATACAGCTGGTTTTTTCTGCTTCTCTTTCAATTCAATAAAAAATATGAACTCCACACCAGCTGGGAGCCTGCTCTTGCTGGCCTGCTTCCCTCTTGCAGGATGTTTTAGGCATTAATTGGCATCATCAGTTCAATCAGCCAGGCACCAGCAAAGGCTTACCTCTTTACATTAAGAACCACCATTGAATGGTACTCACATTGCTTTCCTCTTCTGATCTCTTTGCAGAAAATGCACAACGTGAGAAGCTGATAAGTACGTATCAAATTCTTCTTAATGGCTTTCCTGTAAGTAAGTAAGTATGGCTAAGACTAGGTCTTAACACCTGTTTCTTCACTGATTTGTAGGTTATGCCAACTGGTATCCAGACTGGGATACACAGCCCCAGCCACCACGGCCCCGTCCCCCCAGGCCTCCCCTGCCATCACATGTGCCACCTGCTGAGCATCCACGCCCCTCTTGTGACCAATACTGTCTTAGCGTTTTAATTTTAAGGCCACTGTTTCTCGTATTGAGTGCTGGTGCTGTGTTTCTAGTACAACAGCACTTTCCACACACTTTTTTTATGAGTAATGGTCAGTTAAGATGCTGATTGTGATCCTACTCCTGTATTACTCTCAGACAATTGGCACACATTTAAAAAAAAAAAAACATTTGGTCATCTCTCATTATCCCTGCAATGTTTATCCAGCCAGTGTTTATCTATAAAAAAGGCTGCTTCTTCACTCAAGGCAAGATATAAGTGGCTATGCATAGAGGTAGTATAAATTATTGGCAGTAGCTGCAACATGCTCCTATGTCTGTATGAGCCTCTTAGCTCTAGGGGTATTTGCTAGAGGGACCACAGAGACTAGATTTTACTCCATGTGCTAACTAGCAATCCTCCTGGAAGCCTGGGGCATCACAAAGACATGTCTGAAGTGGCACACTGTATCCAAACGAAGCAGTAATTCATCTTCATTAACCTTCAGTTATCCCAGACACAATATTCCCCAGATAATGGAGATTTAACTGTATGTATTACTTTTTATGAACAGGAATAAAGCTTGCCCTTTGCTATATTTAGCCTGTGTGTGTTGGTGTCCATTACTCTGTTGTTGGTTGTACTATTTAGTTCTTCTCCTCTCAGTAATCCTTGTTCTCCCTAAGCAGAAGAACACCAGGGGAAGTTGACAGAGTAGGTGAAGTGTCAATGGGGAAAGGTTAATTTTAGGATGTGAGATGGTTAAAATATCCAAAATGCAGAGTAGATGGCAGCCATCGCGAGCTTTCAGATAGCAGGAAACAGAGACAGAAGATGAAATGGGCTCAGGACAGATTCTGGTTTAGAAATGGAATATCTCAGGTTCATTTAAAAAGTCCAAATCTCTGATGGATTCAGTTTGTTTAGAGAGACATTTAGCCCTCAACCTGACCTATATATGTTTGTTAGTGAGGGGAATCTTTCAAGCCAGGAGGTACCGACTGATATTAGCAATGCATAACTGTGTTATCAATATTTAAAGCTGTTTTTTTTCCTCCTTTGTCTTTGTTCTAAGAACACAGTGACTCAAATTCTGAGCCACATTGCAGCATATCATCCCACAGAATAAAAACAGGCCCCAGCAGAGGTTCTTGTTAATAGATCCCTTGGGGTGTATTAGAGTGAAATGACAATGAATAACCAGCAAATAAATAAATAAATAAATATTATATGAAAAGCTTTGGATGGAGCTGCCATGTTCATTCTTGTTTCTAAAGCCCCCACAGGCCATGTCANAATAAATAAATAAATAAATAAATAAATAAATAAATAAATAAATAAATAAATGCAGCTTTATTTTATAACAATTCGGTTGTAGTTGAAAGAAAGAAAATCTATAAGGAAAAGAAGGAGAAAAAGCAACAGCCTTAACAACATCTACTTTCATCAAAAGAAGAAAATTTTATCCCAAACTTTTCTGCAATACATTATGATTACTACGAATAGGATTACAGGGGCCAAACAAATAATAACAAAGAAGCCTACAGGGCAGGAGAGACGCTTGCCCACCACAGTTCAAGAAAGAAGACAAAAAGAGAGACAAGGCTGCTACAACTCTAATGCGAACTTGTAGCTTAATTTTCTCATTCTCATCACAATGTTCTTGAAACATGACTCGTTTCCTGTGACTAACTTTGTATTCAATTACCATGGCTAGAGTAAGTCCATCCCATAAATCTTCCAAACAAAAGTGCTGCCGGTAGAGCTAAAACTGCTTTGTACAGCTGAAACACTCTGCTTTTAAAGCTGGAAGACCAGAAGTTGAGAAGCATGACCTTAAGGAAAGGGCTAATGACATCTGCAGTGTATGCCTTAAGCAAGTGCTCGGTGACGGAACCTTTTGAAGAAAACTGCCCTGGTGCCTGTGCACAAACCGCAGAAATGAACTGACTTTCAGCGCTGGCCCTGCGGGGGCCGGACCGACGCTGATACTTTTCCCGGCGGCGTTCCATTGGGCTGTGTTGCACAGCGAGTTACTCTCACGTCTCACAAGCACGGGCAGCAGGTCTCAAACAGGACACTGGACTCCGGGGGTGCTGCCCCTCCCGGCCCCCGAGCACCTCCTCCCCGCTCCCCGCCGCCCCGGGGCGTGCGCAGCGCCCACGCCGTGCCCGCCCTCGCACCGCCCGCTGGGGCGGGCCAGGCCACGCCCAGCTGCCCTCAGGCTGACGAGGGGCTCTACAAAGGTGACCCAGGCGGGGGAGGGTGCCTGGTGGATTTCAGCACCGCAGCTTCGGACCGTGGGTGTCCCCCGGCATGCCCCTAGAGCCGCTGTGGTGACTTTGTGCTTGCACCGTCTCTCTTCTCCCTTTCCCGATGACAAACAGATTTTCTACTTGTGTGCTGGCTTTACTACTCTTTTTTTATTCCTCTGATTCTTATGAACCATCAACATTGCCTGATCATCGAGATCCAAAGTTTATTGAGGAATGTGTGCAAACCCATAACACATTGCGGTCGAGAGTGGATCCACCAGCCAGCAACATGCTCTACATGGTAAGGGAATCTTCATGGCTTATATACAAATTCGTAGCATTGTAATGCCGTCTATGATTTTCAGAGATTGCTTTTGTGGCCAAATGCAAAAAAAAAAACAGAAAACAAACAACAAAAACCTGGGGTCATAAGACTGACCGCTTTTTAAAGCAGAGAAAAAGGCTCTGATTATCAGGTGGCTTTATGCAATTGGATATGTGCACAGTTTTGCTCTGACTGAAATTCCTCATTGGAAGCCCCGGAGCCCAGCCCTCAGCCGAGCGCGGGCGTTGTGTTGTGTGAGAAGCCTCCTCGTTGCGAGACACCACAGGCAGCTCGGCAGCCGGAGGTGCGGGGTTTTGTGCACATCTAAGCACAACCTTCATGCTCTAGTCGGCGAGGGCAGATCGTGTTGCCAAACAGCGCTGGCGAGCTTTCTTTGAGCATTCTCCGAGCGCTCTCTGCAAGGCTCTCAGGGACTGAGCCGGCAGAGCGGCAGTTCTGAGGGGCTGGGCCTGCAGGGAAAGTCGGAAAGCACCAAGTGCAGCAGTGCTGGAGACAGTCGTGTCCCCCACTGCTCTGCCCCTCACCTGCTCCCCGGGCACCTCAGGAGCAACATCTGCAGCTACCATGCAAAACACAGCCTATCTTTCAGTGGGCCACAACCATTGTCTTAATTCTGAGCTCTTTCTTTTTGCCCTGCTTTCTTACTATGTCACATGGTCACCACCAGAAGAGGACATAGCCACAGCTGTAATTAGCAACACCCCAACTGAAGTTGGGGGGGAAAAAAGAGTTCATTTGCCATTTCCGGTTGTCAGACACTAAAAGACAAGTGCCCCATTTGAGAGGGGTAACTGCACAGTAATCAAACTTGAATAGCAAACATGACAGGAGACTTATTTAGTTTTTCTTCTAGATGAATCTTTTACATCAGCTCTCCTCAGCTGTGCATCCTGACCTTCAGAACCTGTTGCTTTGGACTCTTTATTTTCTACATTGCTTTACTGGCAATGTAGAAAATAAACAAAATATTGTTAGGATGTGTTAAAAGTGCAATATTCATATTTTTAAATTGTGCTTAATTTTTTCTTTTGAAAAAATAACTGAAATCTGAAAAAAAAAAAAAAGGAAGCATAAGAAAGACAAATAAATTGCATCTAAAACTGAAACTGAAGCATGGTAAGTTTCTTTCAAAACACTGCAAAATCTCTAGTCTTAGTATGACCTCTTCCAGGAACTATTTAATGTGGAGAGAGCAGTGCAATACATGATAAAATCTGTTACGAAACTAAAAACATGGGAATTGAAAACGGTGTTTTGTGTGGTCTTTGGGACTTCAAAAAGGCAGAAAAGAAGATGGTGCTTTTATTTCACAGGGAACTTCTTTTTTGCTGGATGTAACTGTCCACCTAGATATGTGAAAAATTAAGATTGGATTCACAACGTTCCCATATTTTGGAAAAGGAGTTTTTAGAAGAAAATGCAAAATTGAATCTCCTTGAATTGCAAGAAACAAAGCTCAACCATTGATATTTGTAAAACTTGTGTTATAAAATGAGAACGTTGATCTATTTTTTTTTACCTGACAACTGTGAGCCCTTTCTCAGCCACCCAAAGCACTGCTTAGTTCTGTTCTAAAGCTCCTCAAAAACAGCAGTCTCACTAGTTTGATCAGGGCTTCACAACAGTCTCCTTTGAATTAGTGCTGCCTTCCATCACTTTTCACATATTATACATTAAATTTTTCCTCCTTAAGTTAGCAAGCAACTTGTTATAAAATGGAAACTGAGAAGCAGTTCATGAGGGGGAAAAAATGTAAGTACTGTTTCCTTAAACAGCAGTGATATCTATAAGCAAATCTTCCTGTCCTGTGCATTTTCTTCCCATGCGGTTTAGTCCAGTCTTGATGTTTAAGTGCAATATTATAAGCAAATAAGGAGTGTAACTGCAGTTCAGGTAAAGATCATTGTGAACACTTCTGTACACTGCTTTTCATCTGTCAGCCAGTTTAAGGGTTCACACAAAATGGAAAGCATATTTAAATTTACTACGCAACTTTAAACTTATTATTATGCATACCTTTATCAAACTTTAAACCTATTACTACTATAGGATGAAGGAGAGGAGGTGCATGGACTCTTAAAAAGCAGAATGTGGGAAAAAAGAGTCCGTGAAGCACTAAGGTGCATCCCCCACTGTCATATATCTTTCATCATCATCATCTCAGGGCCTTGACAAGATGTGAAATGAAGCTTCTGTCTTAACTGGCAGAGTTATCTTCCAGGACTGGAAGATAAGTTCTGTACAATGCCAGATTGTATCCATTGTCCTTAAAAGTATCTAAGGAAATACCTACTGCTCACTTGAAATCAGACTCCCTACCCCAAATTTAATACTTGATATGCTGAGTTCCTATGTAAATTATTTATGTCCTAGTTTTGTGGGTGTATTTGGTTTGCATGGACATGTTTTGGAAGCAGAGGGGGTATACAGGGCTGGTTTCTGTGAGAAGCTGCCAGAAGCTCCCTGCGTGTCCCACAGGGCCATTTCCCTGCTGGCCAAGGCTAAGTCCGTCAGCCACAGTGGTAGTGCCTCTAGGATAATATATTCAAGAAGGAGAAAGGTTGTGCACAAGCAATTGCAGCCAGAGAAGACTAAGAACATGTGAAAGGAACAGCCAGGCTGGCATGGCAGTCATGGCAGAAAGAGAGGCCGGAGGTGCTCCAGGTGCCTGAGCAGAGATTTCCCTGCAGCCTGTGGTGCAGCCCATGGTGAGGCAGGATGGGACCTTCCAGTCCATGGACGTCCAAGGAGGAACAAAGATCCAGCTGCAGCCTCTGGAGGACCCCACACTGGAGCAGGTGGAGGCCTGAAGGGGGCTGTGACCCTGTGGGAAACCTGTGCTGGAGCAGGGCCCTGGCAGGGCATGTGGCCCCATGGAGGGAGGAGCCCGCACTGAGCAGGTTTGCTGACAGAACAGGTAACCCCATGGAGGACCCACTGTGGAGCAGTGCGCTCCTGAAGGACTGCACCCTGACAGAGGGACCACGCTGGAACAGTGTGTGAAGAGCTACACCCCATGAGAGGGAACAGAAGTTTGTGAAGGACTGTCTTGTGTTGGAGGGACCCCACACTGGAACAGGAGAAGAGTGTGAGGAGAAGGAGGGAGCAGGAGAGACAGTGTTTGATGAACAGAGCATAACCCCCAATTCGTGTCCCTGTGAGCTGCTGGGGAGAAGGAGGGAGTGGAAAATCAGGGCTGAAGTTATGTCCTGGAAGAAGGCAGGGGTGGGAGGAACGTGTTTCAAATTGTAAAAAATACAAGTAATTTCCCCAAGCTGAATCTGTTTCGCCCATGGCAGTAACTGATGAATGATCTCTCCCTGTCTTTCGCAATCCAGGAACCTTTGGCGGCACTTTCTCTCCCCTCCCCAGCTGAGGAGTGTCTTTGGTGGGCACCTGCCCAGTGTCCACCCCACCACAGTGGGAAAATACACCCTCCACAAATGTTAGAGCGGAAGACATAGGTTAAAAAATATTTTGAAATCTCTGTAGTTGTGTTTTGGCGTGATCTTGTGATTTTTAATTACTAATTGGTAGCATAAACAATACACATTGTTTCAGACTTAGCTATGGTACCAAAAAAGCTTGCTTAGGTAAAACACAGACAAAATCTGACAACCTACCTGCAAAAATCTACAAAAAGGTAGATTGTAAAATACACCTTTATCCTTCATCATTTCAGATGCATTCAAAACAATTTTCTTGGGGTTTCCATCATTTGCAGAAGCAAGTAAGCTATTTTAATAAAATCAGAAGAGGTCAAATAAAAAGTTTATTTTTTAAAAAAACCTTCAGTACAAAATAGTTCAGTGCGGGACAATTTAATTTATGTAACGCAAAGTATAACTAGCACTACAAGCATACACTTGTGGTACAGTATCTTGCAGGAGGCACAATGCTGCAATCACTCAATCAAGGTGTGTGCACAAGAAAACCCAGCAAGAGCAGACACTACCTCCAGTGCAAACAAAAGACATTTACATAACTCAATTGCTTAGATAAGCACTTCCTCTAAAATGGAATAGCAAGTGAATGAGTCATTCCACAAATATGAATTCAGCACTAATGTTTCAAGCCACCAAACACAATGATGCTCACCAAAGGGTTGAGTTTAAACTGTCCCCAAAATCCCAGTGTGCTTGTGAACTGACCTGCAAGCCATGGCCTTAAGCAAATACGAGGCTACATAAGACTTTTGCATTATTAATATGGAAAGCATAACCCTCATTTTCCAGATTCTATGTAAATTCAGATTAATTTACATTAATGTTCTATCATGGCCAGCACAGCCTTGAAATGCTCATTGTGCCACAAACACTGTATTTGCCTGATATACAGCTCTTGGTGTCCAACAAGCCAGTCAGCCAAAATCATATACCACCCCAAAAATTTCCTCAAGCTTAATCAGCAATTTAAGTTCAGATCAGAAACAAACCTGCAAGCCGATCTACCATGTAGCTCTGTAAGTCTCAACAGAAGTAAAAAATTAATGAATCAAAAGCATCTACACTATTGAGACCCAGCTTTTCCTGAGAGCTGCTCTGAATTACTGCACTGCCAATATAACAAAGATATTTAATTGTCTTTATTTTGCAGAGTTGGGATCCAGATTTGGCAAAGACTGCAAAAGCTTGGGCAAAGAAATGCCTATTTAAGCATAATATATACCTCAAACAGAAAGGGAAAGCTCACCCCAGGTTTAATGCTGTTGGAGAAAACATCTGGACTGGCTCAATTTCTGCCTTTACTGTGAAAGGAGTCTTAGCCTCTTGGTACCGCGAGGTGCAGTCCTACACTTATGACACCAATGGGTGCAGTCGAGTATGTGGCCACTATACCCAGGTAAATATTGCATTTCTCTATCTAAACCATGGACCAGCTTTGCCATTTTGATACAAAACCTCTACATTTCTGTTGAAGATTCAGTGAACTTTTCCAGGTTCTGTAGTCTTACTATATGTCTGTGTGCACAAGATGTTCATGTTCTTATGTTCCCATTTATGGGAGGAAAAGAGTCACTGTATTGTTACTTTAAATGTGGCAGTTTGGGGGTTTTTTGGGAAGAAAATAGTGCAGCCATCCAGCAGTCAGATTAGTCAAGCAGTGGCCAAAAGCCAGGCAATGGCAGTGGCTGTGAGCTGCAGTGCATGAGTGGAATCAGGTCTCAGCTCTGTCAGGCACACTTCAAATGCCAAGGGCTGCAGAAGTACCATCATGAAAAGAGATGTCTGCAGTTCTGCAAACATCATGTGTGCACTTTGTCCAACTGCTATTCCCAAAGGAAGTGGGCAAAGTGAGGAAAAAGACTGCCACTGCCATGAAACACTGCTATCACTACCCACAGCTGTAGGAAAGCAGGACTGCTTGCAACAGCAGCGCTGGGGTTAAACTGTGACCTGAGGCTGTTTAATATTTTTTGCAGGGATACACATGTGCATTTAGGACTTGAGTAGATGGGGTAAAGCTGGTGGGCTTTCTGAACTTGTGTGCAGAGAAGATACTTGGATGCAGGAGCTGTGAGAGATGACTGTGCTGCTCTTTGAGCTTGCTCTCAAGGACATTGCAAGAGTCAGCACCTGGGAACTGCAGAGAAGCACACCTTACCTGGCACTAAAGCACAGTGCTGTTGACCATGGTGTTTGTAGAGGAGCAGGCCATGCAGTTTCATGGGAGTAGAATAAAAAAATAAGATTATTCACACTTGGAGTTAGCAGTGATAGTGACTGTAGCTGGAAGATATCTGACAGCCTCAGGAGGTATCCTTGGGTCTTTACTATCGGGGAATTCCTCATTCCTCTTCTTCCCAACTGTAGAGAATTTTCCCTGGGCACAATTACCGCAGTTATCACAAATCACTGCTCAGTCCGTGGCCTCCTGGGATAGAGAAGGTCCTTTTATTCAGTCCTTCACAGTCCTCAGGAATCAAGTTATCTATGGCTGGTGCCAGGAGCGACTTCTGCCCTGCCGCTGCACTGAGAAGACCCTCAGGAGTCTGAGGATTGTCCCCTCGTCCAAGAGCTGGTACCAAACAGGCATAAACAGAAATGGCCAGACCTCCCCTTTAAGTCAGTGGAAGCACAAATGCATTTATGTTCTAAGTTGCCGGGATCTTTCCATATTGCTCATGCAGTCAGTCATCACTGCTGTTTTATCACCCTCAGATATTGCTGTGCCCATGTCTCCCCTCTACTGCTGTCATGGGACTTACTTTTTCAGGACTGCAGCATTTGTCTGCACTCTGATAGGATGCTGGGTCCCACAGAAAAGCTTCTGGTAGAGAGAGGATCAGTACATGAAGTAATGGCCTTGTCTCTAGATTATCTTAGTCATGGCCATGATATTAAAAGGCAGGACTGCAACCCAAACACAATCCTCCTCCCAAAGCACCAGTGCCTTCTGGCAATTTGCTTTATGTCTCCATGGGATTTAGTAAAGGGGCAGCCAGCCCTCATAAGAGCTGTAGCAGATCATGAAGCCTTTTCTGCACAGGTATGAACTCAGCTCCCACAGCAGGAAAGACAGAAAGGTAATTGATTAGGTTGAAACAAAGGAGATGAACTTCACCTTTCTCCTTTGCAAGAAAAGAAAACAACATGTTGCAGCCAGTCGTGTCTTCTTTCTGCATAGTTTTAACAAATGCATGGTGAATTGGGTAAAATAATCAGTCTTTTTTCAGAACAAACTATGATTTTGAGATCCATTACTGCTACTTTTCCTTTTGAAGCCTGCCAAAGGAGTGGTCCTCATCCCATTGTATGTGATAAAACCGAGAACAGATCTCTTAACTCTTGAGGTGCTGAATCAAAGCCTTTGTAACCAGTGTATCCATCTGTCTTTGCAGGTAGTTTGGGCTACAAGCTACAAGGTCGGTTGTGCAGTCCACTTCTGTCCCAAGGTGAAATACACCTCCATACCCAACGCAGCACACTTCGTCTGCGACTATGGGCCGTCGTAAGGCTTTTTGTTATGAATATTTCACAGGGCTCAGGTCCTACCCCTTCCCTTCCACAACATGCAAGTTTATTAGATCGGTCCATTTAGTCCGGTGTTTTATGGGAGAAAATAGTCTCCAAAATAGAGAAAGAGGTACACCTTTGTCCAACCAGCTTTTTTTTTTTTATTTGCTAGATGAGGGCTGTATATTGGAGACAGAAAGCAGTGGGACTGGAAGAAAGGATTAAATATAAGCTGTTGACATGAAAATACTGAAGTGATCATCTGAAAGTTAATCCCTTGCTCCTGATTGCCAAGATGGCCCCAGACAGTTGCCAAAGTGCAAACACAAAGTCTGAAGCTATTCCCATGCATGCCTGAAGAATTAAGCCCCTAAGTCAATGGCTTGGAAAAACATTGAAGTGTGCAGTCCTGGCAGCCTGCAGTCTTGGCAGCTGAGGGCTGCTTAGGAGGCTGAGGCTGCTCAATACAAATCTGATCCAGAGGTCCTTCATATGCATAGTCAGTAGGATATCCAGCTAGGATGGGTGTATTATTCTCTTCTCCAGCTAATAAACACCACCACAGTATAAATGCAGCTTTAAAAGCCTTTTATGCATACCATGTTGGGCCAAGGTCAAGCAGCTCTTGAAGTCAAGCGAATTTGGCATTTCTTTTGCCCATGTCTCTTCCTTGGAAGAATATGTACCCCTGACTGGATACCTTGAAATGACACAGCTGCTGCTCTCCCCAGAAGCCCCACATGCAGAAGGCCAAAATCCCACTGGATTTCTTGGCCTGTGTTGGCACGGGGAAGAGGAGCGGTGCCTTCACCAGCACCCAGCAAAGCAGGCAGGGCCTCTCTGGAGAAGCAAGGGGCTGTAGAGAGGGCTTTAGAGCTGAGCCCTTCCCTGCTGGGTGAGGACTCCACAAAAGGTCAGTTGCATGCTAAGAAGTGGAGTAATGTCACATCCATTGATGTGACATTGATTTTGAGAAGTAGCAGCTTCATTGCTTTGTTTCAGCTCTACCAAGACCCCAGGCAAGATCCATATATACTTTCCTGAAGTGAATGTACTCTTCGGCTTAGACCAAGCAATGAAAGCCTCACCTTGCTGAAAGTAATGAGGTTTTACCATGAAGTTTCATCTCACTGCTGAGATTTCATGCTTACAAAATCCCTCTCTGTGCTCATGGGCAGTGTGAGGCATGCTGTAAGTTTTGCTTTGGCCATGCTTTGAGCAAAGCACTCAGCTGTGTTTGGTGCAGTATCAGCCTGGGCAGAGGTAGTTGGTCCCACTCGCACCACTGGCAGAGGGAGGGAGCAGGAGAGGGACTTACATCACTCCTAAAATATTAACCAACAAATGGATGAAATCACCACCTATGAGAGATTCTCCAGCACCAGAGCAGTCCTCTTCAAGGCTGAATACACATACACACACAGTAACTGAACCTGCTCTTGGTTCCATAGCCAGAGCCAGCTATGAGAGTCCAGAGTCTCCCTGCACACAAATTACCCAACTCTGAGACTGCTTTAATTCCCAGGTTTTCAATACTGCTGTCTTCAGGTTCCTAAACAACAAGGTGTCCTATTACATTTAATCTTTTCTGTTTCACTTTGTGTCTTGGGCACAGGGCACTCAGACGGGACTCTTGAAAAAACCATCACTCTCTCAACACAAGTGAAGCAAAACTCAGGTTAAAACCTGTTTAGCAGTAGGTATGAATGTCTTCCCAAGGGCTGTTTGAGAGTGGTGTTATTTTCCTTCGCAGTGGGAATTACCCAGTGCAGCCATACAAGCGGGGAGATGCGTGCAGCGCGTGTGGTGGTGAGGAGTGTGTCAACCTGCTGTGTAGTAAGTAGAAGACAACCAGACATCCTCCCCAAGCACATGTAGAAAGGGAAAGAGCACACAAAAGATACCGTCAGGAGGCAGGCATAGCACTCCTGTTCCTAAATGTAGGCTGGAAAACTGCAGTCAGAAGCCAAGTGGGTAATGATGCACATAGTGAGGGGAGGAGGGCAGAAGGAGCCTGTTTTCTACCCTGGAGAGTGATGGGATGGGGTCTGCTCCTCAGGTGCTGGAGGGTGTATTACATGAGATGTGGTGGCTTCAGTTTAAGGTATTATTACCCCTGTCTGAAGTTACTGCTTGCAGAAACAAAAAGCAGAGAATGGGATACCTGTCCGGCTCTGAGGGCTCCCGGTTATTACCTGATGTGTGAGCTGTGGCTTGAGCTGGTGCAGGTCCAAGCACACTTTGCCCCTGCCATGCCACTGCAGGTGGGGAGAGCAGCCATAGCACTGCCAAAGCTGCTCACTCCAGTGAACATCAGCCAGGCCATCTGCTTTCCCCTGAGCACTGGGAGAGAACAAGGCTGACATGCAAGAGTCTTCCTGGAGATGCAGTGCTCCACCCAAGTCTGGCAGCCTTCCTGATATGCCTGCACTTGGCTTTGTAATGGCAGCATGGAGTCAGGAGGGAAGGAGACCTGAAATTTCCATAAAGACAAGGCACTCTGCTCTGGCCATTGGCCTGTGGAGAGCTGAGGGTATGGTCACACTTTTCCCCAGAACTTGACCATTGGTGAACTGAAGGAGTGGGAAGATGCTGTTAAAACACCAGTACCTAAGGAATGTAAGGGAGTGCTGGATTCACAGGGCTGTTTAATGTTACTTGCAGGCTCTCAAAACACAGGGCACAGGGCAAAAGCCAAAGTGGTCTTGGGAAGCACATCCATGGGGGGAGTCCTCTCTACCCCAGTCACTGGCCGTAGAAGCCAAAACAGTGTGATAAACCACTCCTCAGCAGAGTCCTGAGAGTCACTGCAGGGCTCTCCCAGAGTCAGCAGGTCTTTGCTTCTTACAGCTGAGTAATTCACATCAGCTGTATTTATAAGCCCATTGTGATGGTCACATTTCATTCCCTTTTGGTTAGAGTCAAACTGTTTCTAAACTATAAGTGTGCTTATGTTTACTTCTTTTCTCTCTCCAGAAAATCCAGAGCGTGACAAAGTCATTGGTAAGTACCACTGGAATCACTGCTTCCTTTTGTTGCTGTTTTTGCAGTTATACTTGAAAACGAGTGAATTGGTTGTTTTACAGAGGACTCCAAGTGGCATCCAGACTGGGACAGACCTGCATGTGATGAGGTCTGCATCTTTGTTAGACCACTACTCCTTGTACTGACATTTGTGGCCACCTGGCTCTTACCGAAATATTGCTCTCTAATACCTGCCAGTGGGTAACACACATATAGAAGACCACAAGAGCACTTGGCCAACTCATCTCTTCCATTCATATAAGTTACAGGCAACACGAACATTGTCTCTACAGACATTGTTTGCATCCACAGGTGATTTAGAAGTACAGAAATAACATCTTCATTGCAGGTTGTAGTTACAAGCACTGATAAGCAGCTTTTTCGTTGCTCAGAACCAGTTGAAAGTTAAAATTAATTTAGATGTTAAAATTTCTTTAAAAGTTAAAATATTTTTAAAGTGGAGCAGTGTGCATGTGATCTGGTGGGTACAGGAGCACATTGTCCAGGCAGCACACTAAGGTGCAGGCAGCTGCCCAACACACTTCAGGAAGGGCTGGAGAGTGTCAGCCCAGGAGCCAGGCCCCAGCCCACAGCTGGGGCACGCACCTGTCTCATTCCTATTGCACTCTTACCTTGGACACTCCTACAGCAAGATGTGGCCTGTATAATTTAACTTTTTTAAAGGATTTTTGGATCCCTGTGAGCTCTGGCATTTGCATCCTGTGGCAGCACTTCCCAGTCTCACAGAGCACTTGTCATTGGTACTTCACTTTGCTTAGAATTTGTTTTTAAATTCATGGCATCTGTGCCTAAACAGTTTCACCTGTGTTTACATGGTTATGTATCTCTGCAATCTTTCCTGTTGTGGTTTTGTTTTTTTTTTTAGCATAGGGGTTTTACTGCTGTTTCAAACAATAAATTTTTATTTCCTGCTTCCTGTGTATGGCAATCATGAATTTACAACATGAGCTAAAGCTTAACTGCTGGTGCACAAAATAACCCCAGATTCAGCTCCAACTTGCACAACACTAGAAACAACGCTGGGAAAGATAGAACTCCAAATAAAATCACACTGTGCCCATAGTTACAACTTTGGTTCAACAGCTGCCAAAGAACAAATCTCCTGGAACAAATCTGCACATCTGGAGCATGCAGAAGGCTGTGGGGACAACTGCTGTGTCCAGCTTGGTATGTCCTCTACCAACCACACTCAGCTCACGCAGAGTCTGGAAGCAGCAGAGCTGCACAAACTCACATCACAAACCACAGCAGTTCCTGTCTATACTTTTAGAAGCTTCTGCACCGTGTCCCTCTGCACACACTGCTGTAGAGGAAGCTGGCAGGTTCCCCTCACCCCTTCATTTCTGCAGTAGTGTCACCACAATACCTGTCAGTGTTTCTGCATGCCTACTCCTGACCCTGACTCCTGCTCTTACTACTGGCATGGATTTTAACTGAAAATGCTGGAACTGGGGCCCAACATTTCTCACATTACACTTCCAGATAGTTATCTGCTAATACTGCTGGTACTAGAATCATTTCAATATTGCAGCAGTCCTTGAATGAATCATTTTTCAAAATGTAAATATGACTGGGGACAAAATTATGAATTTCATACTTGATATATCTTTATACATCTTAATTTGTTGACTGCTGGAGCCTCCATAGCCAAGACAGCACACTCACAGACACTCTTGTGTGAAACCCAAGCCTCAAAAAAATCCCATCAAAGCCCCATCTAAAAATCAGCTGGCAAGTGGCACGTGGGCAGCAGGACTTAATGTGTGGGCACTCTCCTGCTCAGGGCTCTACAGCAGACTGCCCAGCAGGGTCTCTGTCCCCCATGTGAGTAGTATCCTACTACTGGAAAGAGGAATGCAGAAAAGGGAACCAGATACACTGCTGTGTCCAGGGAGCTTAAAATGAGCTCAGCAGGAATTCTCCCCTGCCTAGTTTAATTAATGAGTGGTCTCCAGGAGAAGAAAGAGAAGCAACACAGAGACCTTAAAGTTCAAAATGTTAGCGCCTTCATTTAGCTATATACTTAAGCAGCTCTTAGGAAATCCTAAGAAAGACCCTCCTTAAAAAACTCTGGGCTTAGGGAGATTAAACCCCCAAACTTTACAATGTGACATATTTCAAACAAACAAAAAAAAGTTTGTAAATCAAGAAGTCAAGACAAAAAAAGCAACTGTTACTTTACGGATATCCAAAAATCCAGGTATTTAGCTCTGGTTGATCAAACCACTTTGAATTATCCACATGGCATATTCCCACGAATTCCATATGATAAATGCAAAACACTGATATGGAAATAGACTTCAAGTACATTTTTGCAAGTCTGTAAACTTTAAAATCAGTTTAAGAACATAATTTGCAGTAGTTCATGCTGTTCTGAAGATACAAAAAAACCCTTCACTCTTCCAAGCCCACTTTATTTTCCACTATTTATGTTTTACACAACTGCCATCTCCGTCAGAAAACAAATGCACAAAGCACCAGTGAGTGACACCATGCAGCCCCTTTCCATTCAGATATGGACTCTTGGGCAGACAGATCTCCCCTTTGGCTTGCCTACGGGAATATGAATAAGCTTTCTTGATTTTCCGGTTTAAGTAATTCATATCCTACCAACAATCCTTGAAACTTGTCAACAGTAACAACCAAGAAATACTAAACACCATGTCATACCTTTCCACCCCAGAACAACAGGACAGGATTTCCTGAAGTGTATTAAGAATTTTACTGGAGAGAAAGATGTCATGTAAAAGCTACATAAATGACTCAGCTGGGAGGTCTAATTTAAAAAAAGCACACTTCCATGGAAGTAAACATAAAGCCAGGCTGTCCAACATGAGCTACATTTTTGTGCACTGCAGTTCAGGCACCCAAGAAGTCAGCTGACACAGCTGAAAACTCCCTTTTTATAGGATACTTTCACAGCCAGATTCCTGAAATGGCCAGTCTAAAAGACCAGTGTGAGACAAAAAGCATTACACTTGTTTTCAACTCTTTAAACAGGCAGGGGAATGTGTGCCACTCCTCTGTCATGAAAGGAGCTGATGCAGTTCAGATCAGAACCAAGGACTCCCCCTCCCCTAATACATTCTCCTTCCCTGGCTTGTCAAACTCCTCCTTAATGGGTCCTCGCTCTGCATTCTGCTGAAGCACGTGAGAGCAGGAGTGTAAACTCAAGTATTCCAGCGTCTCCCGTTGAAATTAGTCCTTTCACTATGTGAGAGATCTGAACTACCCACCAAGCCCTGAACTTTGATCTCCCCATTACTCTCTCAACTGCCAAACACCAGTGGTGTTTCTAAAGCTTTTTGTAGTGCTGGTATCACTCAACCCATCAAATCACTGCAGTTTGAGATGGGTGGCTTTTGACTTACGCATCGTGTTCTCAGTGAAAAATGCTTAAATAGTATTTTCCTGACTGATTCCAAAAGAAACTGCCACTTAGGAACAATGCAGTCCCTAAGAAGATGGGGAATATTTTTTCCTTAACAATTAAGTGCCAAAAACTGTTCACATAATTGAAAGGGCCACTTGCTTAGAGGGCAAGCACGATAGTCATGTCCCAATGCTCATGTACTGGCTCTCTAACCACACATATCCTAAATTCTTATTTATTTGTGTTTAAAAAAAAAAAAAAAAAGCTGTGTTTTCACCTACTAATTTCAAGTAAAAGGTCACTAACTTAGAAGGCATTGAGCTGCATCCTTCTAGAAGAATCATTTCCACTGCATGTGTAGTGATTGAAATTCCAAAACCCAGCAAAAGCACTCAGAGTCATGAAATTAGTGTAGCTCTATCACCTCCTCATTACATTTGTTTCTGTATTCTTAGATGTATGAAATAAGCAAGAGCTGCTCTTCTGGTGCACTTTATTTCATCACATTTCACAGTTCCAGAAAAACCTCTAAACTTCCTTTAAAATAGGAGAAGTGTCTCAAAAAAAAAAAAAAGGAAGAGCACAATTTCTTAAGACATTCTTGCAAGAAGGAAATAAACGAAGAATATATTTAAAGGTAAATAACGCAACCTTTTGCTTTCCCTGCAGCACAATCCCTATGTAAAGACACTTTGTACCATATTCTGTGTAAAACCCCATCAGGATAATACCAATGAATGACAGTTTATTAATGGTATGCAACGAAGATTATGGTTTGTCTGATTTTCAGTTGAAACTGAGTTTGTTTCCTACACAACACAACTGAGGTTGTGCAGTACATTAACTACGCATTTAAGAACATTGTATTAAAATAGTTTATTAACATTGAGACAAGACACACAAAAATAATCAGCTTTTACAAAAATAAAAGCCTAATATAGTAATAAATCTTGCCTGTTTAGCAAAAGCAATTACCACATCATTCCTTAAGCTTTCATCTTCCCAGAGTGTTCTGACCCAAATGTTGAACACTCCACATGAAACTCCTCCATGTTTCTATTGTGAAACCTTCCCTTTACATAGAAGGATATTATCCAAATACATTCTCTTACTTTCTCAAACAGGGGAGCACAGATTTTCTCACCAAGTCTGTACAGCTACTGTAGATCCACTAATTGAACTGTACTTAGGAAAAGAGGATGATCTTTCTACTTAGTCTTTTCTTGTCCACATTATACCAACAGCAAAAACTCTCCCATCTTCCAAGTGTAAAAATGTTCATTATCAGAGGTGATAAGTAAACATGGTGGGGAATTACTTCTTTTTCTTTCTTTTCTTTTCATCTGCTGCCATTTTTAACTTTACTTCTTCCTCAGGGAGTGCTCCTAATTTCTTCTTCTTTG
Organism: Cyanoderma ruficeps; assembly: GCA_008694505.1. Classification (NCBI taxonomy): domain Eukaryota; kingdom Metazoa; phylum Chordata; class Aves; order Passeriformes; family Timaliidae; genus Cyanoderma; species Cyanoderma ruficeps. The sequence continues at coordinate 19,327,500 of VZDJ01004378.1, forward strand.
CATTCTTTACCTTTTCTTTGATGGTTTCAATATCAATCTTTTTCTCAGTGGAGGCTACACAATAAAAAATACAAAGGTAACAGACATGAATTTTACTTCTGAAAAATGTTAACAGTCTACAAGAAGACCTTATATATAAACACAGTACACTGTATCCTGTGGCATTGGTTAGGACTCATTTTATGTTCACTAATGATTTTATAGATTATTCTAGTAATAATTTTTGTTGAAACTAGTATTATCTACAAATCGTATTCAGCAGAATTTGAAGAACAGTTATATAAAAAAATACCGTATGACAACATGTGAACACAGATGTCACACCCTACAGACATACAAACTATTATCATCCACTCCTCAGAACACAGATGAGATGCACTCCTCTGAAAGAAGTACATACACACTGTCTTAGACATAGGCTTGACTGATCTTGCTTAAGAAATTAACTGCTGAGTGCTTACATGCAGAGAAGCATTTATGGCTTCTGCAAATACCTAAAGTGCTAAGATCCCAAACATGCTTATCCCATCCTTATACTCTCTCCATGGCCATCCATTAACGGCCACAGTCAGACAAAGGATGAGGAAGGGTGGGTTGGGGGAATATGATGGACATCTTTGACCCCTGCATGAAAACCTTTATTAAAAAATTCTACAGGGAATGCCAGAATGCTCAAGTTAAACACGTACTGCTGAGCAATGTTGAATAACCTACTCCTATGTTCACATAGCTGATATTTTCTCTTCTGAGCACAAGCCATGAGTTTGGATTTAAGTTTCCCATCTCACACAGTTAATTCCTAAATCTAATGGTGGGTAGCATACAAACTACTCCTGTCATCCGTTCTTGGGACGGCTGAAGGATTTCAGCTCAGAACACACAGCAGCTAGAAAAGCACCATATTTGAGAGACAGTGCAAACAACAATAGTTTCCAGATCACTGGAAATTTACTGCCATCACAACAAAAAAAAAGTACTGTATCAATGCTACAAAACACATGCTTTTCAAGAAACACAAACTTTAAAGTTCATAAGATTGTGTAATATATAGTGTAATAATATGTAGGTAGTATAGCTAATAGTGTATCTAATACTATGAATATGAAGCATAATCAGTGAGAACTGAAGACTTGTTTCTCTAGTGCACTAAAAAAATAAATCACTTGAGAACATAAGCTCTTCCTCTGCACATCAGGTAAATATCTTCTGTAAAGGTTAAAATAAAACCACACTATCTTGTACTCAAGTTGTGACATAAGTTTTTCAAGTATTGCTTTCTGTTTACTTGAATGTCAAAGTCATGGCAGCTTCACTGTAAAACTGAAAGGCAAAAACTTGATGAAGCTAGAACAACCAGTTGAGATTGACTCTTCAATGGAGAATTGCCAGTTTATAGGTACAGACTTATTGGCTACATGATCTTTCTACTGTCCCTGGCAACTCTAGGCATGGATCTTACCACCAGGATTTTTTTATATGATCTTTCTTTTGTCTAGGCTGTATTTGCAAAATCACTCAACCTAGAAATTGACAACAAAAGTTTTAAAACAAAAAAAAAATCATTACCTTTCTTTGTTTTCATTACTGGCTTTTCTTTTGGTGGGATAAAAGCTTTATTTCTTTCTTCTTGTCTTCTCTTGACTGCATCTGCTTGCTTTGCCTGAAGATACCAATAAAAAGGTCAAGTAGCAATAGAGCAGGCCAAAAGGACAAAAAAAAACAAACCAGATTCCAAGTCAGCAATCAAATGCTTGTTAACTGGACCTTGGATTAGTACAACTTTACCTTTATCTCTTCCATTCGCTTGCGTTTCTTCTGTCTTTCTTTCAAGAAGTATTCACCACTTGCCAATTCTTTATCAACCTGAGTAAGACAAGTAGCAAGAAGCCTTAGTTAATTATGCATTATAAGCCAGATGTGTAATATCAGGGAATCAGAACATGATAGAAAAAGCCTCCCCACCTCTTTCTAAGAACACAATTTCAGGTGTGCTATATTCCTGCATAACCAAATAAAGTTTCAACTGACCTGGCTTTCTGGCTGAGGAGGTGGGAACGGTGTGTACTCCTTCTTAGTATTTTTCTTCTTGGGCTCCTTGCGTTTTTTCAAGTTCTTCCGCTTGAATTTAGGCAAAAATCTTTCCCAACTTTGTGTCCTCAGCTCAGGATCTTTTGCTAATTCCCTTTTGATCATCAAAGTCTTCAGTAGTATCAGAACATCACAAAGAAGTTATTAAAAAAAAAAAAAGAGTATTACAGTAGAAGTCAAGAGATCCAAAACAGAAGTTTCACTAGACTTTCTTAAAGGGAATATGCTACATCCAAACCTTCCACATCTCACTTCAGCAAGAGCAGAGAGGCTTAATTATGAACAGCAGAATCAGAAAGATGTCTCAGAACAGGGACAGAATGCACTGGAGAAGGTGCTTCAGTTTAAGTGAGCAAGTATCAAGCCAACAATCAAAGGAGAAAGTTTACACACACTTTTCCTTTGATTTTGCAGATACTGCCATAATGATATTATAGCAATGTATGCCAGTAAAAGGGAGGATATCGAAGTCAGTGTTTTTTATAAAGCACTACAGAAATTTTCAAAAGTACATTACCACACAGAAACACGTAAGTTAACATACAACCCTCTGGGAAGAAATATTATTTTCTTGTATACAAAGATGCACAGTGGTCCATGCTAACCTTGATGTTATATATGGGATGTATATTCTTCATCGTGTCCAGAACAACTTTTCTAACCTGTATTGAATATACAAAAGAGAAAGAACAGAAAGCTCAGCAAGTATTTCACATGCTAATCAATTAAAATAGCAGCTATAAAATACTGTGCTTCCTCTCCCCACCTCTACCACTGCAAAGTAGTAAGCCTTAAAATTACTGAAACATTAAGGTTGGAGAAGAGCTCCAAGACCATTGATTCCAGCCTTTAAAAAGCTAAAGCACAGGGTTAACTGGAAGAAACAGCAGTTCAAAAATGCCAATAATATTGTCATGCTTCTAATAGAATCCAGCAGGCCCCACAAACATTATTTTCATGTTACCATGGATCTTATGGTGTCATGAGGAACTTGCTTTTGACAAGCATTCTTCTCCCACATAGTTATTAAAACATATACAGATGCTTTTTCTTCCAAGACAGAAAGATCTTAAAATTCAGCAGCTAAGATGGTAATACTATGGACATTCACATAAATGTAGCTTACTAACACACAGCTGAAAAGTCAGTGAGATACCGGCTAGGTTGCCAGATTTTGGGTATCGCCCACCCTTGAGCTGGGCACAGAAGATTGTGTTTGCTACACAAAGAGCTCATCTACCTCATCTTACCTCTTTTAGCCCACTAAAGGGTCCAAGAGCTGAAACAGTATTGCCTTGCACCATAATATAGCAGTTTGTTAACAGTTCCAGGGCCTACACCAAAAAAAGAAAATAAATTAGTACAATATGAAGACCTGACACAAATTTGGGTCTCAGTATTGTCTGGTTACTACACCTGTAGGAAATACCTTCAGAGTAGATCCTTTTGGTCCAAGAAGCCGTGCTCTTCTTTTTATAAAAGTCTCTCTCTTCCTTACCAGAGAGCCTATCTTAATGATGTCACATGCCACATCATCCTGAAGGATACGAACTGCCTAAAAAGATGCAGGCAATGTCATCTGAATTCAAATGTATTACTCGTAAGAGTCAAGAAAATACTTCAGTTTATTCTTCTCCCTTTGCTTTCAGATATATTTATTTTAAATATTTATTTTATTTGACTCACTTGAAATTCCCGCATTTTTAAAACGTAGTATTTTATAAGTATAATGATAGCATTTAAGACAAAATATAAGCATTGTGATGAATAAAAACTTTCAGGATTTATTACAGACCTGCTCAAATGGAACGCTTCTTGCCAGGAGTTTTATTAAGTCTCTAGCCCTAATGATTGCATAAGGATCAAAAGTCTTCTTAGTGGTAGTGACAGTCATGCTTCCTTCAATTAGATCCAGCGCTGCGTTCACATACTGCAGTATTTGAAATGAAACACCACATCAATATCATAATTCAGCTTTGGGAGCAAGAAGTTAACTAACAGAACATAGATCTATTTTGTTACGTGACTTTTAGCTTAAAAAAATTCACATACACAGAGACAAAACTCAGACTGAATATGTGTCTCAAGGCCCAAAGCATCGCCTCACTCATCTCCCTGAATTCAAGTTCAAAAAAATCTGTCAGTGCCTGGACGAAGAGATACCTGCTGCTGCAAATACTTTGCTGACAGCATTTGTAAAGGCTGGTATACAGTTCCTCACCGATCTTGATGACAAAAAATGACACTGCCAATTCAAAATGCAAGCACAGTAGAAATTTACAAATGCAGTATGAGAAAAGCAACTTGCACTACCTGTATTAGCTTAAGTAAGACCTGTATGACCCAAAAGTGCAGTATCACAATTAAGAGTTCATACATGTTCACCCAACGCTTTCTGGACAAGTGGCCAGCACTCTTTCAAGTATGCTTCTCTATACTTCGGGAACAATGTTGCAAAACTGCTTTCTTCCAGCAGCCCTTTGGGATTATCCTCTCTTGTAAAGGCTGGCTCCTTCCATCCATCTGGCACAGTGAGAAGTTCAGATTCATCAACTTCTATTAAAAAGAAAAAAAAAAGCTATCGTTATAAGAAAATTGATGTAATACACTGTTGAGTGCAGTTTGCATCTTTTCAGACCTTAGAAAAATTACTGCTTTAAAGAATTTATATTAAAATAATAAATACGCAGCTGAGATATGCGCTGTTGATATGGTATATACAAGACGATTGTGTAAATATATTACACAGGAACATGGCACAGAGTGAGGCGAGGAAGCCGAGTACCTCGAGGGCAGGCACACCACAACACGGCGCCGCCGCTGCCGGCCCCAAGCACCCACCAGCCGCTCTACCCTCCGCAGCGCCCCACGGAGGGACCCTCAGCCCGCGGCCCTCCCGGCAAGCCGCCAGCCCCGCACGGTCCCGCGTCCCACCCCCACCTGGCGCCGCTTTCTTCTTGTTCTTCTGCTTTTCTCTCCGCTTGGGGCCAGGCCCGGGCCCGGCCTCCTCCTCGGGCACGGCCGCCATGTCCGCGCGCGCCGGAAGGGGCGGGGCCGGGGCCGGGCGGAACTTCTCCCGCCTCGCCTGTGGGACTGCCCGGCCGGACTGTGCGCCCGGAGCGCCCGCTGGAACAAGTACACCGAGTGCTTCGGTGCTCGTAGATAAAGAAAAGGGATTCCTGATGAGACCTGATTTTTCAGCTGAGTAATTTACTATTCAGTTGATGAAACTGGATAATAAATAAGTAATTTAAGTAATTTTTGGGGGATGCTCTGCATCCTCCTCCCTGCCCCTTCCTGTACCTGTAACTGAGCATTTCCTTCAATGAAAGAACAAGAAGGTGCCTCCTCCGTTGTCTTTCATGGAGACCATGAAAAATCAATGGGGTGAAAAACTGGAGGAGACCTTTAAGAGCAAGAACACTCTGTGGCAGGACAGTTTTGTCTTTGACAGGTGTTCACCGCATCTGTTCATGAAAACCTGCACTCTACGATGTTTAATTACCTAAATGATGAGAGAGAGATTTCTACCACCTGATCTATATCTAAGTAAAATACTAATTTAAAAATCAGTTTTGACGCTCCCAAAACCTTTCCTTCGGACCTGGCTGCCATTTTTCCTCACCTGCTCCATCTGCCAGCCTTTTGCACACCCCCATCTCCCACAACGAACAGGACTTCCAAGGTCCTTTCTGTCTGCAAGCTTGACATCGAGTTGATGCAAGCTTTTAGCCATTTATTTTAATTTCTGTCTGTCAACATCCTTCAAAGAGGGAGCAGGAGCGGTTCCCCTAGAAGGGAGGCCCTTGGCAGGGGGTGCTGGCGGTGCCCGCGGCGCCTTGAGGAGGTTGGTTATCCATTCCCGATCCCGCTAGATGGCACCGGCCGCCGCGCTAAGCGCAGCATCCCGAACGGAGCTGCCGCCCGCCCTGCGGCTCCCGCGGGAGGGACGGGATCGGGAGGGAGGGATGGAGGCGGTGGGGAATGAGCCCTTCCTCCGCCCACGTAGCCCTGCCCCGCCCGGCACGGGGCTTTGGTTGCCGGATGCCGTTGGCATTGTTCGGCGCCCCTGGACTAGCACAGGGAGGCAAATTTGCCTCTCTCAGCTCTTGGACACACAAGCTTTCTGGGACTGGTTGCCGGGCTGGTATTCCTCAGCTCTGCAAAGCCTTTGAGACCAGGACGGGGGTCCTGCCCGGCTGCAGGCACCCGGTCAATGCGAAGGAAGGAAGGGCTGCGGGTCCGGGGGAGGCGGCGCAGTGAAGTGCATGAAGCGCTCAATGCGCGTCTCTCTCACCTGAAATATGGCCCTTGTTGTGACAGCGCAGCAAAGAAGGTTTGGAAAAGAGTTTGAGGGAGGATAATTAGTTTAGTTCTGATCTTGTTTAGTGTCTGATGACTCCTGTGGTGCACCCCACCAAAAAAATCACGGGAGTGGGCTGTGGAAAGGGCATGCCCTCAGCGCTTGGCAGTGGGAATAAGCGAGAGAGGTAGAGAGGCTGCAATCCACAGAGTGTTGAGAGTGTGAAGAAAAATTACAGGCTGCAGCCTCCGGCCTGCCAACCTCTTGAGTAGTGTGCTTGCTCCACGTGTAAATCCCACACTTCAGAGTAGCAGCGACAGCCCTACTGTCATACAGCATGTGCCCTCTCCTGCATCCCAGCCCCTTGGCCAGCTGCTGCTTCAGGGGGTCAATGAGGCCACGAGCCTCTGTGCTGGAGGAGAAGTGAACGGTGGATGGGGTAAAGGGCAAGGGACTGGGGCCTTGTCACGGTGGGCAGCCCTCTGTGGTCCAGTGCTGCACTGAAGCGTGCCTTTGCCTGATCAAGACAGATATACTGAGAATAACAGAAAATAAAGGCAGTAATGGTAACAGACTTGGAAGATGTGATTTGAGAAAGGCCCTCAGGTCCCCTCCTGTCTGATTCTTTGAAGGAGACCGTAATTTCACATCTTTCCTCTTACCTCAGTATCTGTGGTCTGGCTGGATACAAGGAAGCCGCTTCCCTAAATTCCTAATAGGAACACGATATTCTCACAGACCTATCCTGCTTCTCCAGACAACAGCATGTGTATATAATTTTTCCTATTCACAGCTCAAATGCAATAACCAGCTACTGCTCGTCTGGTGGGGTTAGGAAGCTGAGGACAGCTAGCTACAGGGACAATGGCTATTGAGGGGGCAGGGACTGACGCTGTTGTCCAGGTGACTGGGACAGGTATCCTGCAACCCCACAGGGGCAGGGCCCTCTGCACACTGGTTTGAAGCTGAGCTCCCAGGCAGGAGGGACAATGTGAGTGCAACCACAGGGGTGGGGTGCAGTTACCACATGTGGGGATGCAGTGCTGCTGTAAATCTCTGCCCTCCACCCCCCCTTCCCCCAGGATCTGCATGCCCTCCCAGCTCTTGCAGGAGCAACATGTTTTCCAAAAGCACTTTTCACTGGCAAGCACATACCATGTTCAGTGTTCTACCCAGCCCAGTGTGGGATGGAGACACCCAGGTGCAAAGTGCTCCTTCAAGGACCTTTTTCTGAATAGTACAGATCCTAGTCTAGCAAGATCCCCTACACACCTGCTGGAACCATTGTTGTTCTTGGGAAGACCTGGCTCAACTCTGTGTGTGTGTGTGTCTATGTGCAAGTGTTTTTTTCCTGTTAAAAATAAAGTGAAGGAGTGAAACAACACAGCCTCCCTTACGCATGTTTCATATGATACGACAAAAAAGGACAGAGCGCTGCTGTTGGAAGGAAGGTGCCTCTTTATTGTGCAGCAAAGTAATTATTTCCCAGTCAGTAGATAGGACTCCAGCCACTTGGCACTTTCTTACGTGCCATTTTCCAATCCAAAAGAGCAACTTGGGATTTTGTGATAATTCAAGCAATCAGATGAGCTCATGCACATGGCATTCATTTGCTAGAAACACCACACAGATCCCATTCAGCCTCAGCACTCATAAATCCATGTGACACTTTTATCTATTTATAAACTTTTAACAGCAGGTTATGATTGTTATGCAAGCCATTTTCCAGGGATTAATAAGCAGCTTTTGTTGATGGCAGCAAGAAAGGCCATTAACTACTCTGGGACAGTCATTAATCTGTAGTAAATACTAAGCATCTGGATCATTTCTATGTATTAAATAATCAATACTTCCTTTTGATTCAAATAACTGGAGAATTTTATTTCAAATTTATCTTGGCTTTGGGTATTCTTAATTCTTTTAGTTTACAACAGGGCAGGAAATAGGCACATGGGTGAGCAATATTTTCTCCTGGTATAAAAGGCTCTTAAATTATCAGGTATTTCATATAAAACCTGTCAGTAGTCAAAATAGCATTCAAAGGGGCCACCAAAACAAATTCATTGGATTGGATGGAGAAAAAAAATAATCATGTGTTGTCCTTTTTCATTATAGAGTTCTTTCATTATTGCAATAAAATTAGGTGATCTGACCCTAGGAGGTAACCTGGAAGAATTAAAATAATCAAACAGAAACTCACGCTGCCCAGCCACCCTCAGAAAAGTCCATTGTATTTCATTCCCTGGCTAACATGACCTCTGTGCCCTCAGGCAGATGAGGTTGTGGTATCATTTCTGTGTTTCCCTCTCTCTCTTCTTTTATCTCTCTGGGCACCGGTGTGAGTCACCTCCCTGGTTTTGTTTTGTTCTTGTCTTTGCTGTGGAATGCACTGATCTGCAGAGGCGGTCACAGATTATGGTATTGGTGTCCATTGCAAACCTGGCCAGGCAAGAACACACTACAGTGGGCTGCTGCCTTCTCCATGGAGAGCTCGGGAAATTCCCCAGTGAGCAGAGTTCATCTTTCCTTTTGAAAGAGAGCAGAGAAACAGTACCTGCTGAACCCTAGAACTAACAAGGGGCTGGAAAATGAGAGGACTGTAAACCATAAATGCATCTCAAAGTGCTGGCTGGAATAGCAAAGCAAAGATGATTTGTGACAGAAAGAAGAATCCAGAATAAGAAGGAGGAATCTATGGGTAAAAAAGAGCATAGCTTTGTCTGGGAAATTCCTTGCTTGCAATAAAATTGCTGTCAGTTTAGGGACAAGAAAAGGATGAGAGCCAAAGTGGGAAAGGAATTTACTGTCTTGAAATCAAACCAGCAGCTTTAGATCAAAAGGTCTTTGGAGCAGGGAATGGGCTTAATCATACAGTGACTGACAGAATGAGGGTTTTGTCTTGACTTGAGCATCTGGGAATTGCCAGAAAGCAAACAGCAGATCAAGGCAAGCCACACCATGACCTCTGAGATATACACAGGAGAGTAAAAATGACAGTGAAGGTGAGTGGTGGTCAGGGGTAGGTATATCAGAGGCTGGGGAGGACGAAGGCAGGGGCCTGAGGAGGGCAGTGGAAGAAAATGCCTAGATCAGTATACTGGTCCAAAGCGTCGCAGGGGAAGAGAGTCAAGTGGGGATGGGAAAGCGATTGTTGCCATCAGCTTTTGCAAGTCTCCCACACAGTGTGGAGGGCAATGACAAGTTCCCAAGGGCCCAGTAGGGACAGCTAACAGATTTCTCCAGCTGTTGTAGTATCCATCATATTTAGGTAATGCGTCACGTGGGCTGTGCCTGCCAGGGCACTGCTGGTCTAATGTCTCTTGACTCCCCAAAAGAGGAGAGTCATGGATGGTCATGGCAGAAGGGCACCAAGTGGAGATCAGGTGGCCGGAGGCTTGGGTCTGCTGCAGCATTGAAGGGTCCACTTTGCGAGTGCCTCTCCCAGCCTCTCCACATGGGGAAAGGGGATGATCCTTTCTGAATGAGGGCAGGAGGAGCCCCCCCCAAGCCCCCATCCTCCCTGCCAGAGAGCTGTGCCAGAGCCCAGCCAGACCAGCACAAGAGGATCTGCTGTACAGTTTTCTGTAAGCCTGCAAAGAGGTGTACAGTACCCTAGGGCTGTGGATTGAAGCTGAAAATTCCTCCCGGCCCCTTGCAGAGGTTTTTAATACAATTTTAAAGTCATACCTGAGAAAACAGTCTGAGCATGGTTTTTATTTAGGAATTTGCCTGCTCGTGTGCCTTATTCTGAAGCACTCCCACAGTCTATTTTTCTCTTGCAGTAGAATCTGTACATTATTATGCAGATTTTCACTATAGCAATATTACAGCAGAATAAATAGCTCTGCTATGCACGAAGGGGAATCCTATTACATCTTCAGTAACTCTCAGTAAGCATTATCGCTATTATACCAATTGAAGAGACAGAAAACAATTTTTAATTAAAAATATTTATAGCAGGCATAATACCAACTGCCAGTTTCACTATCCAGTGAATGCATTTTGCAGCTGGTACTAATTCTCTCTTATTTCTATGAGGTTAGCCAATATCAGCTGTTCATTAAGCAGAGGACATTTCAGGAATATCCGTATTATATGCTGTAACTAACTAAGAAGTTCTTCCTTTGACAGATATTAGGAAATCAAGATTGCTTGGCTATGTTATTCTGGGACTTCATAATAGAGAGGTCGTTTCCCAGTGATCTGAGTGGGCTGCATCATCAGTTTTATTCAAATCAATCCTACAAAACTGCTTTCCAGCAGATTAGAACATTTTAATTAGCAATATATCTTCTATCTTCTATCTGCAGTGGAATGGGGGGTGGGAAATTGATTTCAGCACACCCTTTCTTTTACTGGGAGAGCAGCATAATCAGAAGGTGTCAGCAGAACCACAGGCAAATTAATTTTGAGATACAGAGCTTTCTACGGCCAACCACACTGCTTCTCCTTGCACTGAGTTGAGCCAGGCTCTGTGGGCCAGTTCACTGCTCCTGTTGGTGCCAGACGCTCCAAGGGGCAAAGTCTGATAAGGCTGTATTGGGTGAAGGGCATGACAACAACCCACTGGCTCAGCCTGAACATTCTCACGCTTTCTGTGCCACAGAGCACATAAAATCTCAGTTCTCATCCTTGTTGGATCTCTGTATCCGTAAATGTGCCTATGTGTAGCTGTAGGTGATGGACAGCTGTCCCTAGAAGGTGTAAAAGCACTGATCTGCTGTAGCTGTAAGTCAGGCTGAAAGGAAACCAACAGGCTGAGGATGAGCTGCAGAGGACCCCTATTCCCACATGTCTTCCATCCTCCTACCTCTCTGTGCCATAGGACATGTGTCTGAAATATGGAGCCGGAACATTGTTTCCACTAGTTTTGTGTCCGTGGAGAGCTCTTTCCCCATAAATGCAGGGATTCATGAGAGCCAGTTTGTCCTTGGTTCACATTCATGTGGTTCAGAGGGATTGTGGCATGCTGAAGGCTCCGGACCATAAAATCTAATGCAAAACTTCTTGTTCCCTATTCACCCCAGGATAGCTGGCAGCCCAAGTCAGTGAGGAAATCCCCTGGTGATTTTTCAAAGGAGCAGCTGGGAACTGACAAACCAAGCAGCTCATCATAACCTGGCATGCGAATTGCTAAATCCCATATGGTTATTGTTTTTCACTTTAAAATATTAGCAGTGAGTTTCAAAACACAGAATTTAGCAAGCTGTGTTTCATCAGTGGAAAGATCAAACCCTATTTGAGTCTGTGAAGCCATTTACAACATGCTTATCCTTCCACCTGCAATAGATTTCACAGCAATTTCCCCTGGTCTGTGTCCACAGTGACAGCAAAGGAGCCCAGAGGACACAGCTGGAAAGATGAATGATGTGAAATGGTGGAGATGGCCGTCTGCAAGGGGAGCAGAGGCTCTCCCAGGAGGTGATTCAGAACGAGAGTTTAATGTAGGGATGTGCTCTGAGTCACTTTGAGGGGAGCTTCCCTCTGCCCACTGCCTGCAGACCAACCTGTGATGAGCAGCTGCTGCTGCTTAATTAGCCTTTGTGAATATGCTGCTTTAATCCATCTTTAAAGCTCACAAAAGCCTATCATGTCTGTGTGCTGCTCTTGCTCTAGGCAAGATTGCACTAGTTATCAACAGCTTCAAGAAGCTGAGATTTACCAGCAACATATGGGAACGTCTAAGCTATTACATCCATTTTCTTTTACCTACAGGGAAATAAGTATGTCAGTCAAAGACTGAAAGAGCAAACTCTTTCTTCTTTGCACAGATGGCCAAAAGGGCTTCCAGAGCACTTTGGACTGAGTGTATGGAATGCAGCAGTCCTAGATGTGACTTTCTCAGTAGTCCTAGGCTAGGTCTGATTTCAGCCATTCCCCTTGGTATTTCATGGAAGTGGGCAGTGTGTATTTGAGCAAAGTCCCATTTGGCTTCTAAGGGTAGCAAGCAAAGTTTCAGTGAAAAAAATATGCTAGTCAACCCTCTGGAAAGGCAGTCTGAACAAGTGGAGCAGCAGAGCATGAAGCATTCCTTCTTATCTTTAGCTTTTCATGAAATGGCACATGGAGACACATAATGTTATTTCTCGAAAATGTTTTTTCTGGTTAAAGCAGAATTTGTAGGTTGGATAACAGTGAGTTTGCACCAGTCCTGGAAAAAGGGAGTCCATCAGTGTAGTCAGCCTGAGAACCTGGGCATCTATTTCCAGAGCTGCTGCTATGCTTGGAAAACCATTTTCCTTGCCTACACTGTAAATTTTCAAGGCCACAAACTTTTTCTAAGTATGTATTTGTGCAGGAGAGCAGTTTGAGATAATCCTGCGTGAGGTACCACCGCAATGCAGACTGCCGGCTGCTCAGTGCTGAGTTTGTCATTAAGTTATATCCAGTGCAGAAGGAAGTACAATGGAGCTGCTGGGTGGCAGAGTAGCTGTTAAAACCACCATTCCAAATAAAATATCACAGGCTGAACTTTGATGGATAAAATTTCATTTTTGCATGCCACCGGGTGGAAGAAAAGAGCCCATCTGTTCTGCAGGCATTGCACATTGTTAAGCAAACTACTCGCAGCTTGGCAGATCAGAACACTAAAAGAAAAAAAAATTAGAAAAGCCAACCATAGATGAGCATGAATACAAGATGAGTCATTGAAGTTTTCCCAAAAGCAACATAAAAATGATGGTTCTTGCCAAGAAGTTATGCCAGGGTATTCTCACGGGCTTGGCTCGCCGGGGCGGGCGGGGGGGAGAGAGAGGCAGGGAATAGGGGCGCATTCTTCCGCTGCCGGGGCTGGCCAGGGCCGCTTGGCTGCTCGCTGCAGGGAGAATGCCTGTGTTTGTCCTAGCAGACAAGGGGCACCATTATCACATACCTCAGCAGGGTTGTGGATGTCAACCAAATAATTGGTTTTATTTAGAATATGACAGCCAACTGGTGAATAAAGCATTTTGGGTGTCCTGGAAAGATTTTATATACAAACCAGCTGGAACCTCTTTGACAGGAACAGCCTCTTCCTTTCCCTTTCCCCCCTCCCCATTATTTTGAGTCAGACTGGTCTGGAAGTGACTGAGAGGAACTCCAAGAAGCCTGTGCCTTTGAGCAATAAAGTCTACTGGTGCTAAACATCTGACACTTGTTCATTAAGAGAGACTCAAGCAAGCATTTCATCATTGAGATGAGTATTTAATACATGAGTGGGTAACGAGAAAACATATTTGTGGCCAATTCAAAAGGCTGTCATACAAGGAGACTCCAAGTCTGAGCAGGTTGGGAAAGCTGCAGGGTGCTTTGGAATTCTCTCAAGTGAACTCACACTTGTAAAGCACAAAGTTGCTGCTGCAGCCTCTGAAGAAAAGTGGAAGTAGAATTGGCAGGCAGCAGGTGCCAGGCTCCTGCCTTCCTTTAGCACAGCCACTAGGTTAGAGTGAAGAGGGAACCTTACACAGCTTCTCATGTGGAGCATCCCAGCTGCACCCATCCCAAAATTCATCCCATCATTCTAGAGCTGCAGGAGTTATGTGCTAGGATGTTCCCAAACTCAGAGAAAGTCCATCATGGTAGCCTCTAGTACATGTGTCTCATGAGCAAGGCTGGATAATCTCCTTACTGTGGCAATCTACCATTTGTTCAAGGAAAATTATTCAAGGTAGATATACTCAAAACAAAAACATAAAATGACTGAAGGCCTCCAATAGCTGGAGATTAAAATACATTTCTAATGAGACAAAAAAGGACAGAAACATTCAGTAAAGTGCTTTTTCACGATTTTTGGAAGATGTAGGATGCTGGCTTCTGTAACAGGAGCAGAGCATGTCTTGCACATCCCAAATGTCCCAAAAGATAGGGGAATGATTTTTCAGTAAATTCTGGAGGCATTGTACTTGAGTACTGGAGGCATTATAGAAAATTTGAAACGAGATTGTGATGTGCTAATTAAACAGGATGAGTAGGAAGTCACTGGTTGAAAGATTTTCATCCTGAGTGAAACTGCTTGATGTGCAATTCAGTGATCAAGAAGATGTACATTTAATCAATGAAAACATTGTTTCATAAGAACAAGCTGACTTTATTTAATATATCTCTTACTTTTCCGGTTTATAAGTTTGTCTGAAAAAGGCAATTGTGGACATGACAGACTGTTAATCCATACTTGTTGTAACAAGCTAGCTGGGTGTTATCTCAGAAAAACCCCACCAGTATCAACAAAAACTCCCCACTGCATAATACAGGACCCAATGGATTAAGCCCTCAGTGATTAACAGTGAGGAGCAGTCATGATATGGACTGCCATGTTTCTGAGTCAGGCAGCCTAGGACCAAGGCACAGGTTTTGTTCAGCACCTGAGAGAGATTCAAGAGCCTTGAAAAGCCAGTGTGTGGAAGATGCCCAGGCAGCAAGGGAAATCTGTTATGACATTGCAGTCATGCAGAGTGAGCTGGAGCACTTGCTCAGCTCAAGTCACCTAAACAAGAACGATTTTAACACCAGGCAATGCCAAACCACACGTCTAGGGATGAGGAGTGCTGGATCTGTGGGAAGGGAAATAGGATGCTGGAAAGAAATTACTCTGTAAATTTGTGAATTAAAAGAGGTCAAGCAATGCAACTGAAGTTCTCAGAACAATGCTGTGAAAAAATAAAAAAGATATATGGACAAGAAAATAGTGAGCAACACAGTGATGTGAATGCTTATTAAATACAGCATTGGTGAAGTGATCCTGAACACCTGTGTCAAGATAGTGACTACATTTCTTACAAAATTCAATTAACTTGCAGAAGAGGCCTACCAAAGGAAAATTACCAAGAGCTCTGTGAAAAACTATCATTTCATTGTCAAAACCTGTAGACAAGGCTTCTATAGTGCCTTAGAATGCCTAGTATTAAGAAGGTATTAATATTTCAGATAAATGATTCAGTGGTAATATTTAAAATATCAACAGATAATAATTATGAGGTTTAGGTAGTGGAAATAAGAAATTCATTTTTTACACAAGTACATTTGTACACAAGTGTGTTTAAAAAGGGGCTGAGATGTAAATTGTTTCTCCACTTCTTGATGGCATCAAGTGATGATTTGTTGCCTTTCTGGGTGATATGCTTTAGTCTAATACAAGGTATTGATCTCAATATATGAACATTCAAATTTAAATGATCTGTTCCTTGCATGTGATTGTGCTAAACTTCATGATTCTTTCTTGGCTTAAGATCTGTGACCCTCCCAGTTCTCTCCCCACATTGTTCTGCACATTAAGGTTTGCACTATGGAAACCACAAATAAATTAGAAAATGTAAAAACTTGTAAAACACCATGGTTCAGCAGCAGTTCTTCCTGAGTATTTGAGACCATTTACAGATCAGGAGAGGGGGAACAAAGGGAGTCAGCAAGACAGACGAGACATGCTAATTGCAGTACTAAGGATTATTAGGGTTGTGGGTACCCAACAAGCTCACTGGAACAAAAGGATACCCTGTCTTGTGGGTCGGGTGGCCCCAGTTCAGCAAGTGCTGGACTGAGAATCCCACTTAAATGTTCTCAAAGCCTTTTACTGTAGGTTTGGGCTGTGTGCTGATCCTGTTATCAGGTCTAAGAGCAGGAACTGTGGTCCTGCCAAAATTAGATAAGGGTTACAAAAAAAGAGAAAAGGGCACCAGCAGACACTGCTATCAAACAGAATGTTTGCTTGTGCTCTTACACTGCTGGAAATCATCAGCAAATTAGGAATAAAAGGAACATGCAGGCGGTGTGTTCCCAGCTGAACTGCTATAAATGTCACAGGATTTGTATTGACACCACAGACTACTTCATCACTTATTAAAAAAAAAAAAGAAAGAAAGGAATGGGGAAGAAAGATAATATTACAAAGAAGGTTGTTTTTCAAATGAGAATAGTCAAACGTACTTAGTTAAATCTACCCTGCAGGAATCTAATCATCACTATAATTGAATGATGGTCAAAAGATAGTAGACTAAACAGTAAGTTTACATCACTGATAAAAACTACTTAAAACATACTAAATGTCTTGTACCAAAGAATAAATGGGAATGAGATAAAGATGTGAAAGAGTTTGAGCTGTTTATGTTTATGTTTATGCATCATGTTTCAGAGCAGACACTGGGTGATGCACAGGGACTCAGGAGTCATTGAGACTGCAAAATCAAGAGGGATAAACACCATGGGAAATACTGGCAGCTCAGATGAAATTGTGCTCTTGAGAGCCAGCAGTATTCTGCAATCATTCAAAAGCCTCCAATGTACTTTAGCACCTCTTGGCCTTTGTTGAACAAAAAAGCAGGATGGGGCTGGTCTCTGCATACAGCAATGCCGGTTGGAAATGGAACACCAAGTTGCTGAAGGGATTTTATGAAATCTCAGCAAGGCAACACCTGCCCACTTGACAATGCTCTTCATAGTTAGAATGACTCCTCCGATGTTTTGAATACCACAGTGCATCATTTATTCCTTTTCATACAGGAGGAAATTTCTCTCCTTGAAACCCATGGGACTGTGTTTGGTAACAGCCAGTCTGTGACATCTCCCTGGGGAATGAGGAACCTTAGAGCAGATACCACTTTATGAATAATTCCTGTAAGCACACAAGAAAGACCAGTGAGAACACTTCACATATCCCTTCAGTCATACCTTCCAGAGGCACCATAACACTTACCTCTGCCTTGGAGAAGTAAAGTCAGGGCATACATTGCAACAGGACAAGATTTTAGTTCAGGAACATTTCCATATCCCCGTCTTTAAGAAGAGAGAAGAGAGCATGACTATACTTGCCCACTTCTACAGCAAGAACATTTCCTCTCACGGCACTCAGTTTGGCTGCAATGCCTAACCATTAGGTCCTGCTTCAGATTTGGTCTTCGTATTATTCCACTTGCATCAGAGGGTTCAAGGGTAACTGTTTGTTCCTCGAAGTTTCTCTCCACCAAGATCAATGATTTCTAATTGAAGGAAAGAGTGAAGGCATCTTTTGAGGACAGTGCATGTGAATAGATTCATCTCAACCATAGGGATTATAATCAGTATCTTTAATTACAATATAAATTAGCAGCAAGACTTTCCTTTAAATAATTACTTTTAACCTTATTACATTTCTTCTCCTTGATACTTTTGCAAGGTAGAGGTAGACCTTGCTGGTTACTAGCTGCAAAGATGTGTTGAAGTTGTACATGGTCTTTGCATAGAATTTGGTGCTTTTTTGTTTGGTGGGGGTTTTTTTATTTGTTTGTTTGGTTGGTTGTTTTTTTGTTATCCAGAGGGACACATGGTGAACATGTTTAAGCCATTACATAACTCAACATACCCTGCTTAGGTTCTTCATTCTGTATAACAGAGAACAGCAAATGAAAACTGAAAAAGCTAACTCTTTTTTGCATCCTGCTGTTTCTGGATGGAAAGTGAGATTTAATAAAAGTACAGAAATTCAAAACTATGGTAAATTGGATTCATATATTTCAGTTACTCTTCTCAAACTGCATTTTGCACTGGAAATTAATAGCTTGGTTACTGAAAGCCTTATCCATATCATGGATTTTAAACAACAAAAGCAAAACAAAGTGGTTATTCCTTCTGTACCTGGAGAAATGGCTGCTGCTGCTGGGAGCTGGTGCATATCCTTGGTGAAACTCTGGTTCAAGATGATCAGCTCCTGTCCTAAAGCTCCAGTTGTCTCAAGGACTTTGAGAACAAACAAGTTGTGTTTGAATATTATCTATTAGTGTTTATTCAGTTCAAGCTATTTTAATATCCTACGATAACCTTAAAATGGACTATCATGATTCTGAATTAAATTTCAACTATATAAATACTTCAAGGAGAAAGAAAAGCTAGGTTTAAAATAATATGTGGGTTGGTCCATATAAATTAAAATTTCTATTTAATAATATTTGGTAAGGAATATGCTGGATTTGTTCAAATAATAAATAACATTTAATTTTATTTGTTATTCCTCTACAGTATGGATTACAGTGCTGTGTACGTCCACTTCACCAGACAGAAGCTGTGTAATGAAATTTGTGACCCAGCATGCTCAGGGAATGGAGGAGGACCAGGCTTGGCTAGCAGAGAGTAGATCCATAGTTTTAATAAACACAGACCGTGTGAAGGGTGCTGAATGAGTAGGGTGTGGGTATTTATCACATTGTGGGGGCAGCAGCTATTCCAGTTGTCCCATTTCTGGAGAGGGACTGAGGTGCTTCAGGGCAGTGATTCTCCCATCCTGCAAAGGGGCTGGGGCACTTCAGGGAATACTAGCTGCATCCAAGGCTACTGCTACCCACTGAGAGGCCTTATGGCCCAAGGTTTCTCTGAATCTCTATGCCAGAAGATACCAATTCATGTATTTATGAAATCCAGGGCAGATTCACAGCTTTAGTACTGAGAAATTTTATTATATTGTTGTATTACCCTTTTGTTCCTAACATTTGCAGTCCCCTTTCACCAGCTCTTTAGGTTATAACTGTGCTGTAGCAGCATATGGGATTGTGAAAGCACTGTGCCATAACAGCATTTTATTCTGACATTTACCCTCCGCTGTAGCCAGAGCTATGAGCAGGAGTTAGACCTATACCCCATCCAGGTCATTTTATATACATCACTGTTCTATTAGAGGAGGTTTTTTAGATATCCCTGCTTCTAAAACTGTCAGCTTTACTGCTGCATTCACTCAGCCTCCCCCCACACATCAGCTTCAAAGCCTCAGTGCTTTCTGAGCGCCATTGGGCTCTCAAATACAAAAAAAAAATTGCTTTTTGCTAAAAGATGTGCGTTGTTCCTTTTGTTGGGTAAGCAGAATGTTCTGGCAGTCTCAGCACTTCATCATTAGCTGCAGACCATAACTCACACCCAGCCTGGGAGAGAACTGGAGCAAAAAGAAAAATGGTTTTGCCTCCCTGCCCCTGACCCCATGCCACTGTGTTATTTGTCACGAGATTGCTAAGCCATTCACGAGTATAAATCAGTATCATTCAAAAACCAGTGTCAAAGGAAACAATGAAAATCCCAGGATTTTATGAATGGGAGGGATTGTCCTGTGCTGCCAGACTTGGATCAATGCAAAGCTGGCAGGGGACGCCACTGCAATGCAATAAACACTGCCATCTGTTACCTCTGACTTCCTGGAGCATGTAAAAGGCACCAGTGAAAATCAGCCCTGCCCTGACACGAGATGCTCCTTGGACAGTTCCTTCCCACCTGTGAGGGCAGCAGGCAAAGCTGGTGTGTGGTGGCACTGGTGACACTTTGCCTCACCAGTGTCACCACAGGGTAAGGCACCTGGGGGTGCCAGGATTGTTGGGTGTATCCCCATGGTGGAAAGCCTCCAGGAGCTTTCCAGCACATGGTTTGTCTCCCCCATAGCACTGGCATACATCAGTGCCTTGGTGGCATCAAGGTCCTCCTATGCCCAGGAAGGTCCCATGTGCAGCACACTGTGAAGAGCTTTGTGTGTTTTTGTGTGCATAAAGCAAACATTCCCACTGCAGCACCTCATCCTGGTGATTCAGGAGAGCATGCGGGGCAAGGGGGCTGCTTCCCTCCTCCCCAGCCCACTGCAAGCACAATCTATCTCCAAGTGCACAGGGCATGTTTGTCAGGTTCTCTCACCCCTCTACAAGCATCTCCCCACTGTGGGGAATGAGGGCTGCCTGCCAGCATTTGCCATGGGAGCAAATGCCTTCCCACATCACCCTGATGCTGACTGCTTGGCTGAGCAGCAGTGCGTTGTTTCTGCACGCTCAGGCATGGTGTGGTTGGGATTATTTATACCCAAGATACCTGCAGCTGAGGTCTTAAACACAGAGGCACTCCAAAAGATAACAGGCTGTTGTTCTCTGCTCTGCAGAGAAGTCTGTGAAGCCTAATGACAGAAACAGAAAGGGAAACATCCACATGCAAAAGCAGCCTGCTCAAAAACTAACCAGTTATTTTTGGTGCAGAATGCTACTAATGTTTGCAGACACATTTATTTTTTCCCACACCCTGAGTTCTGCAGAGCAAGGGATAAAGGTCTGTAGTAGCTCATCATTTCCATTTGCTTTGCATTTAGATAACATATTTCCAAATGTAAAAACTGCGTGGACAATATTGGCTGCCCGAGGAATACTGCTGGAAACAGTGCTTGTATGCTTATCTTTGAAAATCTGGCCTTGGGGGCTGTGTTAATTTCTCTCATTGTTTTAGCTGGGCCTCTCTAAAGCCCTTCCCCTCCCAGGCTTGGAACTGAGGCCACGTGCCCCACAAACACATTGAGACCTGCTGATCATACCACAAATTCACTGGGATGCTACAGGGGGACCATCTGTGCCTGATTATGGACAGCAAAACAGCCGTCCCACAGCAGGGACAAGCATGAAGATGAACCTCTCAAAAAGATTTAATTGTATAAAAGTGATTTCTATTTTGAAATCCTACAGAATCTTTATTTTGAAAATTAACTACTAGGAAAAAAATCTTATTCTGTCTATTTGTGTCAAAATATTTGTGTCTCTCCCACCCTGCTTCCTAGTTCACTTTGTATTTACAGGAAACATTGCGCAGACCGTGACACCGCACATGTTCTGAGCAGAATTTTTCCTCAAAATCAGATTCAGTGATCATAATTAAACTGAGATGTGCCTGAGTTTCTGCTGAACTTGAATAAATGGCAGTTAGCTCCTTACCTCTGAGCTTGTCAAACAAGAGTGATTAGAAATATGCAGTTGGCTGGAAAAAAACAACATAGAAGCCCATGAAGCCCATGAAGCTGTACAGAAGATTTTTAGCTTAACTGGTTTTCATCTAGCAAGAACTTCACCAGGAGGAAAGTAAGACTAGTCTGACAAGAAAGAAAAAAGTTCACATTAAAACCCCAATTCATTTGCCAAGTAGGTCTCAAAATACTATGAACAATGACTGCCAGGTGCCTGGAACCAAGCTACCCTTCCTAAACAATCGCTTATATGGTGCTATGGCCCAGCAATTATTTACTGTATTAGCAGATAACTGCATTTGATCAGAGCTAGTAACTAATTTAGATCATTCACATGCAGTCACTACCCTGTATAAGGAAGTGAAGCAATCCACAGCACTTTGGTTTGACTGGGGACACTTCAATTCCAAATTTCAGTGTGAAACACAGATGTTGTGGACTGCTGGTCATACCACATGGGCAGAGATTTAGAAATGCTCTTTTTCCCTCCAGTCCCACTGTGGTCAGGGTGATTCCATGAGGATATGGGTTCATAGGATTAAGAGAGATGACCCTTCCCCATCCAACACAAACCCATGTTTTCCATGGGCTGGTAGTTGGAAGAGGGCACAATGTGGGCATGTGGGGCAATGGGCAGTGAGCTGTCTGCAGCCTGTGTCACTGGTGGGAACATGTCTGAGCCAGGAACCACTACATCTGACCAGAGACGGGCACCAGGGCTCAACCTCCAAGCTGCTCAAACATTGTCAGATTTTGGGGTTGGAGAATGGCTCACAAGATGCACGAGCTGACCTGCACAAGGTCTATCCCAGTACTGGTGGGGGAAGTACAGAGAAGGTGAACCAGCAGCCGCAAGGAATCCATGTGGCTGTGTGCACCTTCCCAAGGCCCTTTCAGTCCCTCTTTGCTACCAGACACTACTGTAATGTTGAAATCTGACCACTGAGAGCTGTCCCAAAGATCATTGGGTTTTTTACTAAACATGGGAGAACGAGTGACGGATTTGGCTCCTGCCTTGTGCTCCCCTGATCCCAGCTCTTCAAGGGAAGAGGCCAGTCTCCTCTTTCCTTTCCTTTTTGTGGGTGCTGTGATCCTTCAACAACTTGCACATGTGGTCTCTCTTAGTTTTGCCTGCCTGATTACATGTGTTTCTTTTATCATCTATAGAGGAATGAAGACATGTGACACAACTGTGCAGGATGGGCAGGAAGAGCTTGGATCAGACAGATGAAGTATCCTGCCAAACAGGCAGCACAGCTTCCCAGCCAGTGGTGTGCTGTGGCACACCAGGCTAGCTGGGAGCTCTGCTGTGGTCCCAGTGTGTCTGACCTCTCCTCGTGACATTGCCACAACATTGTTCTGGTCAGGAAAGGACAACAGTCTGTGTCTTGAGCAAAGTGTGTCATACAGCATCATAGAGGACACATAACCCCAGTGGTGCCAGCTCAGCCTTCCTGAATGTCTTTTGTCACAGTTCTTAAGGTTTCTTACGACAATCCTCTCAGCTTTGGTAGCAGATAGCAAGTCTGCATCTCAAACCATAAAAATCTACTAGAAAACACAGATTTGGGTAATTTTCCTAACCAAAAATGCTATGTCCTTTTCTTTTTGTGCACATCCTGAAGATGTAGAGCAGGGGCCAGATTTTCAACTCACAAAATGATGATGTAGGTACAAATGTGTGGCCAAAAGGGTGGAAACAGGCCAGAGCAAAATATTTGGCTCAGGCAAATGGGTGCAAGGGCTCCTGGTCCGGAGCAGCTCTGGTGTGGGTTAGAGAATCACAGGGTGACTCAGGTAGGATGGAACCTCAGCAGGTTGTGAGTAGCCCAGCCTCCCACTCAGAGCAGGAGCAGCCCATTTGCCATCTGCCTTTGCCTTTCCCTAGTTCTGCTCCATCCCAGCTGACCCTGGGGATTGTCTTGCAGCAGATGCATCCAGGTCTCTGCAGTGTTGTGTCCCAGATGAGGCTGCTGCTTCCTTTCCTGGGCAGTGAGGAGCAGTGCTGGGCTGCTGGGGGACATGACACGTGGGGGGAAGGATTGCCTTCAGCCACTGCCTCACGCGCTCGCCACGAGAATGACCTGAAAACACTTTGCAGTTTTCAACAGCCTTAACAATGGAGATTGTTGTTCTATTAAATATTTCACAATCTAGTCTCCTTATTGATTCAATTGGAAAAAAAAAAATATATATATATGTTTACACACATAGTGCTGCAGAACGTTGTAGAGACCCTGTTTTCATCAGGCTGCCCGCAGAGGTCGGTAGGGGGGCCAGGAGGTCAGACAAGCAAACGGGAAGCAAAAGGCAGCCCTTTATTTGGATGTGGGGCTGACAGAGGGCTTGTACAGAGGGATTAGTAACGGTGAACTGCCACAACAGGAACCTGTTTTGTTACTAGGACACGTTGCAAGTCAGCAGACAACCACATTTTTCTGACTCATCAGCTGATACTAATTAATGACTTGGGAGCACACCAAAAATCCCCATTGGCCTTCCCTCCTTCCTTGAAAGGCTGTAATTCTCTTTCTCCCCTTCCCCCCAGCTTTAGAAAAAAAATCACATCAAAAAGCTATAAATTTTACATATGGAGAGTGACTAAAATAGCTCACCAGTCCCA
Organism: Cyanoderma ruficeps; assembly: GCA_008694505.1. Classification (NCBI taxonomy): domain Eukaryota; kingdom Metazoa; phylum Chordata; class Aves; order Passeriformes; family Timaliidae; genus Cyanoderma; species Cyanoderma ruficeps. Next base: position 19,351,206 of record VZDJ01004378.1, read on the forward strand.
GCATCACTTCAAATAAAGGTGCAAACCCTCCAGAGGGAAGGATGCAAACCTAATAAAAAATATAAAGGTAGAACCAATATTTTTTTTTCTTATATGAAAATCAACATTCTCTGTTACCAGAACTGCCTGTGACAAAGCAAATGCCCATGTCTGTAGGCTGCTGCATCTCTCTGCCAGCCAGGCTAGCAATGCTGAGCAGCAGGATTTCAGGTATACACATTGAAAATGTCTTTGTTTCTCTGAACAAAAGAATGAGGCAAAACTCCACAAACCTCAACACCATCCTCCTTCAAAGTGGGTAGGTATGGTCCCTTGTGTCCCCAGGGATACAGCCACCTTTGTTTATGCCACATCTGCACCCTCAGTGGGACCAGCAGCAGTTAAAACCCAGTTTCTAAAAGCCAGGTTTACAGACTGACTCCCAGCACCTGTATTTCTCTGTCCTAGAAAACAGAACCACTGATCTTATATTCTTTTAGAACCCTTCATCCTTTATTTAATGTCCTTAAATAATCTGTGTTGATATGAAACCAATTTTTCCCAAATCCGCCGTAAGTATTAATCCTCAGGGGAACGTATTTAAACAAAATGTAAATAGTTTCCTTCATGTAATTTTGTTTGGACAGAACAACTGCCACCAAGATATCGTGTGATCTCCAGGGTACCATGAATAGTGCTTTCATACTTTCCTGTCACTGGGGCGTAATTAAAAGATCTATTTTTTTTTCAGTCATTACTACATAAATAAAGCTTCCTTTTGAATTACCTCAATCTCCTTCAATGCATGAAGAACACAGAGCAAAGCTGTGGTTTTGAATTCTGCCTGTTTTTAACAGATATAACCCTCTTAGAGCTTAACCATGTCTTTACAGACACAGAAGCTCAATTACATCTTTACTTTCGTTCTTATGTTCCTGTACTGTTTTGTGAAGCATGAAGGAGCATTAAATTCACTTGCCATGATTCCTAGAGGACATTTAATTGGGTGGATGTCCCGATGAAATAATTTCACCTTCATCATGTACATATCTAACTCCAAATGAAATATTAACAAGTCTGAGAAAGATAAAGATGTATAAAAGGGTCTAAAATTCTTACTTCCCACAAGTACCCTCACAGTACTTTAAAGTGTCTCCAACAGAAAGTTTGATGATAACAATCTTGAGCGACTTGCACACCTGCAGGACTCAGTCCTGTGCAAAGTCATGCCTCAAAAATACATTCAATAATACTCCTCCTTTTATCTCTAAGGTCTTCTCAGAACCGACTTTCTTGGGGTGGTGCTTTTGTTTGCCTCTGCTGTTCTTCCTGCTTTCACATTTCAATGGCAGGGCCATACCAAAAACCATCCTGGCATTTTCTTCTTCTTCTGAATGCAAGGGGCCTAATGCGTGTTTGCTTGGGACTCATGACTCATACACATTGAAGCTCAAAGCAGGGACTATCAGACCATTATGAAGATTATAAGAGTGCTTGACATAAAGCTGCCTGCTGCAACAGGGACTAAGAAAGGGCTACTGACTGCCCAGGGCCACAAACAAGGAGGACAGCTGGAAGGCAGGCTGAGAATGAAATCACCCTTCCATAGGTTTCATATTCAGAACAGCTTCTCATACAGAACTCAGAATTTAAAAGCTGATAAATGACAGAATGAACACAGGCATCTATTTACTTTATCCCTTATCCTTGCTAATTCTGCAGTGCAGCCATGCTCATCCAAAGCTTAGCACTAATTTAGTGTCAAAAATTCAAAAGCATTTGAGTGGCCAGGCTAGAAAAGATTTACTAGTAGATTGGCTTGTTTATGAATGCATAAGAGCATAGAATTCTCTTTTTATCTTTTATCTATATTTAATTTATTTAAACAAAAGGTGTGGAGGGGTTGTTGTTGTTGTTGTTTTTTGGTTTTCTTTTTTTTTTTTCTTTTTTTTAAGTTTCCAACGGGTCTTTTATATCAGAGGAAAGAGGATCTGATGAAAAATTCCAGATCTTTATTTGCCTTTCTCACGGGGCAGCCATTACTTACTCCTCTTTCCCACTGATGACCTGTAGTGGGGAGTGTTGCTTTGAAATAAAGAAAAGGACGAGGCATCTCTTACAGAAAGGGAAGATGAAAAAGAAACAAAAGCAAGGAAACAGAAGCATCACCGAAACCACATCTGTTTTCCTGTGATTGGACTAAAGATCCCAAGCTGGACAATCTATTGACCTAACAAAAAAAAGTTGATTCTGTGCCTTTTTTTCTGGCAGAAAACTCCGTCTCAACCCCCACATGTCTGTAGACCAAATTTGCCTCAAATTCTGACTCTAGGATGTGTGTGTTTTGAACATGTGAGGCTTTAGGCTTCACATAGAAACAGAAATGCAAGTATGAGCCAAGGCTTGGGAGTGATTTCTAAAGCAAGTGTGGGAACAGGGTCTGAAGGTTTCTTAGCTGAATTTGTCTGTGCTTTCTGGTGCTTCAAACTATTGTTATTTATATGCAGAGGGTTTGAATTAACTGCATGTTTGGACATGGTAAATCTGAAAACAGAGTTTGACTTTAATAATGGAGTTGGTAGCACTGAAACACTGAATCTAAAACCCTGTAAATAGCAAATCCTTTTGTGGGTACCCACCAAGTCCAGGCAGTAATCCATGCTGTTTGCATTGGATATTCCCCTTTGCTTCCTCTGTTCTGGTAAAAATACAAATTAAAAGTTAGCTGGTCAAACATGTAAGCTTGCCCCATCCATATTCATGGAGAAAATGTGTTCATTTGAGTTCAATGTCCCAACCAATCCACCTGGTTATCACTCTGTGTTGCACATACCAGACTAGTTAAAAATGAAACTAAAAGAGCTTTGGACTGCTCTGCATCAAGAGCAGGAAAGTGAGTTGCACAAGCTGTTCAAACAGACAAACTAAGAGAACACACTAAACTAACCCTAATAAAAATATTCCATTCCTCAAATTTTGCCTGTAGCGTCTGGCAACATTTTCTCCTTAAATGCAGCTGCTTTTTTGCTTTTCTTTTTTTTATTTTTTAGCACATGCATATAGCTAATTTGTAAATGAATTGTGATAAAAATGCCACGTGTGTTGTGTCCATATGCCACGGCTTTGTAAACTCTTTGGGTAATACCAACAATAAAATTATGAAAGCATCATTGTAATAAAATTGTGACAATGTTATGCTAAACCCAGCAGATGATCTAAGCCAGAAATCCCTCAAAGAAGGAAACCTTTGTTCTCTTAAACACAAGGCACAGGCAAGGTGTTGTGAGCAGTACAATAACTGAGCTCAGATACTTGTCCTGCTCTTCTGGCCCCCAGAAAATGAATGTGAAATATTCATCCCATAGTTCAGTATCTTCTAACACCCACCTGGTTTGGACTTTACAGCATACGAGGCTAGGCAAAACCACATTAGAAAGATGTATTTCAGCAAGCACTGCATTTAAACAAGGTGCCTCATCATGTCAAAAAATGTCACCAGGTCTCACACAAACTAGGAAAGCAAGTTTTTTTTTTTTTAAATTATCTACTCCTGAATACTTATCTACAACACACAAGTACAATAAAATATGGTTATAGGAAATACATAGGGTTCAACCAGGGGTTTTTTTCAGTCTCCACTTTGCAAGCCCTTGGTAAAAGCCCTGACTGTTCTTTTTAAAAAAAAAATAAAAAATGGCTTTTTGCTGAAATTCCCTCAGGATGAAGAATCAGAATCATAATCTAATAATATATTTTCATAACTGGATGCTATGATATGGAATGCTTCAATGAAGTTTTGTATATTGAAGCCCAGTTGTTATCTGCCAGCAATGTTTATGTACACAGGGCTAAAGATCAGCCAAAATGTCATTACAGGAAATAAAAAACACTGGAAGACAAATGCAAAAACCATTTGGTAGAAATCATAGATACCGGAGTGAAACCTTTTCCAATATTGAATTAGGAACAGAAGATATTACAGAATTCAAAGGCAGAGCTGGAAGAGATGGCTGAGATCATTTGGTTTGAGATTTTGCAGGACATCAAACTCAGATTTCTCTGTTAACCCGTGTTGTATTCAGAGTATCTCTTTCAGCAGGAAAATTATAAAATCTATGGTAGTTATTAACTAGCTTTGTTGTTAATTACTCCTTTTGTTAAGCACACCTTATTTTTAATCTGAAGTGTTTCTGTCTTTGACTCCTCTTGATGGACGGTGCTCTATATGTGTTGGGCTGAAGAGTTATCTGCTAATAATTTTTTCTTTCCTCTATAGATATTCACAGGCTGCACTAGCCTTGTTTTTTGATAAGATAAACAGACTTCTCTCCTTGAGACTGCCTCATGTTTTCCTTTTTTTTTTTTTTTTTTTTTTTTTTTNNNTTTTTTTTTTTTTTTTTTTTTTTTTTTCTTTTTTTGACATTCTGGTAGTTCTTACTTGAATCCTCTCCAGTTTTCAATATCCTCCTTGAATTGCTGACACCAGGAATGGACTCATTTGGCCAATGTGCTGGTGCAAAACATGGAGGTAATATATCCTACTTACTCCCACTCAGTATTCCCATGTCTTTAATCATTTGGCAGAAGGGCTGGGTTAGCAGCTCTTATTTGTCCTGGTCTCCAGTTCTTTTCCAGTCTGTCATAGTTTCCTTGGAGGAAGCACTGCCCTTTCCCTAGAAGGATGCTCTGCACTCTCTCCCTGGATGTCTGGATTTGAGCTTGGCTGCATTTTCTAAATGCATGTATTTTAACAGCAACCAGACTACCAGACTATCAGGTCATGCAATCTGTTCTGTGCCACAGCCCTGTCTGTACTTCGTTTGCTGTTTCTTCTATCAGTACACCACTGTCAACCTTCAGGAAGATGACAAAGCTTTAAGATCTATTTCATGTTCCTTCGAAGCAAGGGGACGTATTTCTGTCACAGGCACAAGCACAGACTCTGTGTTCAGGGATCTCTTCTCTCCCAATTTTAACTGCAGGTCTTTTGGCACCAAACTATATACTGTCACCAAATGGCAATAAGCAAATGCACCAGGTTACATACAGATTAAGTTTAGTTCTGCAAAGGACCTATTCTAGTTAATGAGAATGTTTCATCACAAAGAAGTGTCTAACAATCACTGGCTGGGAAATTAATTCATGAAAACACCACACTGCTTTGCTTCTCAAGGGATGTTTGCCACATCTTGACATTTCGTGGGGAGGTACTGTTGCAGCCCCTCAATGTGAATGCAGCACATGAGACTATGTGCTTATTATTAATAATAACTTCCTTCTGGTTTTTTCTTATCCTTCTGGCACTCTTCTATGAGCTTTATAAATGTGACTTTCCAAACTTTAAAGAGCAGTTTAAAACTTGTCATTTGCCCATAGATGCCGTAATTCCACTCAAGTATGCCTGCTCATGACAAACCTACAAATCACATCCATGCTGGCACCAAACTGCAATACCCTTCTAGATCCCACCAGAGATCCCCCAGTCAGCCTGGTACCAGCCTGCACCTGCCACATTGCCCACCACAGCACTGCCCAGCCCTGCTGTCACAGAGCCCTTGCAGCAGGCATGGCAGAAACCAGGGGGGAGACTGTCACCTCTCCTGGCCAGGACCCAGAGCCGGCTCACTCTGTGTCACCACACTGTCGTGCCACTGCCACCCATGCCCTCTGCCAGGTTCCCTAAAGATAGTATGCCTGAAGATTGGCAGCCTGCTGCCCCTCCAGCTGGAGGCAAGAGAAGTCTAATGTAGTGGGATGAACCCAGTAGACTGCAGCTCTCAATACAGCCAGTGGAAATAACTCAATAGCAGTGATTGCCAGAAAAGCAGGGCTCACTGTGGCACATGCCAAAAGGGAGTCCCTGCTGAAACTTGCCTGGTGCTTACAGGCAGGACACAGACCCACAGCAGTGTGGGCAGGACAGAGAAGCCAGCAGGACCTTGCTCCCAGGATGTGCATTGGAAACGCAGGAGGAATCTCTCTCCACGCAGCTGGCCATGGGCAGAGGGCAGCTCCATCAGCACATTGAGCAGCTGCACCCAGAGTCAATTGTTTCTTTTCCTGTTTGTGTGACTGACAGTGAGCAGAAGGGCTGTCTAGTGTTAGGAGCAATTTGTATCATGTTTAGGCAGCAGTGGTGCATTGTATCCCCATGGTGCCTTTGCTCTGCCCCTTCCTCGCCCCTGGGTAACTGACATCAGTCTGGCAAGCTGCTCTACAGTAGGATTTTTCCAGCTGGTGCTGGTTTAAAAGCATTAACGGATCCTATTAACTGTCTTTGGAGGAACCCACCTTGCAACTGCAGTGAGATCATGACAACCCTGACACCTGCAGAGGCCAGACGTTCCATTACGCGATGACTAATGAAGCAAAAGGCTTTTCTTTGCACATGTGGATAAAATCCCTGGAGTCCACCCTCCTGCCCTACCCACCTCTCTGCTTTCCCAATGCACCCCCCCACCCCGCTCCCCCCCTCCGCCCTTCCCCCATCATTTAATACTGTTTTCTAAATGACTGATTCCCTGGGAAAAAATACATCTCATTGCAAGCTTCAGTGGAAACCAACCCGGCCCAGCACCCAGAGGAGATGCTCAAAGATCCTCTGGGGCTCTGGTGCTGAGCATGACACATGAGCAAACTCCAGAGGTGGACTCAAACCTCTGCAGCCACAGGAAGTGAAGCAGCTGTGGCCCTGCAAAGCCTGGGTAAGCAGAGCAGGAGGCAGCTGCTGGGTTGTTCATCCAACATGCTGAGAGAAGAAGGAACAGAAATTTACCTCAAGCCAGGAGGCAGATTTAGGTAGGCTGCGTGACTAAGCACAGCCTGCCCATGGTGAGTCCCACCCCAGGGTGGAGGGCTGCTCTGTGGGGAGCTCCATGGCACCACATCTCTGTAGTAGTCACATCTGGGCAGTGCAGAGGTCTCTTTTCATGGCTGCACCAAGATTAAGACCATCTCCAGCTGATGCCAAGCTAAGGAGGAAGTTAAAGTGGCATAAATGCAAGTTACAGTCTTCTCCTTGGGCATTGCCAGGGCATGGCTGGGCTTCAGCAGCTCAGCTGCAGAAGCCAGTGGTGCAGATGTTGAAACCTGTGAGGGCTTTCAGAAGTCAAGACATCTAAATCTTCCTCATTTCTGGTCCTGCTTGGTCTGGATCCATACAGTGACACAGAATGGCAATAACATTTAATCCGGGATTCATCACCACGTGTGCCATCTCTCATGAAAAAAAAGAAGGAAAAGCAAAGGAAAAATTAACATATCGGAGTGTAGTAGGGCTGAAGTTGGTTACATAAAAACAGGGCTGAACAAAGCATTTGAGCACATGCTACTGGGAACAGCGCTGGAGAGGATTGAAGAGACCAGTGTGTCAGCCAAGCCCATCTGGAACTTCCCACTATCACCTCTTGCACTTCATATTCACTACAGAGCTGAGCTAATAAATGCACAAACTCTCCTGGGGCAACCCTATTTAATACAAATATACTTCTACTTCTCACAATTCTTGCTGCCATCCCTGAGAATCCTGAATTATTAATATTTAAAACAATTGAGTAGCAGTGAAACTGCATTATAAAGCAGATTAATTCTTATTCAAGTGATACTAGTGCAATACTGCAGGGCTCCTTCATCGTAAACTCTGAGATCAATGCCCAGGGAGTCCTGGACAAGAAGGACTGCTCCAGTTAGGGACAGTGTGAAGAGTGCCAGAGAGCCTCTAGTTATTTTTTTTCCCTCAAAGGTGAATGCATTGCTCTAAATACACACTATTTTTTAGCACAGCTGGCCTGCACGTGCAAAAGAGTCATGGACACTCCCAATAAGCCTCTGTTCAAAACCTGAAAAGGCCAGGAAGTGTTTTAATGTAGTTATTCTCTGCTTTTTAAAAAGCACACAGAAGAAAGCAGGCTGCTTTCTTCCATTCCTTGGCTGGAAAGAGCTTTAACAACCCCTGTGTCTAAAATAAGGGAAACTGAACAGCAGGTTGAACAAGATGAAAGGGACTGAAATATTACGAGAGCTACAGCAATCTTCTGTTCTTATAATTGTTTACATTCTTTCTCCTTTGCCACTGTCCTTTACTAAAGACATGTATTGATTTTTGTTATCTGCTCCTCTGCCTTCTCTCCCCTGAGCCATTTAGATGCTTACAGGAATTTAAATAGACTTTCAGAAATGGTGCTTCCAGTTCTGAAGGTTATTTGAAAGAACACTGTCAAGACATTTCCTTTGGGTTTTTTTATAAATTTGTTGAGTTAAAATTTGAAGATATTTTGATGGAATTGATGCTTATCCAAGCAAGGTCAGATTCAGATTTCCCTTATTACCTGGGCTCTAACTAAGCTAATATTTTTCCTTCATCAGGCAACTGCTACCAACATAAACATTCCTCACACCTTAACATAATAAACTCACATCTTTTGCAGAAGAAACTAAAAATAGAAAAAAGGTTTGTGGCATTAACTTGCTGGTTTATGTAGTTACAGAAATTAATGCTGGAGTATTTTTTTTTAATTCCTCTGATACCAAGATGCATGGGAAAAAGGAAAAAAAAAAACATCAGCAAACTCAAACTTTCATTTCCAGCACTTACTTAAACAAATCCATGGTTTTTTCCCTGTGAATCTGTACAATGACAGAGTCACAGTGGAGGGAGACAGGAGCAGCAAGGCTGACCTGTGCCCGCAGCATGGTGCTGGACACTTCCTGCAGACTGTGGCTCAGCTGCACAGCGTGGCTGCAAGGGGCACATGAGCACCAACACTGAGGTCCCCAGGATGCCAGTGAGGATGGAGATGCCCAGTGATCCTCCTCCATTCTTCTTTCAAAATAGGAACCTCCAGGCTCTCTCGCAGTGAGAATAAAGAAGCTGTCTTGCAGGGGTCTTCCATGCTTTCCAGGATTTCAACAGAGAGAGGAAATAATTTCCTCTGGGAGTCCCTAAACTGTCCTCTGCCAGCCTTATGCTGGGGACATCTCTTCCATCCACGTAGCTGAGTGGTTTCTTCCTTTTGGGGTGTGGGGAATGAATCCCACACACTTCCCTTGATCCCATTCAAAGTAATTTAAGTATCTCATTATGGCCTCAACTGGTCCTACTCTCCTTTCAGCAGAATGATAGCACAAGTATCTTCAGCATGGGCTTAGCAAAGCATCAGACAAGGCACACTGGAGCAGGCCCATAGCTTTCTTTGTGTAAAAAGACCTAAACATCAAACAAAATGTAAACACCCCACTGATGGTGGGCCTTTAGTCAAGCTCAGGAAAATAAGGGTTCATCCTTGAATATAGATGGCTTAGAATTACTACCAGAGAAAGAAAAAAATGGAAACAAATAGGTTTTGAAGTGTTTGGCTCAAGTCATCAGGCTTGTTGTGGAAGAAGCTGTTATTAGTTACACACAGTCACCTCCCGAAAAAGAAAAAATCCTTCAAAAGTGGCTGCTCTGCCAGCACAGTGATCTGCTGCATGCCCATATCGAAGAGTAACTTCTCTAGGCAGAAGCTTGCCCTGGGCAGAGAAACCACACATTTTGTTGTAAACATGCATCCACACCAAGTGTCTGTGTCTGGAGCATCAATTACCCCCTCTGCCCTTTCCATCCCCAAAAGAAATTGAAGTACTCACGGCTGATAATCATGTAGGAATTGCCCAAAAGAGCTTTGCATTGGTTTGTAATTTTCCAGATATGAAACACTTCCCTCAGCTGGAAACAGAAAGTAAAAGAGAATCTGGCCTAATAGTCCTGTAAGGAAACCCAGGGATATTTTGGATGAAGCCACAATTGACCAAGAATCATGAGCATGAACCATATGGCAGGTAGCTGTGGACTCACTCAGATTTCTGTCCTAGGAAAAGCAGTCACAGGCAAGTCAGTGAAAGAAATTGGTTGAGAGAAAGGAAGGAGAACCACAATGATTTTAACTAGCACCAGTCAGCAGCAGAGTTTGCTTGTGAAATGCCTCAAAGAATGCAGTGAATGTCCACCTCTATATTTCTCTCTCTCACTGATGGGCTTGTGTAAGATTTTGTTGATTTTATGCCTGCTTCTTAATCTTACAGCACAAAGAGCACCATTAAGATGTTAACATTTGAGCAGGAGCAGAATAAGGTGGAGGGCTTTTTTTAAAGGACTTCACTTAGAGAACTTGTTGATATCTCCTTGCTGCTGTGGTTCAGCACTGAAGCACTGTCATTGCAGAGAACATCTTTGAAGTTATCCTTTCAAAGGGAAGTAACTGGAAAGACTGGATAAAATCTGTTCTGCAGAGAAATCTATACACTTGTTGCAGATTTTGCTTTTATAGATCCAATTTTTTTCCCTTCTGAGCCTAGTCCTTTTAAATTTTACTTCAGTAACAGGCCTTCTTGAACACACTCTGAAGCAACCACAAAAACAATTTTTAAAAATCACTTCTGTGCAGCTGAGAGACTCTAAATTCCCTTCCACTGGCTTAAATAACCTCATTCTAAATTCAGTGAAATAAGATCTTATCCAGTGTCTCAACAGTGGTATTTGACAATCAGCATGTTCTTTTCTCAATCTCCCAAGAGTAAAAAAAAAAACCAAACCATGTTTATAACCTTTATTGGAAAGACAGTCTCTTACACTATGTGAAATGCCAAAACTTAGGGATCTTCCAGGACTGGGAACCCAAAGACTCTAAGCTAATATAAACAAGAAATTACCATTGCAAAAAGTAACTTGCCATTAATTCAACTGAAAGGTTACTCAGGTTGGTGTATAGCAGCTATTCTGTTTACTGATCTGAAGTATTACAGGGGTTTTTTATCTGTTAATTGTAACAGTTGTCCTAGTTTACAGTATGCTTGAGTGACACAAGTGTTAGCTGACACAACCACATTAAGCAGTCAAAAGTCAGTTGAGTAAACCTTTTCATTTTCTCACTTCCTTTTGGGAGATATTTGCCTGAATACAACTCCAAACTAAGCCAGCAAGGGGGCTGCAAGTGAAAAGATGCCACTAAGTGTCGATCCTTCTAATACACAGCGTCTTCCAGAAATAGTTTGGAACTTCATTTCCACCTTAGATGAAGCTAAACAGGCCAGATGGCATTTTCGGCAAAACCAGGGTGGGTCAGAGACACATGGAAAATTAAAGATAACTTAAAAGAAAACAAAGGCAACGTGCATAATTTTGAGATGCTTTAGAAACATAAATGCTCACACAACCACTGCAGAGCTAGCAATGAAATCCAGTTTCCTTGAGCAACAACAAAAACATTTACTCCTGTGAGGAAGTATAATAAAACATTTTCCTCACTTTCACAAGACATTATCTCATAAGGTTTTGAATTGCAGCAATATATAAAGTAAAAAATGAGAAAATAATATGGGTTTTTTTCAGTATCGAAATCAAAAACTTCCAGAACTCATTGAAGAGGGATGACTTCCTTGTGGTTTCAATCAGTTCCAGTGAAGACTGAGAAGGAGGAATTTTCTGCACTCCTTCTTTGTTCTGCAGCATGAAGCATTACAGGCAGATGATACATTCAAGAGATTTTATAATTTTGGAACCATTTGTCATCGTTCTGCTGGGCAATTTACTCCATGCCTGCACCCATGTCAGTAAATGGAGGTGTATGTAATGGCTGAATGGGGATCTGGGACATGCTAGTGGGTGACTTCCAAGAGGATTCCATCTACTTTTTTCCCTCTTAAGGAAATGGGTTCAAGGATGGGTTTGAATGCCAGCATATGCCAACCTGTGCTCTCCAAGAGAAAATTAAGATAATGTCTTCATCAGCTGGCTTTTGCAAATACTGTGCTGATAATGTGTTTGCTGCCAAGGTAATTTTTGTGAAGAAGTTGGGACAGAGGAGCTGCAGCTCAGACACTTGCCTGCACACTCTTGGTAGGGGGTGAACTTGACCCAAATGCTCCTCTGTGTGTTTGGTGGGGGAAATGTCCTCACACACCTGGAAGGCTGTGGAGGTGAGACCCCATGTGCCCTGCCCAGCACGGCTGACCACAATGCCCTGCATCAGAGGTAAAGCCTGTGTTTCATCAGAAATTCTGTTTCCTGGGTGATATTTTCATTTGCAGAAATTAATTATGCTCTGATCCTAATATATATATATATATAAATAAAAAATATAAATATATATATATTTTATATATATATATATATATATATAATATATATATTTCCCCAAACCTTTTGTGCAGTTTTAAAATCTCTCAATTGCATCTGAAATGCAGAGGTTTTAGTTCTGGTAAGCAGATACTGTTTTGGCTAGCTCAGGAGACTGTTCTGTAACTTCATCTTCACTACTGAACTAGATGTTCCCTGAGTGGGAGGAACTGATATCTGAATTTCAAAGCAGTTAATAGTCTTACTTTCACTTTTGCAGTATTTGGAAGATTGTAATTAACCAGCTTCGCTAATTTACGTTTTTAATATTTAAATGTTGCTTGTTACACAGAGGCTGATTGCTGTAGTAGCTTCATTCTGAAAGCTCATTAGAACTGCTAAAATGTTTAAATACACACAGCTGAAGAAATACATGCATTTTTATAAGGCAGGTATTATTGCAATACTTCGAATTTCATTGGCCTGAGCAAATGTGCCAGACTTCTGCAGGATTTTTTAATCAAGCTTATTTGCATTTGCTTGAAAAGGTACATTGCTGGTTTTCTGAGCTAAATACTTTAATGGCATTAGCTAGCAAGAGTTTTAAGTTTGTGTTTTGCACTGTCATTAACCTTCCATTATGACACAGCCAAGGAAAATCAGACAGGGAGTCTTTTGTGCTCTGTGTGATTCATGCAGGATGTAGATAAGACATGGATAGGAGGAGCAAGGCTGGCATCTGGAATTTTCTTTTAAAGCATACCAATATTATTTAAGCACAATATCTCTTTACTTAAGAATGTATGCTACTTTTCCTGAGCTGGGATGAAATTAATTCCTGCGGGATATGAGGACCAAGTATTACCTGCTCATTGAAAAAGGAAATGCAGATTAAAAGTGTAAGAAGGGGCAACAAGAGAGGAAGGATGTGGCAGGAACATGTTTCTGCTGGGTGAAGTGGTGTGACCTGACATGAGCATAAGACAAAGATCTGAGACAAAACAGCCTCTTGTTATTTTCAGGCCTGTGTTCCAATCCTGTCCCACCCAAACCAAGGGTGCAGATCACCCTGGCACTAGGGCTGCATTGCATTGTAAACTCTTATTACCATCGTGTGTGATAAAGCTCTTATCTCCTGTGGTAATACAGTGAGAATTTTCCTTCTAGTTCCTACCCCCTCTGTCATGTTTTCCCTTTCATGGTTATTTTTCCTGCTCTAGTAGCTTCCTTTTCCCAAAATATAACTGATTCCTCTCCATAAATATCCCACAAATGCGCAGAGTGCCAGATTATGATGAGGAAACCACCAGTGGGCACATCTGAATGTGCAAATACCCCGCTGCTGTAAGGGCTGTTCTGTCTGTTCAGCTATTTGGGAAAAACACCTCACAAGCCAAAAGCTATATATACATATATTGATACAGATAGACAGATACACATGCAGAATCCTCCAGTCAGCAGATCTTGTAAATGAACTGGCATTACCCCACCAGCATAAACTGTGGCATGCTTAGTGCAGCAAGCTGAAGCACAGGGGAAGCCTTGTTCTGGGCTTCTTAATCCTCTTCACTTTTTCCTAGCACTGCCAAACTCCTGCTGCTGTCCCCTCATCCTTTTCCCACCCCTCCCCAAGCCTGACCTCACCTTCTGCCTCTTCCTCTCACACCTGGAATTTCTCTGGAGGCCCTGGTACAGAGCCCAAGACAATGAAGTGCTTGTTTGAGTGGGGTGCACTCTGCTGGTAACTGCACACCCCAGGACCTGCAGATGCTGGTCTTACAGTCCTTCTAGTGATACAACAGAGGACTAAAAGACAGGGTTTCACTATTTACTGCATCCCTTAGGAAAATGTGGGAGGAAGCATCGAGTGCAGAAGCTGTGGTCAGGAGAACAGAGATGCCGCATGAGGCAGTGCCACAGATCCCACAAACCAGAGGTGGGCATGTTGTCCATCTCAGGAAAGCTATATTGAAATAAAAACTAGGTTAGCGGATTTCTTTAAGTGCTGATGTGCCGTCCTCACTTCTGGCGGGATCCAGACACTATTGGGCTGAGCTGTGTCTACCCTAGGTGTGCCCATGCTGCTGAGCCTTACTGAAAGGGGGCCTGGAAATGTGGTTCTGCCAGGCAGGCGGAAGAAACCTGAGGTTCATCCTTTTGCAGGTAGGTGCTCTTTTCTGTCTTTCTAACTTTCCTCACCTGCAATCAGAACCCCAGCTGACCAATAAACTGGAGCTAGAAAAACAGCCTCTCTTCTCTTCCAGTTCCCCAATGATGACAGTCTCCTCAGGAGCCAGGGAGCTGTACCATACCATTGCTGCCTGGCTTCCACACCTGAGCGTCTCCAGTTTCACTGCTCCTTTGGACAGGGAGGACACAAAAGCTTTCAGTTCCTACAGTGCAGCTGAAGGGCTTGTTTCTCAGGCTACTCATGCTTCTTGATTTCCTCTCCACGGCTAAAAAGAGAAGAAGAAGACAACTCCTGCAAACACACAGGGGTGGTACTCGACACAGCCCTGATGTTTGTGTCCTGGTCAGCCATGGAAGTCAGGCCAGCTGTAGGCACAAATGCTGCGTCCTGGCCCTTGATGGTAGCCATGCTTTTGGCAGGTGGCAGACTGCCATGTCCCCAAAGGCACCCCCCAAGTTACCAAGTGCTCTCAGACCATGGCAGAGGGACTGCTTCAGATCACGACTGGTCTGACAAAGCATCTGAAGACAAAAGGGGTTAATGTTTATTTGTCTGGTTTTCTTGCCACGGCTACCTCAACACTGAAGCCAGGCTCCAGAAAACTGTCACACACATGGATCATAATTCTGGTTGTAGCCCAGATGAGTTTTGTCTTTCCCAGCTGCTCCCAAGGGTGCTGCTCATCCCAGGAATGGGATACCTAGTTCCTGCTCACTGACCATGGCACTGTGCAAGCAAAGTCCCAGCTGTGTGGTGACCTTCACAAGACATTTTGCATGTGTGCATGGAAAGCAGACACACTTTACTTCTCACAGGGCTCAAGTAGCATGTAATAACTGCTTAAACCAAAGGCACTTACTCACAGTCCTAATGATTCCCTTCCTCCTCTCCTGCTCTGGTGCAAAGAAGATCAAATTACTTATCAGGGGCTCTCAGTACTTTCCACTTCTTTCCCACCAAATGTCTCTCCCATCTAGCCAGAAACATGCTGATACCTTCCTCCCTTTAAATGTGGATGGAACCAGGCAGAGAGTGAAGCCTCTTGAATGGCTGGTTGGGTGAGGGCCATTCTACTGCAATGGAAATTGGTGCCACCATGGGATCAGAGTGGCAAGCAACTTTCATAGAATAATATATACAACAATATAAATATTGAAAAACCCAGAGCTGCAGACAGCCAATCTCTTAGTTTTCAACAGTTAGAAAGATCTAAGGACAAAAAATTGGCCCTGCTGAAAGAGGGGGTTTCCACTGATCTCAAAGGTGCGTAGTTTTCAATAAAAGTTTATCTGTTTGATCCTCACTTATCTATATTCATTTTCTATATAATCTGCAGGCATTCACAGAATTGCAAGTCAAACATGAGGAAATCGATGTCTGCCCCCATTTTGCACCAATATCTGCACAGTAGCATAACTACAGCCTAAAGTATGTGATTTCAGTATGCATGTCTGAGGGGAAATTTCTTTCAGAGTCTCAGTCTCAATAACTGAATAAAGAAGAAAATTTAAAAACAGTATTCACTGCATCTGCTCTCTGTCACATGCCCTCCACAAACAGCCTTTTATTAAATTACAGGCATAGTTAATCTATTAAGTGTAGCAAGAAAGAAACCATATAGCATCATATTTTCCCTTCTAGCATACTAATTGCCTGCCATTTTTTCTTCCTCATTATAAAGGTCATTTTATAGTTTGTCTTGGTGCTATTGGGGGGGCGGGAGGGGAATCCTGAGCCAGAGACAAGCAACATGCTCTGGTTTGAGTATTGCAGAGACATGCTGACATCTTTTACAAGAGGAAGTGTGTGTGTGTGTGTGTGTGTGTGTGTGTATGTATGTCTGGAGAACGCCACTGCTCACATGCAATCTGGTGCAGCTTGGCAAGCTGCAAGCACTGTGCCCACGCTTCTTCTGTGCAAATGGTGTTAATTCCTGTGGACATCCCTCACAATTAAAAGTGTGGCAGCTGATAAACAGCAATGTTTACGCTAGATAAGTCCCAGTAATGCTTTCAAAATAAATGCTAGAAACCTGGACCAGCATCAAAAGCAGAGTGATCCTGTGCTTTAAGGTGGAAAGGAAAAGGTCTAACTCTCGACAAGTTATTACTCACATGGCTGTTGTGTCTCAACATTCACTGATTTCATGACCTGTGTACTTTGTTTCACAAATAGTCTATGGGTAATACATCTGAAAATAGAGTCCTGCCCAATGAAGCAGGGAAAAGAGTAGAAGTAGCTCAACTCCCATTGAACTCCTATCCCTTCAATAGAGGAATATGGCTCAAGTACCTGCCGACTGTTTTGGCAGGGGAGTGGTATGTTTTTCTGCTACTTTCGTTTTTATCGCCACCACTGATGACATAAGTTTGGTTAAGAGAGTGCTATGGCAGATAAAAAAATGGGAGAGGGTGAAAGCCAGGAGAGAGGAGTGTAGGGAAGGGCATGTTGGAGTGATGCTGAGGTGAGAGGAGGAGAAGGAGAGGCTGGGAGCCAAAAGCCATGTAACCTTGAGGATGCTTCCCACCTCCACAATGAAAGCAGTGCCAGCTTGATTGTGAGGATGTCACTGAGAGGAGGGATTTGGCAACATAATTTATGAGTCCTGCTGCTAGAGATTCCTCCTTGTAATTTTCTCCTTAGTGCGTTGTGCATACCAAACGCTTTCCCCGCAACAGCGGGTAAAGTGCTTGAATGCTGCAGAGACAGATACAGCACCTCCTGCTGCACCTCTGCTTCTTCCAAAGCTCACCTGGAAAACCATTATGTAGCATTCTAATTTGTCATCTATATTTTAAAATCCTGTCTAAACAAATCAACTTTCGTGAAGTAGAAGGGCTTAAAAACCAGAAGGTTCAAAAAGTGTACAAATGCTTATTCTCAATGTAACGTATAAAATTACAGTTTCATCAGCTGTAACTGCACAAGTCTAAGATATAATTTCACATCTCTAACTAATTTTTTCATGTAACATGGTAGTTATGTCAATTAATAAGTTATTCAATAAATATTTTAATTGATGTTTAATTAACCCACTGTGGAATGCAAGTATATTTATAGCTGCTGGTAAAGACACATTTCTAAACAGTAAAATAATGCCATTTTACAGAAATCGGGTGCATAATAGCAGAGCAATTATACTCCTAGCTGCAATGTGCATAATTTGTGATCTTTTAGGTTAATTCTGCCGGGCTGCACTCCAGTACTCAGCAGCGGCAGGCTACGAGCAGCAGTATCTTCCTGAGCCAGTGCCTCCCTCTTGCCCCTGTGCACATTCCTTCAGCCAAGGACACACACAACAAAGCACAAGTACACCTAAAAGGACAATCCTGAGTTGCTTGGAGGGTACAATTGTGTGAAAACAACCAAAACCCCCAGTTGTGGCACTCAGCTGAGGGCTAAAAGGGAGTGTCAGGCACAGAAGTCCAAAAATGTGATGCCAGATTGCAGCTGCTGCCTAGTTCTGGCAGTGCCAGCATCTCTGAACATTTGGCTTTTTTTCCTTACAAAGGAACTGCTGCTGTGCTGGGAACTGTCAGAGCTGGATGATGCAGGGCAGTCAGCCTCCATCCTGAAGTGTGTGTGTTGAGCTCCCTCCTCTCCCTTAGGAGCACCAAAACCTCCTCCTGCTTCCACCCGGCTGCCTGAACCATCATACTACCCTGAGAGGAAACATGGGGACTCTTATCCCCTGAGTGAAAGCAGGTCACCTCTCAAGGAGGGAATGATCTGGGGCTGAGGACACGGGAGGGTCTGAGCACAACCTGCCCTGGGAGATCAGCAATGGGCAGGTTGGAAACACAGGGCTCCCCCATGTGGGTTCAGCCAAATAAAGAAGAGAGGGATCATAAAACCAGAGTGTTATGGGGAAGTGGGTGAAAGCTGTTTCTTCTTTGACGTACTGACACATTGAGAATTTGCAGTTTTGACAGCTTCTGCACTCAGCATTAGGGGTCAGTGATAGCAAACACAGGTGAAAGTGTGTGAGGGTAAGAGGGAGAGGAGGGGAAGCTGCTCCCCCTGAGGAGGCAGAGGCTGAGAATGGAGCCTGTTCCACCAAAAAAAAGTCAGTCATCAGACAGAAGGGAAGCTCACGGAAAGCTTGGCGATCATTCTCCAGCATCATTATGGAGGAACATGCCTTGCCCTATCTTGTGTTGTCTGGAGATGGCCAATTAAATACTGTAATAAAGACAATTCCCATTTGTTCTATATAATGAGACTGTCCATCTGTGTTGTGAACTCAGTAATAACCTCACCAAAGCTGCATGCCTGAGCAGCCAAGATCATTTCATGTTGCTTGGCTTGGGGAAAATAATACAGGATTTATTTTCAAAGGAAGATTTTTCGAATGTTTCATCACATTTTGGGTAAACATAAACTGGGGAACACAACAGACACATAACTCTATGCATAATGTCATTGTTTAATTTTTCCCCTGTATTCTCTCCGTAGCTATTCATATTTGCTGTTGGACTTTAAAGCTGTGTTGTTACCTTGTTAAAATAATTCTGTCTCAGTAGTGACTTGCAATGTAGCTGTCTGCACTCTCCCAAGCTGCTGCCAGCTATGAATTCTCAGGTGCACTGTCTGTGAAACTGAAAACCCAGAGTTATGGCCTTTTGTTATTCCATGGCCATGAAAGTAGGTATTGCATGTGCTGACATTTATTGTGTTCTGTTGCAGAGAAATAAAGGAAGAAAAAAACCCCAAAACCTTATTGGCTCCAATGTTGAGATTAATGTTTTGAATAGCAAACAATAAAATCCAATTGAACATGTTGGGTTGTATGCTCTGATGGCTCCTGGGCTCCTGGTGTCCAGCATTTGAGTAAGTAAACAGGCAACAAAGGAGGCAGAGTGTCTGTGTGAGGCAAAAGAGAATCAGGTTAAATTGCACAGGATGGCATGGAGCACTGTTACCATGAAAGTATCTGAGCATTACCAACTGGATATCAGCTGGTACCACGTCCCTTCAGGGGGATGCAGTACCTCCAGAGTGATGTAGTTTGAGGATGGGGCCCTACCAGTAGAACTGCAGGAACTGGAGACAGTGTTTGGACATGTGCCCATCTGGGTATTCCCGTGAAGAGAAGCAGGACGTCCCTACCATGGCTGTGTGGTGATTTGTAGCTCTGACAGAGCTCAGCCCCTGGGCTGACACAGCCAGAGCAGAGGGAGCTTCAGCACTGAAAGCAGCATAGATGACAGTTTGATCAGAGAAGGGGCTTTTTATCCCTCTGGTCCCTGAAGGACACAAACACAACCTGGCTCTAAACAAACCAGCTCTGCAAAGGCACTGCAGAAAACAGGACTTGGCTTCCATGTGCATGAACCTTCAGGTGATATTTGGCATCTCCTTGGTTCAACTGAAGGTGAGCCCTTGAAGGGAGGAGGTACCATGCAGAAAAATGCTATTGGGGGTCCCAGGAATGTCCCCCCCTGATTCCGTGGGTGCTGCTTGATGTTCCCCACCAGTCAAAGCAGCACCAGCACAGCCACACAGCCGACAGCACACCCACTGGGGCTGCTCCACAGCAGCAATCTGGAGGTGAAGATGGGACAACTGGCCTTTAATTACAGCCCAAAGAAGAAGAAACTCCATTGATTCTAATGGAGTTCAACATGGGGCTGAATTTCACCCATTGTTCACCATGCTTGAGATACAAACAGGCTTCTCTTGAACATCCATAATTTCTTACACCACTGAATTGTAAATATGTTTATTGTGGGCAACGGTAAGAAAACAACTCACCATTTATAATTGAATTTCCTTCTATCCCGTTTGCTGTAACAACCTTAGGTATTCATGGGCTGGGATATGTACAGTGAATGCTTACATCTTTGTCCTCCCAAGGCAGCAGGGCCACACCACAGCTGGTAAGACTTGTGCTATGTTGTGCCAGTAATTGTGCCTCCCAGGAAAAGCCTCTCCCACTGTCTACCAGCAACAGAAAGGACCAAGTACAACAATTACTTGTCATTTACTATTTTGTTGTAAAATGTTTCAAACAAGAAGCTCCTCTACTGTATTAGAAGGGGGTAGAGAGTCATGCTATGTATTGTTTAACAGAGGGGCTATATACATGTGGTCATGATAGAGATATTGAAGGACTGGGAAAGTAAAAATGCACTCAGGACTGAAAGAAAAAGAAAATATAATTGGGGAAGAGATAAAGTCTGAATAGAGAGATAAAAAACAAGTTCTTTTAATTGATGGAAGCACATGGAGATTGTCAAAAGAAAAGAAAAATCAAATTCAGTCATATAAATTTTGTCCTTGTGGACAAGAAAAGGGCACCTACTTTGAACAAAGCTTTTTAGCTTTGGATTTATTACTTTATTTTGTAATTGCATTTTTAACCTACTTAGGGGATATCAAATATGACATTTCAAGCAAACCACTCAATTCTTTCTGAGAGGCAGAAGGTGATACTTTAACCTTGTCTTTGTCCATATTCTGCTGAGTGTGTAGGTCTAATAAGATTCACGGCTCATATTAATATTGTGGAACCAACTGCTCAGGAGTCACATCAATATTTCTCAAACTTTCCTTATGAAAACTATTCATAATTCAGTGTTGATTGATTTTTAAGACTGATGACGTTTGAATTGCTGAGCAAGTAAATGGCGTTCATTTGAGGTCATGTCCTTAATCCCTGCATGTAAGTAATATCTGGCTTCTGCTGCTCCTTCCCACAACTCAGAGATAAGCAATGAAACTTAGCATGACCTAATTGCTACTGCAGTCCAGGGAGCCAGAGAAATAACATGTATACTTTCATAAAGGTGTTCTTACACATGCGTGTCCACAAAAGCCTCAACGTGCATATGTTGCACCGGGAAAAGATAGTGGGTGAGTGGAAAGTCTCTGGAGGTGTTATGTTTGCTGGCTGGATTGAGTACATCTCCTTGCTGCACACTGGCTGCAGCCAAGAAATGCAGAGGCACAGCTGTGGAGCAGTCAGATCTCCCTTTGCTTCCCAGCGCACTCCATTCCCGTGAGCCGACCCCATGTGAGGAGTCAGCAGCAGAAGGGACTCTCCCCAGCCTCAGACCCCCTGTGCTCCATGTGGAGGGACATCAGCTAGGTTTGGACCTGTTACACGGTTCATACCACCTTGCAGATTTTGGAGTTGCTGTCCTATAACGGTGGACTTCAATTTGATACTGCGGATGCATGTAAGGAAAAAGGGTTTAAAAGAAAAAGGCCAAAAAACACTTGGAAACAAAAAATATGATTATTCTGGTTACAAGAGTCTTTCATTTTGGTGGGTTCATGGAAATGACTCCACAAATCCCATTATGGAAGAGAAGATGACGTTTCTAAGCCAGGGAGCCTCCTTTCAGTTCCCTAAAGCACTCCTTTGATCTCAGATTCAATTTTCAGACATGGTAAGTCTTGCCTAATACTGTCTAAATTTAATCTGAGTGCCAGGCAACCTACATCCTTGAAGCTCACACACTTGTTTAGGTTCTTAATATAGGTTCTCCAAAGATGTCATTCTTCTTGGGCGACATGAAAGAGCTCCACTGAACCTCATCTTAACAAATTGCAATTATGCTCAGCATATCAAGACTGGTTATCCTGAGCTTGGTCCTCTCTGGGACCAGCTGCTTCTCCCAGGCCACTGGAAAGACTGTCCTCAGCAGAAAAGTGCCAGGCAAAGCAGACTAAATACACTCCAGCCCTGAAAGACTCTTTTCTTCAAGGGTAGACCAGCTAGGGAAAACCAGATCCTTCTACTTCTTGCTGTAGTTATCTTTGAGGAGGGAAATAATTCCCTAGCACTCTTAATCTCTCAGGAAATAATTTACTAGCACTCCTAATCTCTCAGCAGGTCTTATTCTTTAAATGTTTAAATGTGCTACTATCTTCCTAACAGCTGAAATTATGCCAGGAGTACTGTGCTACAAGCAGTAGGTGTTAAAGGCAGCCACCTGCCTACAATACACAGTTTCAGATTACACTGAGAAATAGGAGTTGGGGAACATGACTGACATGAAGAAGCAGAGGGAGGCTTGCATGGTTTCCATGGACTGGCTGTGTACACAGTTTTAGGTATGTTTGTAAGCACCTGAACAAACACTCAGTTCAACAAGAAGGGTGAGAAATCCAATTTAACTGTGTAAATATGCAGTCGGATATTGTGTGTAGAGAAACAAGTGATTTCTGATGCAAGCATTCATGCACAATTTTGAGTAATGACTGATTTTTATGTTATGTAAATCGGATTTTCTAGATATTACTCTCTTGATAAGACGTGGTTAAATTTAGTGTCCAAAGTGTGAAGTATCCTCAAAACTGTTTACATGGTGATGTATTATGCTCATGAAGGCATGATTTCTACTGTTCTGCTCATTGATTTCAATGTTCTGACTACAGAGAAAATGAATATTTCTGCATTGCTAAAATGTTTTATAATTCATATCCGAGGGAGTAGCAAGCAAATAAAAAAATTGTATGCAAGACTCATGCTAATAAAGAAAAATGCAATTCTTGTCTCTTGAATTTTGTCCTGCAGTATTTACAAATCGTTCAAAATGAGAAAACAGGACCTCTGTGCCAGTCTTCTGCTTCCTCATGAGAAGATCTTGGTGGTCAGGACAAATAAACCCAGGGGAAATTGGAAAGTCTGCATTAAGGTGCTTGTCAGATCACCTAAACAGACACCTACATAAAAACAGTAGCCCAATTTTACCAAACTATGGCACAAAACTTACAAATCTTACATGTGTCTAAGAGGTGAGAAAATGCTTAACATACCCAAACTGGTGATGCTGCAAAATCAGAAAGCTGGGAGGAAAGAGCTGCAAGACCAAAATTTCTGCAAAAAATAACTGGCTTTCAAAGCATTTCTTATGGTTTAGAGTGTAGAAACATTTCCAAAAGAGCACAAAATATGGAACACAAAAGGCAAAACTCCAACAAATGGCAAGTGTATTAGGAAGTGAACTGAAGTATTTGTAATCAATGGAAAGGCTTTCTCTGCACAAAACTGTAGAATCACAGAGGCTAAAAATGCTCTCTAAGATGGATTATATTCTTATTTACCCTCTAGTCATAACAGTTCTCTGGTGTTTCTTCCTGCAAACAAGAAGAGCAGGGGTATACATGTCAGTCTGACAGCTCTGCAAAAGGAGTTAGAATGATCTCTAACTTTAAAAGTCCCACCTGAAGTTCCAGGAAGTTCCATCTGAACATGTGGAACAACTTTATCATGTGGGTGATGAAGCACCAGCACAGGTTGCCCAGAGAGGCTGTGGAGTCTCCTTCCCTGGAGATACTCAAAAGCCATCTGAACACAGCCCTGAGTACTGTGCTGTAGGGGACTCTGCTTGAGCAGGGTGATTGAACCAGATGACTTCCAGTAGTCCCTCTCAACCTTACTTATTCTGTAAATCTGTGAAAGCAAACAAGAATTAGAATGGTTTTGGAAATATTCATCTGGAAAAGTGCAACTTCGCCTTTGTTGAACCCAGCACATGTTTGCCTGGCCAAAATATCCTTCAAAAGGAAGTCTTCTGAACAACCAACACCCTCTGTGAAGGAGACAAACATCCAAACAGCCAGGACTGTTTGCATCCAGCCGTTTCTCCTGATGCTGAGTCTCAGAAATCCCTCTCAGCACTGTGAGAGCATGGCATTAGCTCGGTGCACCTGGGAAGTTTATGCTCAAAGTCCTACACACAGGGAAGAGCTTTTCTCCTCCAAATTTTGAATTGCCAAGGTATTTGAACAAATAAAATGTTCCCTTACTATCAAATCAAAGTCAAATAAATTGATGCTTTTCTTTTCTAATACCAAAAAAGAAGTTCAGAGTGCTTCAGGGCTCTATGCTTATACACATTATTACAGAGTATTCCCTTCAGCCTCATGGTTGGTTTGAATTATTCATGAAAATATACCTTCTACATCTGCAGATGTGGAAGACTACACATTTTCAAATGAAAGGTCTACTTTGTAATGCAAAAACACTGTTTGTGCAGAGAGAATGAATAAGCAGTTAGGGCGTGGGTTGGCACAGGTAACAGAATCTATTCCAGTGCCTGCAACTGTCCTGATAGACAGATATTGCATATAGGGACAAAAAACCAGGGAAGAGCAATAAAAACAGGAGAGATTTAGTACAGCTGATCTAAACTGTCTGGCTTAGCACTCAGGATCAGTCATGTCATTATTACACACAAAGAGTAAAGTATGAAGCAGTAGGTATTGATCTGTGCTTGAAAAGTTTTTGTGTAGCTTCTTAGTCAGGTTGCATTTGAGATCAAGAATATACGATAAAGCACAGATGACATAAACCAGGTTGTAAACAGAGATCACTGGAGTTTTTACCCTGTGGTCTTCTTCCTATTCCCACTGTCCAGTTCTTAACATATCACCCAGTGAAGCCACAGCTGTCCAGATGCTGAGCTGTGGGACCCCTCACTTCAGGTGCCCACTGGTCTGAGGACCACTCAGACACCAGGTCTCTGCCCTTGGAGGTGTTTGGCCACCACCTGCCTTGCAATGCATCAGCACTCATGTTGTTCCCAATTAAAGGTATGGTTAGAGTCACTTGGACTTCTCCAGGAACTCTGTGGACAGCAGGTAGGGACATCCCTCCCCCACAAGCACTTGGAGTACCGGTTCCATCCCCAGATTCCTGCAGTGATCTGGGTGTGCCTGGCAGTTTGTAATGGGATCTAGGTGAAGTATCCTAATTTGGGGAAAGAGAATAAGAAGCAGGAGTTGGAGTCCTCTGGGGAGGGAAGGTTGCTCACCTGCTGGAATTAGCCCCTGTAATTAGAAAGGAGGGTTTAACCTCAGACATTGACTGTGAGGCATTCCAGGCTGATGTGAATTCCCCTGAAAACTGTGAATTTTTTGTAATTCAGTTTTACATGTGTATACAAGTCCATATAAGACATAATTAAAAGCTCTGCCAAGAGTAAGTTTATGAATAAGGTTGTACGAGGGCAAACGTAGCTTGGGGTTCTGTTTAGAGGTCTGAGCCCCTCAGGCAGCTCCCCAGATGATGTTCAACCTGCAAAGCAATAGGAAACCAAGTGCTGTGCATGCAGAAGTGAGCATGTGAAGGCCGAACAGATGCAAAGCCACGCTGAAGATACAGTATTTGCAATCACTGGAGACTGATGGAATGCCCCAGGCATTGTTCAGCTCTGTTATAGCTGAACAGGAACCTGAGGACATTGATTTGGCATGAAGGTCCTGGCAGAGAGAGGAGCATCACACAACCCCATGGACACAGCACTTCACCTCCCTTAATCACATTCTCTCCATACTTTGTCCTCCCGCCTCTGCCTTTGCTTTACAACGTGTTAAGCAAATTGAGGCAGAAGATGCATAAATTACCACCAGCTGGACACATATTTCAGATGGTATCAGTTTGAAAATATTCTTCATTCATCCTCTGATGCCTCCTATAACTTATTAAACACAGTTAAGGGTGTTGCTGTCTCACCCAGGAGCCTGCCAGTGTATGGATAGCAAACTGTACCTAACATGTTATGAAATCCATAGCCCTGCAGAGGAAGGACCACTGCCTTCATAAGATATTCATGTACCTGGCTCTGAAATCATGCTTTCCCCTGGCCTTCCCAGATCTGCCCTGCAGAGTCCCTGCAGAATCCTTGCTATCCCAAGCATTCCCTGCTCTTCCTGAGTCTTTCAGTCTCTCTGTCTCTCCTCCTCCCTCACACATGTGCATATCAAAAAAATATAAGTGGAAAGAAACAGTGCAAAGGCCCTACAGATGATTTATGTCAGGCTGAGTGCATGAGAAGAATTCACCAGAGCAAAAAGGCTCTGGATCAGGATGAGGTCAACCCACTATTTCAAGCGTTGTCACTGATCTGGGGACACATTATGGCTGGTGACATCAGTGAAGAGCATTGAGGCATGTACCATTTTATGCAGCAGAACCAGAGGCAGCAAGGTCCCCAATTCCACCTAAGCTGCAGTGAGATTGGGGCACCTAACCCTCTTAAATCCTTCTGTAAGCCCCAGTGTAAATGTCTTTGCTGCAAAGTAAGAAAAATCTCTCCTGCCGATAGAGCGCACCTGTACTGGTCCTTAGACTGTGCCAGCACTGCAACATAACACCTCCAATTAATAGCAAACACTCCTCAGACCCTGGCTATGCCTGTCTTTGTCTGTGTGACAGAAGAGAAGGCTGAGTGGAAACATATCTTGAACTTTGCCTGTGACTGCAAAAAAAGTGAAGAGAGAATTTTTTTCATCACTAGCATATAGAAACCCACTAAAATCATTAACACAGAGCTGAGGGTGTACTAAGTCAAACACAGTAGGGCATTTGTGCTGCTGGATGCATCATCCATGTGCTTCTTTCATTAATATGACACAGAACAGTATTACCTTATACTTCTGGAGTAAGTTTTAGGACCCAAAGCAATTTTATAAGAATTAGTCTCATAGCAGCTCTAGAATACAGGGCAATAATCAAGAAAGGAACTAGTGACAGGATTGAGTAAAAACCTTTTTCCTGTGCAAGTAGGACTGCCCTGGAACCCCACCATCAGCCTTTCCCTGTGCCTCAGAAATGAGGGGTCTGCATGTTATTTTTAGCTCCTACCCCTTATTAAATCACCCTTGAAAAATACAGATCGCTCCATGGTTGCTTGGAGTCACGGGTTTATTTTGTTCTGTCCACCATAAGACATAATGGTCATTTGGAAAAGCCAGAAGCAATCTTGATTGAACAAAGAAAGAAAATCAAGTATTTCCCTCAATGGCCTCAAAGCCAGTATCTAATGGACTGTGAGCCTTGAAGCAGATGAGTGGGTGCAGCAGTGAAAGAGCTCTTGGAGGTGCCTTGATCTTCCTGAGCTACAGCAGTCACCATTAGCAACCACTGCAGCAGAGGCTGCATGTCACCAGCCACAGGGGCAAACAGGAGGGATGCCTGCTGATTTAATACAGCTACAGACAGTGGAATAAATGGATCACAGTGTGCTGTCTTTCAACTTCTTTTAATATAGGTACTGTGATTATTCATACTTTATAATTCTTAGAAAATAGGAGCAAATGTTCTGCACACACTGAAAAAAGAGGATTTCCTATCCCTCATGGCTGGAAGCACAGCTGACCTCTGACCCACCCCCCTGAAATCATCCTATCCATCTGGGAACAAATCCTGCATTTTGCAGAGCCAGCGTGGCGAGGGGTTTGACACAACCAGCAGGAGCTTCCAGTCACTAACATAAATCAGACTCCAGGAGAAGTGCTGCTGATTTAGCTCAACCTCTTTTCTCTGGCTTTACCTTCTTTAATAAATGGTGCATTCACATCTCTGACAGCAAGCCTTGGTATCAGGGATGCAATGAGCTCCTTTCTATACAGCAGCAAGTAATAGCCACAGCTCTTGTCAAAAAGGGTGATTTAATTACACAGTCTGGAAAATATTTCTTCTAGAGATTCTTGTCCCTCTTTCCAGTTTTAGGAGAGTCTGGTAAATATTCAGATTTTCGGATGCTTATATTGACTAACAAAAGCTGTTAGCTTGTACATATACCCATTTTTAATTTTTCTTTTATTCTAAGACACAGAATAAGGATACCAGAGGAGACTATTCCCCTAAAAGGAAAATTCCTCTAAAAGAGTAAGCTATATTAGCATTTAATTTAAAAATATTCCTACTTAATGACTCTAGCATAGAAAATTTTACATTTTGCCCAACTTCAGATAGACCAGACATATCTAATGTACATACTTATTTTTCTTTATCAGTAAAGAACACTGTTTAACTTGGAGAAGAAACTGAAATATTGATTGTTTTTTAATTCAAAGGCTTTACTAAATGTATGAGCTGTTTGATTTGATACGTTTGGAAATAAACCCTGGACAAGATCCAGTAGGAGCCCTAGGCTGTCTTTTCTAGTGACAATTTTTTCATCATAGTACAAGATTAATTTTGACTGTGAACCTGCCTTAGCTTATTCTACTACTTATTTAAGACTTTTTCTATTTTCCCGTTCCTCTGAAGTTCAAGACATTCTGTTTTTAATTTGTCCCTGCTTTTAGTTTATATGAATACGAGCAGAACTGGTAGTGGTAGCGGATTTTGTGCTCAGTCCATCACCTGGAGGAGAAGATGTTTTGCACTTTAGATGGCATGAATGTACCACTTGAATATTACTACTGCAACCTTACCACATCTTCAAAATTACGTTCTGTGTAGTGGAAATTACCTGCATAAAATGGATCCTTAGGTTATTATTAAAGTCCTTATTTCATTGCTTTAAAAAATATCCAACTGTAAGTCCACTCTCTCCCTTCCATCCCTTTCCCTCCCCCCACCCTTCTTCCTCTCTGCTCCTCTCCCATCTCCTCCCACTTCTCATTCTAAAACTGAGCTGTACACGTTGTCAAAATCTTTGCTTTCACATTTACTTAAGTGCCATTTCTTCTGCAAATCAAGTAACCAAGTTGTGTAGAGGGTGGAGGGAACCCCAGCACACACAATTGCAGTTGCTTCTGCTGCTTGCTGTGTTTCAGCAGGGTAAGGAGAAATGACATTTTCAGTGTAGATTTACTGCACATTCTCTAAGTAGAGCAAACACCAGTGCTTATGTTCTTTCAGGCTGAAAAGGGATTTAAAGCCCCTTAAAACAAATTTGGGGTTTTTCTTCCCTGAGTCGTCAAAGTCAATGGGATTTTATTGCATGATAATTACTTATTTGGTTCAAAATGTTTAGTGACATGGCAGCCTAGATTATCTGAAGAAGTTTTAATCTCTGACTATGCTGAAGAATGACTGCAAGGATCTACTCTTTATTCTGGCAAAATGCTGCTGACTTGGACACGGTCCTTGTCTGAATAAGCTCTGCAGAGTGAATGTTCTAGCTGTTGGGCAGGTATACTCTGTGTAACTTTTGCAATAGTGCTTTCTGACCTCACATTTTCCAAGCATGCCCTCAGAGCCTGGCATTTTGGTTATCTTGTCTAAGAAATGAGATGTGTATTTTTTTGCCTTTATCAGTGGAAACCCTTTTTTTAAGCACCTTTCTACCAGCCAATCTGATTGCAAAATTAGAAAAAGCATAAATGAAGAAAGTTACAGGAACATAAGGACAAAAATAATTTGTCTAAAATAGTGAAACCTCCTTCTATAGCCTGTGCCAAAAACCCCTTCTGGCAAGCAGGTAGAAGCCTGGCATAAGAGAAAGACTGAGAAGGGCCTCTGGAAGTCCTCTGGGTCTGAGCCCCCCTGATCATGCAGAAACAACTAGATCAGTCTTTTTCAGGAAATGCCCAGTTGGGTTTTGAATTTTTGCAAGGATGGAGACTCTACAACCCCCACAGATAAACTGTGGCAGTGTTGACCACCCTCACCGTAAAAAAAAAGTGTTTTCTTGTGTTCAAATGGCATTTAATGTATAATTTGTGCCATTGCTTCTTCCCCTGTCTTTGGGCACTACTTAGAGTTTGTCTCCATTCTCTCCCATCGGGTGCATCAGGTACACATTGATGAGATCTCCTTTCCCAAGCTTTCCCTTCTCCAAGCTGAACAGTTCCAGCTCTCACAGCCTCTCCCCACAGGATAACAGTGATTTCAGTGGCCCTCCACTGGACTGTCTCCAGTATGACCATGACTCTCTTGTACTGGGGGAGCCCTGAACTGGACAGAGCATTTCAGGAGAAGCTTCACCAGCACGAAGCAAAGGGGAAGGATCACCTCTCTCGTAATGCAGTCCAGAGTAAGACTGGCTTTTTTTGCTGTGAGGGCAAGCTGAGTGTTCATGCTGTTCAGCAGGACCCCAGGGTTCTTCTCAGAAAAGCAGCTTTCCAGATGATCCACCCTCAGCACACATATTGGTGCATGGGGATGTTACTTCTCCCAACCTGCAGGACTTGGCATTTTTCCTTATTGAAGTAACTTTTGCTTACAGTCCCCCAGATTTTTACCAGTACACGCAAGGGAATACTTTAGCTATATTTCTACAGTACTGCTCATGTGCTGCTGTCATCAGCAAAGTGCCACTTTCCCTCACAATAACCTGGCTCATATGCTGGGCTGGAATGATTTTTGCCTCTCCCAAGCCTGTATTTGCCTCTGCATAGCTCTTCTTCATGATGAATGCAAGTAACACATGCCCCTGCATTGGCAAGAGCTCCCTTGTTGAGAGGGTGGTAAATAGTATCACTCTACCCCCAAAAGGAGATTAAAAACAAAACAAGGAGATTAGAAACAGCTGTTGGGGGAGTGGTGATGATGGGGTGGAAAGAGGACACTCCCAAGGCAAATATGACTTCTGCATCATGGTTCAAACCAAAATAAACCAAACTAATAATAGAGGGAACTAAAGGATAGTCACTGGATATAAAATGTGACTCAGACCATACTGAGGGACGGGACAGGTGGTACCGGATATTGGACAAAAGGCTGTTTATCCTGTGTGGAGAGGTGCTGTGAGGGCTCTGATGGCCCCAGAAGAGCTTCTTCCCTGAATTCCTGGACAGCACTTCCACCACAACCTCAGAATCAGGAGCAGGCTGGGAGGGACTGTATCCAGCTCCCTTCACATTTCTCTGCCCCCTGGAAGCTGCTCAGTCCAGATCATGACATGGCCACCAAAACATGGGCAGCATAAACCTCCTCCAGACTCTGCTTTTGATCTGCTACCCAGTCATGCCAACACAGCCCCTTACTCCTCACCACCTCCCCATGAGGCCTCAGCCCCACACCTGCCTGCTCCTGGCTCTTCTGTT
The DNA here is from genome assembly GCA_008694505.1 of Cyanoderma ruficeps. Lineage (NCBI taxonomy): Eukaryota > Metazoa > Chordata > Aves > Passeriformes > Timaliidae > Cyanoderma > Cyanoderma ruficeps. The sequence continues at coordinate 19,382,204 of VZDJ01004378.1, forward strand.
CCCACGGAGCTGCTGCTGTGCCACTAATTCCAGCCATGGGGCAGTGGCAGAGCCAGCTCACATGGAGAGGTCACACTAACACTGGGGACTTACACTCAACCTGGTGCAGTCACTGCAGTGCTCCATCAGCCAAGAAATCTCTGCTTTTCACTTCAGGTGAGATGAGGAGAGAGGACCACTGGGATGAGTGACACCTGAGAATAAACTGTAACCAGGCAAGACTTACACAAAAGGCAGAGCACTGAAGATTGGAAGCATCTCTAAAAATGCGCTCAATGTAACAAGAATCAATCCCTATAAAGGTAGCATTATACAAAAGCTACTACAAGGATTGATTGATTTATTGCTGGGGAAAACTTGTTCCATGGAAAGGGAGAAACTAGAGCAAAAACATCTTAACAGACACAGTTGAAGCTGAGTGGTTGACTGTGCAAAGCCATACGGGATTTTCACCAACCAGGCACCATCCCTTGACCAGCTCTAAGGAAATGGGAGCAATTGAACTGAAAGTGCTTTGGGTTTTTCATGTCAATGGTTCTTCTCTGTCAGGAGGCTCAGGGCACCCACCATATGAGCCATCACTGCTGGTGGGCTGACACTGGAAGGAAGCTGACTCCACCATAAACCCTCTGAAGACAAACTAATACAGCCCCATTGCTTCTAGTGTTAACTCCACAATATGATTTTCTTACACACCTGATGAATTTACTGGCTGGATAATTTGAACCCATTGATCTATAGATTCTGGCTTAATTATAACCTTAACATTATCATTCCATTTCTTCATTTTCAATTAGTCCAGTTAAGACTGCAGTGAGTGAGACTAACAGTCAGGTCTATGTGTTTGCCTGTTTGTACTTAGTAAAAAAATGCAGAAAAAAATGTGTGCTAATAGCCATTTATAATCCCAAACACTGGGAAGGAAAGCATAACAGATGCTAGATGTGTTTGGCTTTTTTCCCCACAAGAAACTCGTGCAAGGAAGAAGATACCACCTCTCCCACACAGATAATGAGCCACACTGACCAAAGGATCAAATGATGACAACCCACCACAACTTCACACTTTGTCAAAGTGGCACTGATTTCCCCAACATAAGAGACAAAATAAAAATGGAGGAAAATGAAGAAGAATCATCAAGAGAAAATATTCTCAGGCAGAAAACGAACAAATCAGTGCACTTTCAGAGAAGTACTACTTTAAGAAAGGACAATAATTTTTGGGACTTTTCAGGGATTTTCTTTGCTTCAGGTTTTGACAAAGGAGAAGAGGATCTGGACACAGGAAGGAAGAAGGACACAAAGTAATTAACTGAAGCAAAATTATTTTAGATATGAAGCTGTGTTGTAAGAAGCTCTCTGCACAGCACTCCATTCTCCCACATCAGGGAGAGTGTTCCCATTTCCCTGACAGTGTGCAAAAAGCCCGTATCCTCTGACCTTGTGCCACTTATTTCTGGCTGCTTTTGTTTGCCACAGTGCCAGTGACAACTGCTTAAGCTTACTCTGCTGCTCTTTATGCAGGTCTCTATGCAGAGAGGCGGCTGGTGCCCTCCTCCAGCTGTTGTCACAGAAATGAAATATTGCAAAGTGATTGCCCTGTATGCTGCACAAACTGGGGAAGTTCACGGCACTCCTTTGATCTTTGCATTATTCCACAGAGTCGCTGCCTGACTATTGAACTCCTGCTTGACAGTTTAGATTATTAGAAAGAGAGGCATTAATGCATTTAATGTATATTCACGATCAAAATGTTGGCTGTTGACAAGGTCAGAGAAAAATAATGAAATGCCATAATTAACAAAATATATTGGCCATTAAAATATGATGCCTCATTCTCTTGACAGAGACACTAACAAGAAAAAATGACCTTATTAAAAGTCTTCATGTCCCTCTAAATCAAAGGCACAGTTTTTACAGTGCCGCTGGCCACAGGTTCTAACCAGCAAAACCTCTGGGAGACGTGATGCTGTGAAGCACTGGGAGGGAGTGTCACACTGAATTAGAGATGGGGAACATTGCTGAAAGCTCTGTACCAGCACTTGTCTTTGCTTTAAACCCACTCCAATCCACAGCCCTCTGAACTGAAGTACCACAGTAAAATGAGCCCTGCATGCATGCTGCAGCAACGAAAAATGGCAGGAACTCCATGGAGCTGAAGAAAAACATACATCAGCTAAAAGTAGCTGATATTAAGCAGCATTGTCTAGTAAATCCCAGGGCAAAAGTTTTGGGTTTCTCCATCTTAATTTATAGCAGGCTGTTTCCAGGCTTAATCCTTTCCATTATTCATTCTTCCTAAGTGCAGAAGAGGGAATTCACTACCCATTTATAGCACTCTGAATTCTGGAGAAGGGTGATGCCACACGATCTGCTACTCTTATTGACAATTGGGGCTTCTGGTATTTTGGCCTAAAATCTGAAAGCCCATTACAGGGTATATCAACAACACAGCTACAAATAAATCTTTTAGGTTTGAAAAATATTTCTCTGGCAGCAAAAAAACAAGCTGCTGTAACATTAGGAGGAGGTTGAACTAATTGGAAGCGCTTAATGCATGCTCAGCAACAGCTGGAATAACAGAAAGCTGTGCCTGGCTGGGAACAGCAGATGTTATAAATTTCATCTGGTCAGATCCGATGGCTGATAGGGAGGTCCTGCTCCACATCTGTGAAATATTCACCAGATTACACATACAAACTTTCTGAAGCAGGCGTTGCCATGGTCTTTAGAAATGGAGGAGGACATTTGCTCCAGAAATGTTGACAGAGGAATGTGTGGCTCTTAGGCAGCCTTCAGAGTCGGATGAAAAAAATAGTGATTGTGTAGAAAAATTTTATAAATGCCAATGGTGAACACCAGCATAATTTTAAAAAAGTGATATGTGCTCCAAACATCACAATATGCAATTTTACAGACAGAGATTAGGCAATATTAAAATTAGAAACAAGTATGGGTTTTTTATTACAGTAATTATGCTACTGCAGTTTCTGGCATGGATGACATTAATTGCACTCTGTAAAAATGTCTTCTGTATCTTATGTATCCATAAAAGGAAAAGTTAGGTGGGCATAAACCCACTGATGTTATCAAAGCCACACAGATAACAAGAAAAGGATTCAAAGAGCACTTGCACATCAGTTAGGTGGGTTAGAGGTATCTGGGTATAACAGCAGCCTGTAAAAATCCTCCCAGCCAGCCTCTCTGCCTGAGACACCAGGAGTGTTTCTGGTTTTCCTCCCAGTGAGCTATGGGCAGAAGGACTCATGGACAAGTTCTGTACACCATGCGGCTGGTGAGGGGATTTGGACAGAGAATGGGAAGCCCAATTTCAGGTTGTCTTGTGAGCACTGAGGTGCAGCTCCCCACTCCCAAGGCTCCAAGGCTGGGTGCTTGCTCCCTCCAAACCCCATCAGCACTGGGCTGCCGAACAGAAGGAATGACAGACTGACAGGAATGAGCCTGAAGGTGGAAGGGGAAGAAGGGGAATCTTGCCCCTGAGTCTACATGCTGCAGAGGGGAATGGGGATGCCTTTTTACAGACCCCATGTGCAGGAAGGAAAGCTTTGTTCTGCACTTCTCTTCATGGAATGATTAAATTACCTTCCACTCATTTTTATTGACTGTGACCAACCTTACCCATCTGGCATTCATCCACAACAGCTTGGGGGTAGTTTCTGACAGATGTCCCCATAATGTGCCGTGCTCTAGGCTTCCAAGATGGTTTTGTTGCTGCAGGAGGGGGAGGAGGTAGGTGAGGTGCAGTCAGGAGTGAAGAGCTGACATTAGCCAGGCCTCTGCAGTCTGGTCTAAGTTACAACAGGAACTCTGCTCTTCCATTATTCCCTAGTTTGTTGCAATTCTGTTTATTCATTCATGCTTCCAGTTTATTTCTGTGAGGACCATGGACTCTGGTTTTAGATCCAGTGGCACAAGGCTACATGTCAGTCTTGTCCTTTTTTCATGAAGGGGAACTGCAAGCAGAGCTTCTTTCAACCAATATTATAATAAAAAAGTTTAAAAAAAATCACTTGAATTTATCCACCTAAAAATTAGGCCATTTGACCTAGTCTGCACGAGTCAAGTAGGCTTTCCTCCCATCAGTGGAGAGGCACAGACACTGGTTTTCAAGATTGATCTAAACTTAGGGTAAATCACCATCAAAAAGACCTAATTTCTTTGACTAGCCAAATTAGGTAGCTCATATGAGATAAGCTAAGTCCTTCTTCTGTGTGGTTTGATTCCTTCCCCCTGCAGAAATTCATTAATATGAAGTATTAATGGTCTCACTGACCATCAGTTTGAAGTTCTTTGTATGAGAGATGGTTTTCCACTATGTACTTGTGAAGTGGTTCTTGTCAGCTGAGGTCTTTAAGTACCATTCTAAAATCAAATATAAAGAAAAAACATCAAGCCAGGCATTATGCTTCAATTTTATTGGATGAGAGACATGTAGAGGAAGCGAATGTCTCATTCAATGAGCTGGTCAGTATTGGACCAGGATTTGCACAGAGTACCTTTCATGTTTTCCAAATATTCCTCTTCTGTTCCCACTTTTCTGTTCCTGCTGGCTCCATGTGAGAAAGGAAAGTTCACCTGCCAAAAAGCAGAGAATCAGTTTCTTTCCAAAAGAGAGTAATCCTATGCCATGTTAAAGCACCCAGTGAATTTCAGCCTTAGTGACTCCACTAAACTACTAAGAAGCACCTTGTGAACATTTCAGATGAGCTTGGTCTGGATTCAGACAAGCTGGATGTGGTGATATCTACAGTCACATCCCTCTTCTAATGCCACTTCCTTTGCCTTGGCTCTATGACTGGCTCTCTGCCATTGTTTCCTGGGTTTCCTGCCCTTATCTTCTTCACACCAGCAGCAAACCTGGCTTGTGGGTGTCAAAAATCCCTTGGGCTTGCAAGAAGACAAAGAAAATCACTGGTATTAACAGCAAAAACCCAAACCAAAACAAATCAAAACAAAACCTTTCACATGCATCTCATTATCTCATTATATGTGTGTGAAGCCTTCAGAGGCTGGAATATGCTCAAAGCCAATTCTCTATAGGCTCCACACACATTTGTTAGCCTAGATGTCTTGTGTTTTAATAGCTCTCTGTCCTTCTCTTTCCAGGTTGAAAAAACACATATTTATTTAAGCAGGTTGGTTGTGTGAAACACAACCAACCTGCTTAAATAAATATACTAATATGTAAAGAATACTGGTAAGCAAGTCTCAGACACATGGCTTTATGCTTTTTGTTGACTTGTCTTAATGTCTTTTTCCTTTTTTTTTTTACCTTGTGGCCATTTAATCAAGCTTCCTCCTCACTATCAAGAGTGATTTTTTTTTTTACCTTGTAGAAGATGTATTGCTGCAATCACTTATGTTTCATTTATTTCTTCTCCTGACTCTTCACTGCCTTTTTTTCTCCCCATCCCTGTCTCCACTGGGTCTGTCTGGTGGGCCTGTTTGCTCTCTTGCTTGTGCTCTTAGCATAAACTCAGTCCTCTTTACGTCAAGTGTTCAATTCTCTGAAGTTAGAGTGGATTTTTAACACCTGGAAAAAGATAAAAAGTACAAACTATGCAGCTGGGGAACAAGTGAAAAAAGAGAAGAGAGAATGGGTTTGTGAGGTGCTTGACTGTCAAGTGCAGCTCTGCATAGCATCAGTCAAAATACCACGGCCAATAAATAGAAGCACATGAGAGAATTGTCCACAGATATTGAAGCAGCACATAGAGCCATCTACTTTAGCTAAAGAAACATGCTGCATACCAGAAGTGGCTGGCATGCTTGCACCTGCTAAATATTTTTTGGCACTGGTACTGCCTGCCTGCCAGCTTGAGGTCAGTTTGACAAATGCATTTATGGAGCCACATCTCTGCCTTTGACTCTGTGAATAATTTCTCATGCCCACGTTGTAATTACAGTGAAGCAGCAGAATTTACAAGTTCATGGTTTGTTGACGTAGAGTGAAAAGAGCAAAAAAAACCTTCCTTAGAATGGAAATTGGACAGTGATCCTCTGCAGGATTAAATGACTAGAACTCCTCTGAAACAGGTTGTTGCTTTAGTTGAAAATATCTGCAACATCAGGCTAAGGCATAGCAGAAATCTGTATCTGTGCCAGCCCACAAGAAATCATTCCAGATCAATCCAAAGGAAACGTTTTGGCTTGCTGAATCCAGGTCTTCCATAAATTAGGAAGGAGATGACAGCATCACCTCGGGCTGGGGAAATACAGGACCTTAAGGATAGAGCAGGAATCAGGCCTGACATAGTCTGTAAGCTTTTTGTGTGGATTAGCCCCAATTTCTGTTCCACTCAGTCACAGCTGATGTCACCTGGAGTTCTGGGTGATAGACACACCCTAAATTTTTCACTAGGTCCCAAACCAGCAAAGTTTGTGAAAACTCTAGCCTAATGGCAAATAAAGGCAAAAGGCAGGCTGAGACAGTCAGGCATAAGTGACCTGTAGAAAAACCAAAAGCAAACCACCCATTCTTGGCAAAATGAGAATCCAAAATAAAATCTAGTGTGTTGTCTTTAGAATCAGGATTCCTACATCAGCACAGGACTGCACAGAACAAGCAGCATTTCTACATATAAGTAGCAGGTGGGTTTCCTGAAGGCTCCCAGCCAGGTACAGATGTACTGAGGAGGGAGGGAGTGAAGGTGGTTGGAGTCTCCCCTCCTCACATTAGCATCACTGCTGCATCCTGGACGGCCCCCTCAGCTGCATGGAGTAGCTGTGGCCATTCAATTACACTGCTCACCCCCTTTTTTCCATCTACTGGCACAGCTGGATCTGTCCCCAGCAAGGAGAATTAGGTTCCTCCCATCTGATACGGATGTTTAATGTTGAACAACAAAATTATTTTGTTAGGCGAATAAAACACAGACAGATTCACTGATAACCAAAATCTCCCTGTTGCTGTCAGTGCACTTGAAAATGTCTGCACTGCAATGGGAAGATGCTCTTTATTTAGACTGAATCTACAGCCTAAAAGGAAACAGTAAGCTTTTCAAATTAGAGCTGTTCTTTAAAAGCTTCTCTTTGGTAGTGTTAGAAAAAGACTTCTTCCATAAAAGGAAATTTCTAAATTAATTCTCCAGCTGGTAGTACTTCGCTGTCCTCATAAAGATGCTGCTTACACTGAGGAAAGAGAGATTTTAACAACCACTCCTCAGCCCCACCCCCAGAATTGCTTTTATTTTGCTTGAAGAGGTGATGAAATGATTCTGGAGAACTTGAGCCCCAAGATGGAGAGGGTCTGCACTGCCTGCCAAATGCTCTGCCAAGAAGTCTCAAAGGCCACCATTTGCACATGGACAGTATGAGCAGTGTTTGACCTCTCTAAGCGAAAATGCAGCCTTCAAGCTAGGCCAAATCATTCTTTCTGGCAACTAGAGAAATGTGGGAGTGGAGGGGATAGAGATGTAAATTCTGGCAAAGATTAGAGCAACCAGCAAAAAAAGTTGCCATTGATGAAAAATTGCTCTTTTCTGAAAATTATTCCAGGCAGTTGGTCATTTGTGTTTGTTCACCATGAAATGGGTGATATCACAGATTCCTAGAATATAAGGTTGAAAAGATCTCATTATTAAGAATTGTCAGTGATTAAAGCTCCTTGGTCTCTTGAAGTACTCTGCAGCTCCAACATCTGTGCTCTAGTTCCTCTACTGTAATCTCATTTTCTTGCTCCTTGTTCACCTAAAGGCAAAATATGGGTGGGGCAGGAAATCAATCACCACCATCTTTATGATGATCTTTTATGTATTTGAAGGCAGCAGGCTACATTTCCTTCAGATTTTCCTCATCTGGGATGTGCAGTGCCTGTTCTTTCAATTTGTTTGTTAAATGGGTTATATTTTCTGGAGTATCTTTGTTGCTTTCCTTTAGGCTCCTTCCACCCCTCTTGAAGTTAAGTGAACCGCTATATTAGCTGGTTTACATTAAAAACTTCCCATTTAAGTGTCCTCACCTGATGATTTGATTTAGTTTTTTCTCATCAGTATGGCACTTACTTCAGGTTTTGATGCATTGTCAACTCCCTCATGTATTTCATCAGAATTGATTCCTACATGTTTATTTCCATACCTGCAACTAATTCTTCCTAAGCCTGTGTCCTCACTTACCACCACACTGGATATTTAAAACTAGTGCTCTGATTTGTCATAATCCCTCAAAAATCATTCATCTGGCCAGTCCCTTCCAGACCCTCTGTCCCTGACTAAATAAATACAGTCTATTTCATCACCCCTATGATGGATGGACACTTGTCAAATCTCACACAACATAGTCAATGTAGTCTTCAATTAGACAGTAAACCATTGGTGACTACCGTCTGACTTCACTTTTCTAAGGTATACTGGTGCCCATCTTACCACAGATTCATCCTGACAGTATTTCAGTGGCCTGTGATGCAAGACTGTGTCAAAGCCTTATTCACATGATTAAAATTTTCTGATGTTGCTTTTGATGGAGAGGACAAAAAGTGTTCTCTTGGAAGGATCTGAACACTGTGCAAGGGCTACTAGAGGAACCAAGTGCTAACAGAGCAGGAGTACATATTGCTCTTTGAGAGTGCTCCAATTAGAGCTCTTAGCCCTGTTGCAGTGAAAATAAAAAAAAGGCTGTTTCATTACACTTGAATTTATCCACCTAAAAATTAGGCCATTTGACCTGGTCTGCACGAGTCAAGTAGGCTTTCCTCCCATCAGTGGAGAGGCACAGACACTGGTTTTCAAGATTGATCTAAACTTAGGGTAAATCACCATCAAAAAGACCTAATTTCTTTGACTAGCCAAATTAGGTAGCTCATATGAGATAAGCTAAGTCCTTCTTCTGTGTGAATTGATTAAAAAAAAGAAATTCATTAATATGAAGTATTAATGGTCTCACTGACCATCAGTTTGAAGTTCTTTGTATGAGAGATGGTTTTCCACTATGTACTTGTGAAGTGGTTCTTGTCAGCTGAGGTCTTTAAGTACCATTCAAAAATCAAGTATAAGGAAAAAAAGTTTTGTTCTCACAGCTACAGCACAGTTTCTGGAAATTTATTGTGTTTGGAGAGAATCAGGCCATTTCTCTTTGCTACGTCCTTCCCTCAAGGCCCAGAGAAATACCCAACTAAAGCAAGTCTTGGACTGAAATTTCAAAGAATGGATTGGACATCTGTTTCTATTTAATAGAAAGACTCTCTCTAGTGCACAGAGAACTTCTTTGAAGTTCATCCATCAGGCCCATTTTGGGTCATAACCCAGCGGCCAGACTAACAGACACAAGGACAATTAGACCAAGGAAAAGAAACACCTTTGCTCAAGAAGGTGTACAGAAGCATCCTCTTCTGCTTCTGCAGGAGCATTTGATTTCTGATTTCAGGTTGGCCCACAAACAACAGAAGATGAAGGAAAGACACAAAAATCACTCCTGAAAGTTTCATCGGAAAGAGATGAAAGGGAAGTGAATCAGCTCCTACGCAGCTGCAGTTTACAGTGGAGCTTCACAGTGTGACCCCGGGTCAATGGCACTTCCCACAACACACTGCACTGAGGGCTCTGGTGGTTTAGGAGCTGACTCATGAACCTTCCTGTCACCCCTACTTCAGGGACATGCCTCTCTGAAGGAAGACAGAATGAGCAACTATTGAGATCAATCCTAACCTGCCGCCATGGCGTGTCAACACCTCTGAGTCATCCAGAAAGCTGCATGCGCCCTCCCCAAACACTTCTGCACCAGCAAGTTGGCTCTGCACTTTTGCCAGGAACAGAGCATTCTGCTCCCTTCAGAAATCACCCAACCACAGTGCAGGAGGCCTCTTCCAGGAGATCCATACCAAGCCTTGGTGTGCATTTCTGGTGGGAGGCCTGGAGGGGCCAGAATGGCACTGGCCTAGACAAGGAGGCTGAGGTTGGCCATCCTGTGGCCCTGGTGTAAAGCTGCCTGGACTCTGGCCTGAATTAGAGAAAATTCTCCAGGAGTTTAAATAGCTATGCTCACACTGCCCAGCATGTGCGTGATGGCATGCAGGATAAGTACCCATGTTCAAGACTTTACTCTTTATTAAACAAGCAATATTTGCCTGTCCTGGGTCACTGCTGCAGAGCCTACTCTTGCCAAATCCCCAGGCAGTGGTATGCCATGAGTGGAAAAGCAGAGTACAGCATTCAATTAAAAAAAAATCATGCTCAACCTCACTAGCTGCAAACTCTTTATGTAAATTGCCACAAATTTCTATAAATTGCCATAAAGACCTCCCAGTGCCTGCAGTCCTCTTTTTTGTTCTCCATCCGTTTTCTTATTTGCTGCTGTTACTTTTACCTGGGGAAAAGGGAAGTCGGAAAAAATCCTCCTGAGCTACTGAGCTCAGCATGCCATAGTCATTGTTCGAAAGGTCCACATACGGGTTCAAAAACACACGGCAGAGCAAAAAATGAGCTCAAAGGCCCAAACATCAGATTTGACAGAAAGAGCAGGGGTGAGTAACACTCCAACTCCTGTGAGATTCATCCAAGAATCTCTCCCTGTACTGCCAGCTGAATAAGGAGCACTAACCAAAAACTATCTAGGAAACTAGTGCCTTTAAAGGCAGTCACTGGATATCTGAGCTCTGCAGCACAACACTGCTCCAGGCAGTGGGATGAGTGCCCAGCTATTTGCCACTTCCCAGTCTCAGATCTTTTATGTGAAAAACTGTTTGCACCAAGCCTTCCTCCTACTGGGATGATGGAGTGGAGCAGAGCAGGAAAGGGAGGAAAGGTTAGCAAAGGTTTACTGAGTCATCTCAGTCCAGGTTGTGGAAAAAGGCTGCCCTGAATCCAAGAAGGGTCTAGGGTGAGAGAGGCAATTCTCATTTTAACCAAATTACATTTGGATCCTTACCTGGTCCTTTCTTCCTTTTTTTTATTTTTTTCTTTCTCTTCTTTTCTTTTTTTTTTTTNTTTTCCTTTCATTTTTCTTCCTTCTTTTTTCTTCCTTCTTTTTTCTTTTCTTTCTTTTTTCTTATTTTTTTCTTCCCTTCATTTTCTTTTTAATTTTTTCCTTTTCTTCTTTTTCTTTCTTTTTCCTCCCCCCCGCCCTTTCTTTAATGTCTCTAATCCACTAGGAATTTATATATGATTAGTACAGTCATTATTATTATGCAGATTTTTCACAGAGTGACAGCAGGATCTGGAAATGATGAAGCTCACATCTTTTCTGATGTTTAAGACAGGGATTTTGGTACAAGTCTACAGAACGACAGAGGGTCATTTCTAGCTCTCATGCTTCTCAGTTAGGATTGTATTATTCAGAACAATTACATGTATTAAGGTGTGGAAGAAAGGGATGCTGTACAGCTCCAGAATAGCTTTACAGGACTTCCATGTGTGGGGAGATAATGTGTGCCATATCCAGCTCTTGGCACAGATGCAGTTACAGACCTTCTACATTATCATCTTACATTTGTAGCCTCTTGTGACATGAAATAATGGAGGAAAATCAGTCAGAAACTGAATAGTTGCCATCCCCTTTGCATAAAACCGAGTGGGAAAACGTAAATCTATTCTCTCACATAGTATAACTTAGCTAAGATTACAAGGAAATGAAAAGCAATGTATCCAGTGTCTAGGGCAAGCCTTTTCAGGAGAGCACCATTCATTAGTAATCCTTCCCCACAAACTGCTCTTCTCCCTTACATGCTTTCTGTCTCCTGACACCTGTTAGTTTCAAGGTTAGGATAATGGAGTGCACATCGCCAAGGAACCAAGGAAATGAGTACACAGTATTTTACTTTCCAGAAAGAATGATCTCAGTTCAGACAGATTGTTTACACAGACAGACCTCCCAAAACACTTGTAGTCTGCATTAGGTTTACTTGTAGTCTACAGGTTTATCTGATCAATCAAGTGATTTCATCTTGCTGCCATACAGCTGTTTAACAGGACACATCTTTTGCAGATCCCTTCTGAGAGTGTGTGTTGGTGCTCCACAAGTAACACTGGTAATGATGGTCAGCAAGGCTTCCATTTGCATTCTGACCCTGTTTTAAGGAACAGAGGCCTATTTTCAAGATGAGTCAACTCATTTTATGCCAAGAACAGTTGGCAGCAGTGCTTACTAAAGCATGTATGTTGCCACATTGTGCTCAGTCATTTTAGTTTTGCAATCATAGAGCCAAACAACAGGATGTGAGTTAATGCACCTTTGATTAAAGCTTGGGCTTGTTTTAGCTATTAATGAACCTCAAAGCTTATCATCACCAAGAATGTAGTGACCTTAAAAGTTCACATTATTTTAGGAAAAAAGATTCCAGCAGCATTCAGTCCTTCTGTTAAACTTCTAGAGAATTCAATAGTGATGTTGTGGCTAAAGGCATCGGGGTGAAATGAACAGCCTATTCCATATCCCTGATTCAGCTTTCCACTTGCATTATAACTGAACACAGATGAAGGATCTAAGCTAAGGACAATAAAAATCAGTATAGGTTTATTATGACTGCATAAAACCATAATAGGATCTGGTGCTCTTCATCTCTAATGGTCTCTGTGTAGCTTGGGCCCTGAACTGCCTCCTCACTGAAGTTGGGACATTTGCTGGAATAAGCAGCAAGGGAGGGATCAGGAGATAAACTATTTTCACAATAAAGTTGCTAATATAGAAAATGTGGCTGTTAAGAAATTATGGTCTACATAGTTTGGCATATCGCTTTTTCAAAGAAAGAAAGAAAAAAGGAAAAAGTAAATTAGTGATATCACAAGGAAAAGATCATTTATCCAGTTGCTTATGCTTCTTCCCAGGACCTTTTGGACCTGAACACTATTGGGGACAGAATGAGGCTCAAGGTACCCTTGGTAAGTACCTGTTGTCCCTTCTTATGGTAAGGCTGGCTCCACGGTGATCTCCCTCATGTCCTCACTGATAAACCACAGTGCTGCAGAATAGTGACTGTACTGACTGTGAAAACATTTGTCTGAATAGCAACAGGGCTTTTTCTGGGAAGGCACAATACTATTGCACACATAGATATAAACCTGTCCTTTTCTACTAAGGAGGCTGTTCACTTTCTAGTCTGCAAAGCTGGCTGAAACCTTGCATAAAAATCACTGGAACTGAGGCTGATCAGCTTCAGCAGAAGAACACTTTCGTAAGGAAGCTGCAGACAGTGTTTTGCACAGCCTGTATTTCTTTCATTTAATGAGCTAAATAAAGGTTTCATGGTTTTGACCTTGTCTTGCATTTATAACTCTAGGAGAAACAGTTTTACTTCCTTATCTCAAAATGGCTTGAGTCACAGTCTTAGCCTTGCCCTGACACCATTTACACCCGTGAGCTTGCCTAATTATAGGCAGAGCAGTAAGAAGTTTCTGTGATTCAGCTTTGATTATTCCCTGCCAGAAGCTGGATGCTTAAGGCTGTACTTAACAGTAACAGGGAAGGAGAGAGCCTTCTAGCAGCTATTTGATTTTTGAGAGGGTTGGATTTAATTTTCTTTTTGTGGTTATGTTTTTGTTTTGATTCTGTTTATATTTCTTTGTCCTCCATTCTCCCTTGAACAGTACTGCAGGGAAATGTGATAATGAGGCACCATTTTGCTATTTAGTCAGCCGAAGGGGAATGGGAGCATTGTCTCTTGCACAGGTGCTCTTTACTCCAGGGGAATTCAAACACTGCCTCTGCAGCAGTCCAAGCTAATGCCAATCTGACAGCAATAGGTGAAATATAAAAGACCCTCATCACCACACGTCACACTGGTGCAGGAATGCCATTAAGCAGCCCGTGTGAGTTACATTTCATCGATAATGAAATCAGCCTTCTACATTTCCTCTGAGAATGAAGTAGCAATAACCAGAAGCAGTCCCTCCCCTACTCCAAATTCACTGAAATTATGCAAAGAACTCATCACTTTGAAATATGAAAGAAACTTCATGTTCTTCTCAGCAGGACAAACTCAATTAGACAGAAAAAATGGAACAGCTGCTCTTTCAAAGGGACAGATGACCTTATGGTGTAATTTTCACACTCGGTCAATCAAAGCTTTTGGTGTGATTCATGGACCATGAGAATGAAACTAGACGAGAGACATAGTTAAAAGGTCATTCCCTTCTATGGATATAAGAGGCTCAAGTGAAATATTAAAGTGCACATGGCCCTCTTTCAAGAGATGTTGGCCACCCCTCCACCTGCAATCAAACTAAAGAAGAATGCAAACACTGTGCAATGATGCCCAAAAATCATGCACAGGCTTTCGTGTTTTATCCATGCCCTTATAGTCAGTGGTGCAGACTTCCTAACCCTGAGCTTTCCTAGGGGGGATTGGACCTGGCCAATGAAGCCTATGAGAATTTGCGTGTTGATTACAATGGGCAGGCTTGCTGTAAAGGAGAATGGAAAACAGCTGAAAAGGGATGACAGCTACAGATTATGAAAGCAGGTGTTGGGCTTTAGCTTCAACTGTTACCATTTCCCTCATTTAAACCAATATTCCAAGGCCTAGGGACCTATAAATACAATAAGGGAATAAAACCCCCCCATGGATGAATGTAAAGTACAAGCCAGAAAGCTTTTTCAGTATATAATGATGCCTCTTGCTTCCTTGCTGCAGGCAGCATGGCTGCTGTGGGTAAGACCAGAGCAGCCCTTTCCCATGCAGTTTTGGCTTTGGGTCCAGGAAGGAGATTTCATCTCTCCTGAGCAGAAAGCACAAGGAGGCAGTGGCTTTCCAAAGGACAAGATAACCCCACTCATACCTTCTCACAATGTGATGATGAAGACACCACTGTTGAGAAAGGGGAAGTCCTTAGAAACTGTGCTGGGGAGAGAGATTGCTGAGACAGTGATTAGAAAAGCAGAAAATGTCCACCACACACTGAGAACATACGGAGTGACCTGTGGCCTGGAGCTGAGAGACTACAGGGAGGGATGGAGGAACATTTCACATGGGACCATGGGGCATCACTGCCAGGAGTGACCCTTTTGTGGGAGAAGTCCTGTGCTGCACCCTGGCAGCCTGGTATTAGCACACAGTAAGGTGTTGGCCACATTTTTGGTTATCTAATCAATGATGAAGAGCTGGCTGCCCTCTGCAATGCTGAGTAAACAGGTGGCTAGCTCTGAGCAGAGCTGCTCAGTTCTTGTACTCACCCACAGGAAATATATGGGCCAAGAGATCTTAATCCTCAGCTGTATTGTACTTGTTTGCATCCTTCTCCAGCCCGTGATGGGTCACTGCTCTCAATGGGCTGTTGAGAAACCTCCCTCCAGTTTCCATCCTGTGCCCTGTGAGCCTTTCATAACTTCCAGCCAGGTATGCAGAACACCCCTCCTTTTAACAAATCATCTGCTGGGCTGGAGAGAAGTTTTGACTGGAACCTTTTCTTCGTACAAAACCCACGAGTTTGGGTACACACATACACTTAACGATTTTATCAAATCCTACTGCTTTAAAACTCTAACACAGTATTTGTCCCTCTAAATACTCCTCAGCTTCTTTCCTTTTTACTTTTTTTATGAGAAAAAAATGTTCATTTCTGTATTAAATTTCATTAACAAGCATATAGTTAAAAATACAAAAATGATAGCCCTACCCCCAAATTTACTGCAGTTCTTTTCTAGCTTTTTAGAACTGTTTCCCAGCTGTACTGGTTATCTGTGCAGCTCTTCCTTCTCTTGCCCTAAACAGCCTCTGGAAGTTCAGTGTACAACACCTGCAACCAGGAAGGCAGACAAACTGTTCCTCCACAGTACTCGTATATTACCCTTGTTTGATTCATCTGGAATTACCCTTGTTTGACTCTCCTGCAAGTCTGTTGACTTTGACTGAATAGAGATTTACATAATTTCCTCATGGGAATTCTGAAGGCTGGTAACACACTGCACTGAGAGTGTTATTTCCCTATTTTATTTCCACAGCAGAATAAATACAGATATGCTCCTGAATATTGCTGCACCTGATATTTTTTCTATTCACTTTTGATTCAGGAAAAAAAATCACATCATAAAAGATGTACCTACAGTTGTTACTTGGCTATGGTTAAAAAAGAAGGAACGCCCAGATCCACATCTCCTTTTCTTATCTTTGTTAAAAGTGAAGGAAATACTAATCAAGCTATTTGACAAGAGCTTCCCACTCTACAGAGTGCCAGGAAAAGGAAATTGAGTGTATATGCAGCTGGAGACAGTGGCATAGCTATGACAGGCTGCAGACTTGGTACAGGACTCATAACATTAGCACTCCTCTCTGCTCCTGACTGACCTAACACTCTGCATTATACATGGTGCTCATTTTAACCCAGATGAATAACAAGCTGGGATCAGCAGACTCCTAGAGGACCAAGATGCTAGCAGATTAAATTATTTCTCGTTTGGTGAAGCTAATCACTAATCAAGTAGCCATGGATCTGATGAATCCAGTGAATGATATCCAGTCATGTTTTATGTGGCCTTAGGTAATGAAAATGAAGTTTCTGTGTTTGAAAGTCCTTTTGAAATGTCTCAATTTAAATAAATAACAGCAGGGAATGGGAAGCACTTTTGTAGGTGCACAAAGACATGGAAAGAAGTTTACCATTAGGAATTTTTCAACTCTTTATTTTTGCCATTGGTACATCAGGAACAGAAAACTTTAACTCACCGCCAGGGTATCAAGATATCTTGTGCAAGAATTAAGAGGATCCAGTGCTGCATGAGGAGCTGTGAGAGTTTAAACACCCAAAAGTCTGGGCCATTCTGTGACAGAATATATTAATTTTATACACCTCCTTCATCTTTAAATCTGTCATCACTAGTCTCTAAACATTGCAGTTTTCCTTCTATGACAAATCTTCTCTGATATTTGGCATTTTGCACCAGGAATCTGTTTTTTTGCTCACACCTTAAGGACATTAACTGGTAGGAGTTCAGCATACATTTTCAGGGGAAGAAAGGTTACCAAATTCATGAAGGACTGTTTTACACCACTACTGCGGGAGGTGAGCCCTAGCAACGATAAAGCACAGCAATTTTATAACACAGTGGTCATCATTAAGAGCCACAGAACATGCACAACTGTACCTTTTCCTACCTATTTGCACAAAGAGCTCAGTGGATTTTTGTCATGCCAGAATCATGGTTCATTTATTTTCCAAAGCAACCTACTTTCAGTGGAACCTAAGATATGTAAAATGCTGTACTAGCAATTTCAATATTTTCTTAATTGATACATTCCCTTAGAGTCATTCTGCACCACTGGAGCAGATCAAAGAAGATTGGCTTTCACTCTCAGTCCTGCAGCAGAGCCAAAAGCATCCTAATTCCAAGCAGCACAGGAAGATTTCTTAAATGCCATCATTTGAATTTTACTGAGTGCTCAGCTATCAGCACACACTGTTCCCTTTGCTCTCTCTTTTCCTTCTTCCCTCATGAACCATTCCTTTGTCCTTTTGCTTCATCTGCTCTATTCCACCTGTTAATAGTCGTCTTTCTAAATTTTGTGTTTATTTTTTTCCCACTGTGCTGTTGCTTCATTTTCTCTCCTTCCTGCATGCAATGTCCTTTTTTTTTTAATTTGCCAGTCTTGTCCTGGGTCTAGTTTTTCTTATTTTTAATTTCTCCCTTCTGTCAGTGTACCTGTCCCTTTTTTAGGCTGCTGCTCTTCCAGTATTTGCTGTCAATCCCTGTGTTTTCTTCCCACTGAACTTGGAAAAGGAGGATTATCTTGGTAACTCTGTAGCCTTGCACAAACACCTGAAGGCCTGGTGAAAAATAGGATTTATTGTCACAGCCCTTGCAAACAATGGCCCACAGTTCCTGCCCAGGACATTTGCAGTCCTTTTCCCTAGGGAAGGATTTTGAAGACTAGAAGGGAATTTGCCTCACACCAAATGGTCTCTTGAAAATCTCAGGTTAAACACACAAAGGGCTGAATGGTTAAACTGAATTGCTCAGAGATATGGACTGAAGTTGTGGAACAAGGGATAGGAATTACTTGCTCATCTGCCCATCTGGGACATTAATGATGCAACAGGAAAGAGCATCAGATTTTTCCCCCCTATGAAAAATAAACCAAGAAATTGAAGCAGCATTTGCAATTAGCCTCACAATATGTGCACCAGTCTGGAGTTTTAAACAAGAAAATAGCCTACTTTTTCTCCATCTCTGTTCAGCTGGTGCTTTAATTTTGGGTGATCCTAAAATCCCTGCCTTTCAGGGGCAGGCAGCACTGGTGTGATTCCCGTGCAACTCTCCAGACACTTGTGTCCTTAGTTCTGGATTTAGTTTGCAAGTGCTGGATGTGGTAAAAAGATGTTGTGGTCAATTAACAGCTGTTCGTGACGACTCTCCAGAAGTCTGCAAAAAAATTACATCACTTCAGATGGGGGCCAAGCCACACAAGGAGTAGCCCCTGAGTAGCCCCTGAGTAGGTCTGTCAGGTTTTTTGCAGCATGCAAATCTGAGCAGCGATTTGCATTTCTCTTCTAGTACCTTTTTGTTAATGAGCCATTTTAGTTTCCGGTGTGATTCCCTAAAATAAAAAAATGCTACAGACTGACTGTGTCCAACTACAAGGCTGTAATGCTTGATCTCCCTAAGTGTCGTTTCAGCACAGTGGGGCTGCCTTTGAACTCCCCTCTGGCTTTCCTTCCTGCTAACACAAACAGTAAGGAAGCAGACCTGCATAGCTGAATCGTACTTGTGTGTTTTCCAGGCAGCTCCTGAATCCCAGAGCCTGTTCAGAAGAGAAATGTCAGGCACAGCAGGACTCAGTCTGGCATGTGGGTGGATTTACTCAGGCATGGAAATGAAATCTGGGCCCAGGAAGCAGTGCTTGATGGCAACGGGATGGGGCTCAGCCTGCAGCTGGAGCTACAGTTTAACCAGCTGGGGTGGCATAGCACTGATAGAAGGCATGGTACTCCCCATCCTGACTTTTTTTGCAACGGCTGCACTGGATATTCTGATGGCTTGACTTCACAAAATTAAAGAGGGAGAAAGTAACAACTGAAATCACATCTAAAGTACTTTAAAGGTGCAAAACGTATTAATTTCTCATAATTTCTTTTTACTTCCATCACAGTAGGAAGAAATCATATTTGAATTTTGAAATGTATATAGGCACTCTGGTCCTTGATATTTTGCTATTTATTTTTAATAATGAAAGCAAATGAGAAAAGGAAAGCATCTGTCAAGTATGCAAGCACCTTTTGAATGTGCTTCATACACCTGCTAGAAAAAGACAAGCATTTTCTCCCTGTTTTCAAGCCCAGAAGGGAAATACACTCTGGAGCAGGCTAAATCTGAAAATTGCATAATGTGCTCCTATCCTCACATTTCTCTCTCTGCCCAGAGAGAGGAAAAGGCAATATGTGGGCTTTAGAATTCAGCAAGAGATTGCTGTTGCAGAAGCACTGTTTCCCTCAGATAGATAAATAAAGAGAAAGGAACAAAAGGCTACATGGCCAAGGAGAGAAGAACTCAAGATCACCAGTACCAGCCCCTTCCCACTGGCTCTCCAGCCAGAGCAGTTATCACAAATCTTGCAAAAGTTTCTCCAGGAACCTCACAAGCAGATGCGATGTGCACTTCTAGAAACAAGAGAGTCAAAAATGTACTGGTTTGTATAAAGACATATCTGTGCTTCTTCCTTGTTTGACAGCTCATCTCTGTGCATCATTTCATGTTAAATGTCATTTTTGTCATGACAAAGCTCTCCTGAATTGATGCTGTGCTTTTTTATGCTCTTCCTGATGGACCAAGACAGGCTGTGGGTCTTAGATGCAAGTGTTTCAATAAAAAAGATTGTTATGGACATCAGAGATCACATAGGGATATAAAATTTCCTGATTAAGTTTTCATCTTTAGGCAGGTGCTATGTAGGCAAATGCTGGTGAAATACTGTAAGGCAAACAACAGCAGTATGAATCAGCAGCAGCCATTTTATAGACTATAGCCTAGATAAAATTGTTCCTAGACTATTACCTACACCCACTTGAATGAATTTCTGTGCACACCATTGATAATATCTTGGAACACATTGAGAGCAATGTTGACTTTATAACATCAACTGGTAAAAACAGCAACAGGAAAAAAAGTCTTGTGAGTCAAAAAGTAAAGGTCATTTCTAGTCTGCCTCCTTTCCCTTTCATGTTATCTGTGGCCTTCCCAAAATACTTCATGCTATAATTTGGTCTGGAAGAGTTCCTTTCTTCCCAGGTCTCACAGCATCATTATAAGCAAGGGAATCGCTGCCAGCTTCCTGCAGCTCCCCTGGGCTGTGTTACCAGGTCCATGTCCTCAGTGTCTGACCCTGCTGTCCACAAGAACCTTGGGATACAAGGGTGAGCAGTGCTGTGTCAGCTCTTTGGATTTCAGCAGTATCCATTCTGCATGTGATTCAGAACCACAGTCTACCCACACATATCTCTCTGTATAACCATGCAATCCTGTTTTTGTTATCCCTGCTGTTCCTCCCACCTTCCTTCCTATTGCTTGTGTCATTAGCTTGTCGCACTTAGCCACAAGTAGACTATAAATTCCTCAGGACCTCTTATGCTTCAGTATCTTCTTGCCTAATTGGAACTACCAGAACAGAAGTAGTCACTACAAAACAAACATAGACCTCAACAGCTGGGACAAATAACATGCATACTTCTAGTTTCAGCCCCTAAGGTCTGATTGACCTAGAAACCCATATTCACTTCAAGCAATTCCTCTTGTGCTTTCTGCTTTAGGTCAGAGTTGAGGCTGGAGCAAACTGAAAGGAAACACAATAAATAAACACAATTTTTTAATGATCTGAAAGTCTGATATGTTTACAGTTCCTGGTCAGTTGACAGCTGGATAAAATCCAAGAATAAAAAATTTAAAAAAAGAACAATTGGAAAGAAATCTCTATCACCAGAATGTCCTGAAAGGAAAGCAATTCATGTGTCACTGCTTTTTGCAACACAGTCTTCCAAAGACAGAAAACTACTATAGCTGTGGCTTATTTCATATTTTCAGGTTTAGATAAGATAGATACAAAAAAGAAGAGGTGAGATGCCAAGAACACATGCAACGTCCTCCAGCATCAGCTTTGAATGCAAAAGATTGAGAGTGTACCCAGAGAAGAGTGACCCAAGAAAATGGGTATGCCTACATGATAGGTGAGACTGGAGTGTGTTACTGGAGCTCCACACACCCCCCTGGCAGGCTGGGTTGAGCGTACCCACTGAGTTATGCACACCCACTCACAGCTGAGCCACCCCACCTATTCCAGTCTCCTGCTGCACAAAGCCCAGGAGCCTATTGCCCCACTGTGGCCCCATGGCTCTCCCCAGTGTACAGGGCACCATGAGGCTGATGGCAGAGCACTTAGACCAAACATGCACCCAGATCCATCACCCTGCCACCTATGCAGTACAGAGGAAGTCCTGTGTCTGACACTGAGTACAACACAAAAGTAAACTAGTACAACACTAGCACAACACTAAGATAAAAGCCACATTAAACTAAACAGAAGAAGCCAGAAGTTTGCTGGAATACCGACCTGACCTAGTCCTGGGCTCCCCACTCACTGCATAGATGTTTCTGTGACTAAAAAGTCCCCTACAATGATATCCCTGAGGCCAGGGTTAGTGAAGAAGAGTCTCTGTCTGAACACCCCATGCAGTCTGGACACCTCAAGGTATCTGAGATCCAACCCACAGCTCAGACTCCTGATGGGATCATAGAATGGTTTGGGTTGGAAGGGATTTTAAAGATTATATTGTTTCAGTCCCCCTGTCATGGCCAGGGACACCTTATACCCAGTTGCTCAAAGTCCTGTCCAGCCTAACCTTGGACACTTCTGGGGATGGGTCATCCACTACTTTTCTGGGCAATCTGTTCCACTCTCACAGTAAAGGATTTCTGCCTAGTATCCTATCTAAACCCACTCTCCTTCAGTCTAAAACCATTCTCCCTTGTTCTATCACTTACACACCCTTGTCAAAAGTCCCTCTCCAGCTCTCTTGTAAGGACCCTTTAGGTACTGGAAGGTGTAGTGAAGTGTCACAGGAGCCTTCTCTTCCCCAGGCTGAACAGCCCCAGCTCTCTCAGCCTGTCTTCACAGGAGAGGTGCTCCAGCCCTCTGATCTTTGTGGCCCTCCTCATGACTTGCTCCATCAGGTCCATGTCATTATGTTGAGGGTCCCAGAACTGGGCACACTACTCCAGTTGAGGTCTCACCAGAGCAGAGTAGAAGGTAACAATCACCTCCCTCAACCTGCTGACCACACTCCACAGCAAGGACACAGTTGGCTCTCTGGGATTTAAGTGCACATTGCTGTGCCATGTCTAGCTTCTCATCAACTAACACTCCCAAGTCCTTCTAAGGGCTGCTCTCAATCCATTCTACAACCAACTTGTATTTGTGGTTTGGATTTCCCCAACTCTTGTGCAGAACCTGATGGGATTCATGCTTCCAAATATGATGGCAGCTGTGTTTACAGCAGTGTCACAGTTAGGGAGGCTTGGGAGCTAGGGTCACTGTAGCTGATGGCTTGGCAGCCTCACGCTTCTTCTTTTACTAAAGGGTACCCTAGTCGTTAGGCCACGGGCAGATTTTTAAGAAATCTCACACCTATATCAAAATAAACTTGCACTCAAAGGCCAGCAGAAAGAAGAAACTTTCAAGCACTATTGGAGCTTGCATCAATCTGCAGATCTATTTGAACGTGGTCTGACACAGGCTTTAGACATTAAGAAAACAACTTCACAACAGCCTTTTGTCTAAATTTCAGCACAGAATAAGTTAGCAGAGCCCATATGCCTTTGGCATGGATTTATTTTCTTCTTTGCTCAACAATTTTTACTCTGCTCAGCATACTTACCCAACCAGCTGCAAGCCTCCCCAGAGCTGCAAACATAGTGATGAGTCAGTCTAATGCAGTCTCCAGCTCTTTCCCTGAAAATCTGGCATGCCTACTGATGTTACAGTATCAAATCAGTTTTTTGCTCCCTTTCTTTGGTTTCCTTTAGTCTGTTTAGCTCTGATTTACTCTCAGAAATTATTTCTTGTAAATGTTTTGCAGTGGTGGAGATGATGGAAAAGGATTGTAGCAGGAATCCAAGGAAGAAAAACAACTGGAAAGGCCCAAACCTGCCTGATGCTGAGGGCTCAGCTCTAGTGCTGGGGGAAGGCTGACGAGGGCTGTGACCTGCAGGCAGCCCCAGCTGCCGGTGCCGGCTGCCTGTGCCAGTCCCGGCTCGGCCTCCCGAGCTGCTCCCCCAGCAGCTGCCCCGCTGCCACGGCTTGGAGAGCGGCTCTTGGCCATCAGGGATCCCTCAGCAGCACACAGGCAGCTCCCACCCAGCTGTCCCTGTGCTCAGGCAGGGCGGACAGCTGGGGCAGGGCGCTGGCAATCCCCTCAGCTCCTGCCTCGTGGTCCAGGCCCCCCATGGTGGGTTACCCTGCTCCTCCTGCCACCAGAGCAGGGAGGTGAGCCAAACGTCCCAGTTTGCCACAGACATCGCTAGAGCAGGGAGGGCAGGATCTGCACCAAGAGCTTCTCTGTACACTTATATCTACTGCAGGAAAAAGTAAAACCTGGTCTAAGCTGCTGTACAGCAATATTGTCTTGAACAGCTCTGAGCTGAAGGAGGAGACACAGACACATGTGTCATATATAATGTCAGAATAAACCTGCGCTCAAGGGTCAACAGGATGATAAAACTCATCATCAAGAGAGAAGATGCTAGCAGGTATAATCATAGTATTAATACTATAATGTACTGTTTGGCACATGGCTTACATTAACATAGTTCAAGAACAGCATCAGTTATCTCCTTTACCACCAGGAGATTTTAAAGGGAAGACTCTTTTGTTCCCCCAGTGTGCCTGCGCAATGAGCAAGCATACTGGATCTTGCTGAAGGTGGTCTGGCAAAGCAGGAGAGGGGACAAGGAGGGACAGCCAGGCAAAGGTGAGGGCAGCACCCAGCCCTCTATCCAGATGTTCTGAGGGGTCCTCAGGGGATCACCTCACAGATTTCTGTCCTTCCCCATCCTTCTAACAGGATGAGAAGAGTTTGAGTGTGAGGTTTCAGCTGAACAGTAACTGGAAGTCAAGTTAGGCCGTATACAAGACATCTGCAGTTCTCAGAAAGCACTGATGGTCCAAAGACCTCTGCACAGTAACTTTAACCTTTAACTTTCAATAGTGATAAACAGACTCTTACTGGTGTTAAGTTTCCAAGAGTTAGATTCACAATTCCTACAGTCGCAGATGTGATTCACAGACATTTCTCTTTTTCTGATTTTTTTCTAACTGAGCCCATGAGCTCCAACATATGATTTCAAGTAAGAATAGCTGTATACTGCTGGTTCATGACCCACCCCGCCATGGTGCCCATAATGTCACAGTACTGCACATACTCAGCAGGGCCGCTGTTGCCATATTAGACATTAAACTATGTGTTTAACATTTCTAAGTCACTTTGTCCTCATCTGCACTATAATTTTGTTGTACATCATAAATGCAAAATGAGTTTCATTTCTTGTGCCTACACCTTTGGTTTATTGCATTTACATAAAGCTGTCAAACATTTATGAGCATTTTTACACCTTTATGAAATTAATTTCTTCAACCACCAAGCAGATGACATTTCTGAGGTAATACTGCTATTTCCCAAAACCTATTTTCTGGTGTCTTTGGCCTCACTGAAGTGGCACATTTTTCATTAAACTTAGCAGTACATGAAGTCGTTAAGGTGACAGTAGTTTGCCATTATAGCTGTTGTAGCAGTGCTGGTAGTGACTTCACCCTTGGGTCATCTGAGGCAATTATTAAGTAAAGTGTCAAGAGATATCGAATGACTTAGAAAACTTAGAATTGCCTTGCTGTAAGTACCTCTTCTACTCAGAGAGCACAGAAAGCTGACCTTCATAGCTCAACTCACCTGGAAAAAGAGAGAGAGCTACAGAACACAGCAGCCATCACAGCCAAAGATGCTAAGGTATCTTGTCTTTCCCCTCCGGTATGCACCGTGAACTGAATCTTTTTTTACTCCCAGCAACATGTTTTCATTCTGATTTTCATCTACACTAGTGATTAAAGTTGCCTGCCAGCCCTGAGGAATCTGCTGATCTTCCTGAGTGTCACAGCCTGTCATCAGCTTCACAGTCGCTCTCCTACAGTGGGAGAAAGCTGGATGCAGAAACAACAAATAACCTAGAGGAGCGTGGAGCAGCCTGCTAATAAGATAAAATCTGTCTGTTTCCTTCCCTGTACAGCATTTAAAATTATTGGATGAATGAAAACCTTTTAAAGAGATATGAGTCTTCTCTTTGAACCACTGAGCAGTAGATCTGGGTATTTTTCAGACAGAAGTCCAAAATCCCTTTGCAAGGGAGAGAAAAATAATTTTAAATTCACTACACAAAGTCTCTGAAGAAGCCTGGAGCAATATAGAGCTACTGATATCTCTTCATACTGTCTGAACTGGCCACATAAATTACGGGCCAAACTGTCTAGCAATGCGCCTCAAGGTGATCATTTCACCTTGGCTTAAAAGGACGCTAATTTTTATCATATTGAAAAAAATAAGATTTTGCAACCACTTTATGAAAGTTGCACAAGTACAACAAACACAGGGCAACCCAGCAACATCAACAACCCTGTAAAATTTACATAATCTAAGCCTGTATTTTCGGTTGTAATGAACTTTTTAAAATTATTGAAGTCAATATAAGCTAGAACTGTCACAGTCCAATCTGAAAATTTGCAGGGGTTGTTTGCAGAGGTTTTTTTCTATCAGCATTCCTGACTCATTTATTATATTTTTAGACTGCTGAGGAACTCCATTTTTGAATATCAGTTAGAATCTAAGAAGTCCCATGCACTTCACTGTGACAAGTACAGAAGACAGCTGAGACTGTGAACTCTGCAGGGCAGGAATTGTGCATGCTGTACAATAAGTAAATGACTTTAGGCAAGATCTTGTAATTCATCAGTTTAGTCAGGGCTGATGGCAGGCTTCTGTATTCTTTTATACCTAAAAAACCCACAAATTCTTATCAGTCTGTAGCAGTAATTGTGGAAATCTTTTATTGTGGAAGACAAGGGGGTGGTACTACCTCCAACAGAAATACAGCGGAAAATTGCAGCCAAATGGTTCAGCCATTTCCAAATCCTGCTCTCCTCTTGTCTCCTTGTGTTAGCACTTCCAGAAATGGTTTGTTTGAACAGCTGCAGTGTCTCCATGCTGTGCTGCAGGGACTTGAAATGTGACTGCTGATAGAGGGGAGAGGTGATAGCCTTAGTTTTCTAGGGCTAAAGCTGTGAAAATGCATTCAGGTTTGGCCACATTATGAACCCTGCAGGTGATTTAAGTATGTGTGAGGGGAGGAATGGGGAAAACGTGCCACAGTGCTGTTCAGTATCATTGCACTTGTGCCAGCTCAACCACCCAGTGTCCTGCCCACTGAATGACCTGAATGGGGCAATTGCTGCAAGGTACTGCAGCCACTGCTGACCTTGCTCTGCCTGGGCTACCAGGAGCTGCACATAAACAGGGGAAGNCATATCTTGCCTACTGGCATCTGCATGGCCAGAGAGAAGGAAGGCAAAGGAAAGAGACATCTTGCCAGATGACCCAGTGTTAGTAAAAAATGAACATCTGCAGTTACCTGCCGTGACTGGCAGTGCAGTGAAAGAGTGTCCTGAGAAGATGTGCACCCAGCCAAAGATGTGCATCCAGCCACAGCAACTTGCTCCAGAGCTCACACCCAAGTGGGTGAGTCCTTCAAGGAGAATCAAATACAACCTTTCTCATGTCCATTCCCTGGGATAAATGGGCTGGGAGTTTTAAGGACAGCTGGTGTCACCTCCTGCACCATGCAGGTGTCACCTCCTGTGCAAGTCAACAGCACTGACTGAACCTTTGCTTCTTTCCATCACCCCTTGGTGCTGCCTTTGGGGTGCAGGAGGACACGTGCTGCTGCCACAGGGAGCTGCAGTGCCACAAAGTTTTGTGACCATGGTGCGTCACAGATCTGTATTTTCACTCTGCAAGGTCAAGGACTTGGGTTTCATGTTTATATCTTTGAACAGAAACTAGACACAGTCACAGGTCAGGAATTGTTGTCCTCCAAGGGTCTGGTGACACACCTGCTGTGACTAACGTAGGAGCTTGCTCTTCCTGGAAGGAAACAGAAGAGACTGGAAGGGATTGTGTCCCCCACAGGACAAAACAGATTTCTTCAAGTCTCTCTTCTGCTCTCCTTAAGTCTGGGAAGTGCCAAAGTGCTGGAGGTCACTCCAGATGGCTCCATGTACAGGAGTAGGCCACAGAAGTGTAGATGTCTTGGACTTCTCCAGGGTGCTGCCAGGTGATGGGGGCAAATGTGGTACCTGATAGTGATCCAGGTGTTGTGGGAAAGACCTGGGCTCTTCCAGAGGGCAGCCAAAGAAGCAGACACACAACTGTGCTTAGTATACAAGTGAGTCAGTGGCTTTCATTTAAGCTGGTTTTTATTTTAGCTATAATTTTACAGCCAGGAAAAGTTTCTTTTAAAACATTAACAACTTATTAACACAGTTGTCACTACATATGCAAAATAGATCTTTCAGCTCCATGCTTAATAAAAATGGTGGTTCTTCTTTTCTCCTGTGAGTCTTCTCAGTTGCCCCTTCCCCCAAAGCTCTTGGCCTCACTGCCTCACAGTTTGTCTATGCTGTGCTTCAGGCTATTTGATGCCACGTATGCACAGCTCTATGTGTACACATCTATATATGCTATTTATACATAGCTATATGAATACATATCTATAGATAGAGGAGTCAAGGACACAAATTTTTGGCTCTTACAGAGCTGACAATGCTTGTGGTGATCCCTGTGCTGCCTGATCCCTGTTTGAACATCTTACATGTCCTTTGCATAAGCTGGGTTGTCATCATGGCTGCTCTCTTCAGCTGGATCAGGCACCAGACACAGTCCTACAGGTTGTAGTCTTTAATCAGAAGCTTCAGATTTTTGTGTGATTCGACTTCCCTTCCGTTCCCAAAAACATGGACTATACAAAAGAATTCAGACATCAGAAAGGAGTTAAAGGTCTTATTATTTTTACATGATCTCATGGACTTGAAACACCTAATTCATCATCATATTTCAGTGTTTTCCGATGAGCAAAACGAGAAGTGTGTTATTTTACCGGCAGTCCTCTGTTTAAAGAACCTTATTTACTATCTACCAATTACTTGATAATTTCTTCTGCGGTCTTCATTAGCGGTAATAAATGCCCATTATGCTGCCTCTTTGGGTAGACTGGTTTAACTCATTTCCTTGGCCATTACTTTTACTGGTAACCACTTGCCCAGGTTTGTATATTTTTAAATTCAAGCTTCATTATTGGTATAGTCATAAATTAGTAATTTTTAAGTGTGTCAATTAATCTAAGATCCCCTCTGCCACCATTTACTTCACATCAGATATTCTGCATGTTTCCTGCCTTTAACAATTTTCTATGCATATTTTAAGTGGAATTAGCCTCTTCCATGGACATCATATCTTTTTTTTTTAAATGTGCCCATTCTTTCAAAGAACAGTCACATATAAGAACAAGACTTATTCTGGTGAATAGAGCGTAGTCCATCTCCTACTGTTGAGATTAATCCAGCTAATTTATTGCTTCTTGTTTACAGTCTAAAAGAGCAAAAGATCTTTTCCCATCAATCTTCTTTGCAGTCTCTGAAATCTATCTATTCATTGCTCTCAAATGTCTGGTTAAATAATATTCAGTCACCTCTGCAGCAATTTCAAATGGAGAATGTCCCTGAGGACAGTTAGTAGTCGGCAATGCCTTTTCTTTGTATGGGATGCCATAAATGACAAATGACAAGTGAAGACACCATTAAGCTTCATAATTTCTTTGGATGAGTTTGCCTGACACCTGTTTAAATTGAACACCAGCAGTTGCAAAGTGAATACCAATTCTTTGCCACAAGCCTTCACATGGATTTTCCAGGGAGAAGAGTATTTTGACTGCACAATTAAAAAATTGCAGAAGAAAAAGCAAATTAGTATTATGCATAAACTGTGAACAATCATTGCATGAAACCAGCCTTAAATGCTCTGCAAATATGCAACCAAAGGAAAGGAGGCACAGTAAAAGCAGCCTAGGGGGATTTCAATGTACCCAGGGACAACCTGCAGGTCTTGGTGCACCACACTGATGACGAGGGAGATATTTCAGGTCAAAGCCACACTGACCTCATCTGCTCACAAACAAGCTGGTTCCCCTCTCAGGTTAAGAGGTCTCTAATGACAGCACCCTAATTAACTCCAGCTCGTTAGTGTGCAGCAGGGGTGATGGTTTGGTTTCTGGGCAGATTTATATTCCCAGGCCCAGCTGTGCTTTTCCCAGTCTGGCCCATATGGTCACTGCTGACCTCTGGCTCAAGGTCATCATTCATTTGGCATTGCCAGTGCAAGGGCTTCTAACCCAATTCAATCAAAACAAGACAGAAATCAGCAATTTAAACTGTGCCGTTGAAGAATTTTTGAAATTAGCAAGATAATTCCGAATGTACTTTACAGGCAAAAACGTGACCAAAATTTTTGGGACTCCAAATTTCATACAAGACCACAAAGAACCACAATCTCAAAACAGGCTTACTCTCAAAAGTCAAGGTCATCTGAGAGATTGCTATCATGATTGAATTTGGTCTGATATCTCAAATATTTATTCTAATTTTAGACACCACTCACATTGTTCAGATGGGCATGTACTTTTAGAGAATTCCATTATTCAGCAGCCCATCTCATGTTCAGTGTAGTCAATAGCAACACAGTCTGAGAGTTGCACATGTGAGCATGTTTGTACATGTTTGGCCTCCAAAATCCTCAGTGGTAAGAACAAGTATGAAAAGGAGAAAAAAAGCAGAAGCAGAGGCTGGATTTTCAGACTGGACTTAAAAAAATCCTTGCTTCTTCAACTGTCATGAGTTAGCAGAACATTATAAATAACCAAACCATGCACATTGCCCCCATTCTGTCCCTTGTGATCAGCACAATTAATTAAAACATTTTCTAAAGCTGTGCAGCTGGGTAAGTGTACACTGATTGCCGGTGCAGAGCACACAACAGGGCAGAGCAAAATCTTACTGCCGGATACAGAACTCCTGCCTGAGGTAGAAGATCCCTGCCTGAAGAGTAACGGGCTTAAAGGTGTGAAATAAAACCTTCAGATCTAGTGGTATCAGTCACACTTGGGGTCAGTGCCATTCTTAGGAGTTCTACTGGTTCCCAGGCTTCAGGGAAATCTTCGCTTTTGTAACAAAAACAGATTAAAGAGGTGGTCCATCTGTTTAAAGTAGCTTCTATTTTCGAATTCCTAGAAGGTAAAATATGTGTCCCTGCTAAGACAACCCTTTCTCTACTTAATTACCCTTATGTGGCCTTGTTCAAACTGCATTTACATGCTAAGGGGTCTCCTTCAAGAAGTTTCTGATCTCTGTAGTTCCAGTAAAAGCAGAAAATTTCTCCCTGCAAATATGTTCCAGATTTGTCTCTCAGCAGCCAAGATTAAACAAAAATGATCTGCCAGCTGCATGAAAGTTTTACATGTGTAGCTAGAAGAGTAATGGAATGAGAGCAACAGTTTATTTGTAGAAGTAGAAGCAAGCAGTCTAAATAAATGAAGCAACTGATAATTGTTTAGATATTCAGAGGTTTCGTAAACGTTTCATTAAATTGATGGGATCAAATACATCCTTCCAAATTTTTGCAACATAGAAACTTATGTGGCTAGGCCCTTTAGCATATCTCTCTTCAGCATTTTTTTTCAAGCTAGTGAAGGCACTGAGACTTCCAGGTCTCAATTAACTACAGGTCTGTGACCTTGGTGAATTTCAGTTTCAAAATTCAGGGAACACAGACCATCTCACAGCTATGCCTAGACAATGGGTTTGTAAAACTTCTGCCATGTACAACTGCAATCATTTCTTGTCCTTCAGTGTCCTTCAGGAGAGCCTAACCTAAAGGAAACATGTAAGTGCCTGCTCAGAAATAGGAATGTCTAGGTCCAAAGCAAACCAAAGCAAAGGGCTGGAGACTCACTTTGACTCTTTCTACCTTAAATTGTCTGGTGGCCCCAAATGCACCACCTGTCACCACCACTCAGGAGAAGGTCAGATCTAATGAAGTAACACCTTCTACAGCAATTCAAAGCCCATGTAAAGTCAGACGCTGTCCTTCCATCTCCACTTTTCTCAGATGAAATCTTTTGAAGTGATTTTTTAAGTCCTCTGCCCACAGAGTTGGCAGAAGTTAGACTGTGTTGCTGGCACTGAGCAGCCAGCAGAAAACCATAAATAATTTTCTTTAGGAAAGAAAATTGATCCTGAGTAGAGCTGTTTGGTTTATCCAGCATGGTTGGAAGAAAAAAACAACTAAAAAACCAAAAAAATCCAAAACAGCAGCAACAACAACAAACAGAAAAATGCATCCTCTAATCATCTGTCAGGAGTTGCTAGCACAAACTCAGGTGGTTCAGGCCAGTAATGGGAGTTTCTGTGAAAATAAAGCCAATCCTCAGGAAAGGGTCTCTATATTCTTCTCCCTCTGCCTTGGTTATATTCACACCCTGTGCCCTTGCTGCTAGTGCACAGGTTAGAAGTGGAGCAAGTGCTGGCTGGCTATGTCCCAATATCTGTATAGTCTTTGTTTCCTTTTTGTTTGGCTTTCAGCTGAGAACTAAACAGTCCACAGAGCTAATGGGTACAAATTCCTCTGCTCTAAATGCAGAGAAAGGAGCTAGAAAATCAAGACCTCACTATCATCTTCATATTCAACCTGTTGTTACAACTTCATGCTCTTGGGATCACCTGAGGTCTGAATTCTGTTTATTAGAAAGCCATAGACAACATGAAGACTCTCTTATGGAGGCCATACTTTCTAATAAAATGTGGAATCACAGGAATATAAAGAGATATTTTATTTTAAGATAGTGCAAACAGTAAGCTAGATTACAGAAAAAAATCATGGAACAAATGTGAAAGGGCACTTTTCCCTCACCTGTTCAATTCAATTTAATTGCCTTGTTTTCAAGTCAGTGAGCTCAGAGCAACATTTTTCCAGAAAGACGAGTCTGCCAATACTGATCAGTTAACACCCCAGAAAGTTCCTCTTTTGGTCACATGACAAAACAAACGCCATCATTACAATAAAGCTTCCATTTACTCAAGGATATCTAGAAGTGCACTGACTGCACACTGCAATAGAATGTTGCAAAAGCAGGTGTAGAGGTGACACGTGTTACTGCCAAATGCTGAAGACAAGGCAGAAAGGGTGGCAGGGTGTGTTTGTTGTTCTTCACTGGAGGGATAAAATGAAGATGACAAAGATCAAAAGAGGATTCTGAGACTGTAAGAGTCATACCTCTGTTAAGCAATGCTATCAAATGTCTAGTTATTGAAATATGAGGAGAACAAAGCACAATATCAAAATGCCCAGCCTCCTGTAACAGCCTCATGAATCTAAAATGAAGCAAGAAAACTGTTGTGAGAAATATGAGAGCCTCATCATTTGTATAAAGATGCATCTACAAAGGGGAATGAGAAAATTACTAACGCTTGCTCGATCCATTCACTAGTAAGAGACACCAGTAGTGAAAACAAGTGAGGATTGCACAGGGGATAGGGGAGTTCTATCACTACCCAGTATGGGCTAATTAATCCTTAATGTCACATAAAGTGGTGAGGGGAGCTCGAGTGTCCATGTTTGCACCAGGTAAAGGCTGTACCTGCCTCTCTAGCAACCAGACAGAAAAACATATTCCAAATGCATGTAAAAATAACCATTTTCATCCTCCTTATGGACAGGGCCAACAAATTCCTAGAAGTTATACAATAAATGTGATGCCTCCAAAGCAATATTTCTGTAGTACACACAACACAAAACATAGATTAGACTTTTAACACACAATTTCTATTAGCTGACAAATAACAATCTTCGGCTTTCAAAGCTTTGGCAGGGAGCCATTTAAGAATTATAGACTGAGCTTTGAAAGAAAACCTGTTTTGAAATCCCATCTTTATTAGCTGAGCTATCATTGCTATTCAATTATAGTACAAATGTCCAGCTTTCATAATGCAAAATGCTGCTTCAAACTCTTTTGACAGGACTAGGTACAACATCACTTTCTCTATTCAGACCAGTTCTTCAAGGTCCTAACATGCCCCAAATCCCCCTGAAACCTACTGACAATGCAGACTGGAGGGGATGAGACCTCGAAGAACAGCACAAAAGATCAGAGAGGCCTTCCTTCCAATTAACAGTGGCAATCATTAATAACAGTCAAAAATTCCATTTCAGCTGGGTTGTTGCTTGGAGAAAGACAAGACAACAGGACAGACTCACCCTTTTACAGGAATAGGAAAGAATAACAGTTAGAAAAGAGTAATCCCTGATAAAAAATGCTGAGGAGGAGAAGAGGTGGGAAGAGAATTGAGAAGGAATCCTCGGTTTCAGTAATAATGTCATGTTGATCTTCCCTCCCTCCGCCATATGGTTTCTATTTTCTTGTATTAATCCGTGCTTCCCCTCCCTACATTTTTTCATGTGGTTGCCAGTTTGAGGTCAACAAGTACTAAGAATGGACTGAAAAGAATTTCCAGGATGTTTTTTAAGACTATTAATAACTGTAGCAGCTATTCAAGCAAACAGCACTTCATAGTCATTGTACTCCAGGGCATAAAATCATCATTTGAGAAGGCTGGTTCAGAGTTTCCTCACATTAAAAGTTGTACAGAGAGTCAGGTACAGTGTAGGGTGTTGGAGGCAAGATGTCACTTCCAGTGGGACACTGAAAAATAAGGAGCCAACACTGTACAAATAAATGGGGACATCTTCCAAAGGTGAGAAGACTCTAGAGATAGATCTTGACCCATGGGAGATTTTTAAGTGTTGCCACTTACAGTACTGCACTTCCTAATTTCCCACCATCCCACAGACAGGCATCCTCAAAGCCCTAAAGTGTGAGGTGTTGCTCAACAACGTGCAGCAAGACTGAAGTATTTACTAGTGAGATCTGCAGAAGACAGCCAAGCCAGCAGACTGCCAGAGTCTACAGGGAGAGGAGGCACATCTGGAAACCTGTGATTAAGTCTCATCAGTACTGAGTCATGAAAGCCTGAGCAGCATCCCTCAACACAGTGATGTTGGGCCCACTCATCTGGGCCTAGAAGGAGAAAGGCATACACCTTGTAAAACCCACAAGGCAGTGAGTAAAGTCAAAAGGATCAGACCTGTGTTCTTCAAGACAACACACCTCAAAATTACACCAAAGCTTTCCACAGGACAGATTGCCAACCAGATGATGATCACACAGGGCAGTATTCTGTGGCTTCACGTGCCCCAGTACACTGCTTTAGCAGGTATAATGGGCAATTTGCAAAGACACAGACACTCTCATTCCTAGCTTTTTTTTGTGCGAGGCCTAATACAGCACATATGCTCTGAGAATTCCTCAGATAGAAAAAAATTAGGAAAAAAATAAGGTCTGGAACATGAGAGAGGCCATGGAGGAGATGATCTGAGAACCCCCTAGAGCCCCAGGCATGAAGCAGCCTGAAGACACCAGGTGTGGCTGCTCACACACTAACAGATGTCTCTGATTTTGGGTAATCCCCTCTGCTTCCAAGGGGATTAAACATCTGACCTTGAAATACTTAAAACAGGGCCCAAAACCTATTTTAAAGCCGATTTTTATAAATTGGAAATTAATGTTTATTAAAAAAAAGAAGAGACTCAAACTTGCACAAGAGGAAAAGAAGCACAATGTCAAATTTCAGGGTGATGTATGAGGGCATAAATCACATGTCTGAAGGGGAATATCGGGGAATTAGGTGATGAGTTCAAAAGCACTGTGTTATATTCTACTCCTCCTACAGACAGCAGCTTTTGGGCACACAGGACTTCTCAGCATGCTAAGAAATTATGCAAAATATTTATTTTTTCCCCAAGGCTTTGCCTAGTGTTTTCCTTATTGATTTTGCATTTCAGAGGATAAATTAAAAAAAAAGCAAAGGGATACTTAGAAGGGATATTAATTTTCTTTCTTATCTTTCCTGAAAATGACACTGTTAAGCAGAAGGAAGATTACAGACATTTACAGATTTTTTGTTTGAGATGCAATGTTATGTCTGATATTTATAGAAGCACTAACACACCTGATCTCAGTCTCAGAGGTTTCCAATACTCTTTCACAAAGGGAACCAGAGACAAGGAGTGACCCAAACCTAAAGTTGTTGTAGCTAGACCTGAAGGGTGATGAATTGGAACTTCCCACACAAAGAAGAACAAAATTCCAATAAATAATGTGTCTAAAGATACAATTGATTGTTCCTTCTCTGGAGCAACTGCAGCCCTTTCTCTTTTTCTGCCATCTATGGCTCTGTATACATTACACTAACTTGTCCCAGCTAAGAGCCTGATACAAGCAAAGAGAAACTATGGAGAAATTTGTCTGGTTGGTGGCTGTTGAAATAGAAGACAGAATCATAGAATCATTTAACTTGGAAAAGACCTGTAAGATCATCAAGTCCAACTGTTAACCCAGCACTGCCAAGTCGACCACTAAACCCAAGCACCACCTCTACATGTTTTTTAAATACCTCCAGAGAAGGTGACTCCACCACTTCCCTGGGCAGCCTCTTCTAGTGCCTGACAACCATTTTGGTGAAGAAAACTTTCTCAAGATTCAGTCTAAACCTCTCCTAGTACAACATGAGGCCATTTCCTCCTCATATCCCTGGTTATCTTGGAGAAGATACTGATTCCCACCTGGCTACAACCCCCATTCAGGTAGTTGAGAGTGTGATTGCTGCCCCTGAGCCTCCTTTTGGCCCTCAGCTGCTCCTCATAGGAGTTGGAGTGTCTCTGGCCATACCACACCATACCATAGGCAATGCCATGGCGACCTTCTTACTCTTTTTATGTTGAACATTACAGCTACATTTCCTGCCCATTGCCTCAGTGACTCACATTACTAGACTCTGCTAATCTTAAGAGTAATTTTGGTGTGGAGTGCTAAATACATACAATCAGCAAACCTGGTTTACTCCTTTACCCACTCTCTCCAGCACCAGAAGGCCTGGGGCAGACTCCTGGGGCAGAGCCCAGGGAGCAGCTGGGCTGAGGCACCGAGCTGAGCAGAGCTCACACATCCCAGCAGAACGGGAGTAGATACTGCACTGCGCTGGGATGGGGATTTCAGTGGCTGGGATTTCCTCCAGGCTTATTTATTACCTTGGGCAAGTTAGTTAACCACTGTCCTGAGGGCCCGAATTAAAAGCAAAGCAGTGGTAATCCTTTTCAGCAACTGTGCTTCCTGGGCTTTTCTAAACATCCCTGAGGCCAGGGACTTTTTGTCGCTAGAGCTTGTTCCAGCCATGATCTAAATATGGAGCTGAATGCCTGTGTGGTTCTTCTCTAGTGTACTGGGCAACACACTCCCACGCAGAGGAGTGCCCATTCCCCTCTCCTGGTTAACTCTCCTTTATTTCTCTCTGTCTACGCAATGACTGCTCCAAAGCATTTGCATTTCAGCTGGTCCAGCATTCCCAACATTATTTACTTGTGTCACTGGAAATCTAATGGCATTTTTTTCTAGTGCACAGACATGTTTTCGTTAACTGTGGTTAAATTCCAGCTAATGCCATTACATGATCCCTACCTTCACTGGCAATTGCATGGGAGTTAATATTGCATTTTCACTTCCTGCCTTTAAAAATGAGACAACTGTATTGTTTCAAATTGCTCTGTGTATAGCACATTCCCTTCATAGTTTCAGAAAATCTGGAAAAGCTTGTGAGATATGACAAAGGTCAACAGAAATCTATTCTCCACTGGATATCCCTAGAAGAGTGTCTGCATTGAAATCTTTGTGGTGAAGCTTTGGGCACTGGTGTGTACATGAGTGTTCAGAGGAAGGCTGGCAAGAGCCATCATGTTTTGGGAGGAGGAAAGGGACAAAGGGGCACTGGTACTGTTGAAAGTGAGTCTGAAATAGATTTTATATCCTCTGGGCTAAACCAGTAAGAGGAGTCTTGAGGGACATGGTAAACAAATTTTTCTCACCTCTAAAAAGCCAAACATTATTGCAGACCTGGTTGTAACCATAAGTCTGGACACACCTGGAATGCTCTTCTCAGAGCTGTAGAGAGACAACCCCACTTCACCTCCCTCTTAACTCAACGGGGCAACAGCACACTCCTCCTGGAGGAAACTCCTGCCCAGTGCCTCTCCTCAGGATGGATCTCTGCAAAAGCTCAGTCCCCAGATCCACATCCAAGAGGCAGAGTAGAATGAAGGTCTTTCTTTGGCAATATTGGGGAGCAGAAAGGCCCAAGTGCATAGTCCTCCTTGAGCAGCCCTTTACACAGCCCACCCACATGAGCCCAGATCAGACACAATGTACAGGCAGTACGGGGTGCAGCCCTCCGTCCTGCCTCCAGTAAATCTATTCCTGGCTATCACAAATTACTTTTTGTGGGAGGTCACAAGGAGTGGAACAAGTTTTGGTCAAGGGCACTACATTTTCAGATCATTTTCAGATTTATATCATATCCTGAGTAGATTAGATTAGATTAGGATTCAAGTGGATGTGGATCTGCAGTCAGGATGACATTTCCTGTTGATTTTGTCTAACGCTTTCCAGGGCAGAAGTTGGATACATGTAATAGATGGGTTTCCTGAAGGCATGATATAATCTTTGCTATACAGATGATGGAGTTGAGATGCCTAACACCAGAGCCAGAACGATGCTTCATTTCTGTCATTCTTGATGGCTAATCATGGCTGATGCTGGTGGACTCAGATAGGTACCAGTCACTGAGCTGGCTGGATTTACAGCTGCAATTAATTTTATTTTAGGCAGGTGTTGGCTCCTTCTGTTTCACTGACTTTTCATTCCATATTTTGGAAGACCACAATGGCTTTTTATGTTAATTGGTCTCTGCTTCCTCAGATTCTCACACAAATATTTAGCACAAAGCACAGGCTGCTCCTTCCCCAGCCATCTGGCAAACTGAAATCAAAAACTCCAAAAATCAGACATCTGAAAAAAAAAATGTTAATGTGTTCTAACTCCCTTATAATGTATTCTAACCCCTTTGACCTGAACAAGTCAAGAGGCAAGTTGGAATATGGAGAATAGGATGTCGGTGGGGCACACCATTCATCTTATACTTCAGCATCCCTAAACAATCAGACTAAGGCTGCAAGATTATGAACACAAATCCACCCTCTCCTAGAAAGCCAATACCTCCTGCAGCCCAGCATCTGCTACACAAAAGATCAGGCATGGAAACTGTTTTTTTTTTCATGGATTTATGCTGCCAAACAGAAACAGACATGTATCTTTAAATATACAGATGCATGCACACACCTATGCCTGGGATGTGGATCATTTTTTGCTGTCACATTACATTCTACCTGCCTTGGCAATAAAGCCTTTTTAGCTAAAATAATTTGTAAGGTCCATAGTCAACACCTTTATCAGACAGGGCTGGAGAGCTTGTCTTGGTGGTGTAACAGACTCCAGTTTGCTGGAAGACAGATTTATGAAATAATTTCTTCTTCGGTGTGACACAGCTACCTGAGGAAAAAGAGAATATAATTTCAGCTTCCTGGAGCCCTCGCAGTCATCCCAATGCACAGTGACACAGGAGGAGGGAGCCACTGCTGTGTTTAACACCAGTAGCAGTCCAAGAGGTAAACAAAACCACACTCTGCATTCAAGGCACCCACCTTGAAAGGATGTATATAATATGCACAAAATAAACCTGCACTGTACTCGTGTTTGTGCTTTTCATATTTACCTGCATAGCACAACCTAATCCCTTGTAGTGAAGTGTGAGTCTATCAGGAATTCTGCTTTTGCAGGGCTTTTCCAAGGAGGAATACCCGTATAAAACATTTAATGGAACAGTCACAGTAGCACTGAATGAAGAGATCTAAGAAAATGCAACAGCAAGTTAATTGACATTTGGTAGAATTTTTGTCATCCTATACCAGTTTCTAAATGAAAACAAAGAGGATTGTTGCAGTGGAAATAGATGAAAATTCTATTTGATCCTCTTCAATGAAGAATTTTTTTTGATTTGTTAAATTTAAACAAACATTTTTCAAAAATTTTTCCAAGAACAGCTTTTCTAAAAAACCTACTGCAAAACTGGTGCCTGATACTGTTATTCACAATATGTGGCACTTTGTTCCTTGCATTAATTCTGCCAGCAAAACCCCCAAACAGCTATATGCAAAGCAGCAAGTATCTCACTTTTACCCAGTCTGTGACAATCTATATGTTTATCCCACAATTTGTGTATGTGGTGATCCTAAAAGCTCATGAACAAACAGCTAGAGACAGCAGTCTCTGCACTTCCAAATTCCATTCCCTGCTCTCTGAATGTGTCAAACTACCACGACATGCTGTCTGGAGAACATGATCTCCAAAGTAAATCTGAGGGGTTAAATTCCCACTGAAGATGGTGGGTGTTTCAGTGTGCTGGGGACATACTGGTACCTCTCCATTATCACTGTACCCCTTATTTGGTAACAATAACACGACTATTGAAAGGAAACAACATCCTCTTTGTCAACACGGCTTTGCTATTAGAATGGTTTTCATAGCTTAAAAAACACTGGGCAAAATTGATCTCAGGGGAGGATGTCATCGCTGTCCAGCCAGCAAGGATAAATTATCATCAGCTTTCAAAAGCAGCAGTCTATCTTTCCAGTGCAGGGAGCCAAGCAGATGGATGCCTGGATGGACGGTGTGGGGGTAGCCATAGTAACCATCATCCTGTGAAGCTCCTGCTCACATCTCTGCTGGGGAATGAAGCCAAGGCTCGCTGCCGGGGTGCCGATATCCAGTCAGACCTTCGCCTCCCAGCTCCAGCTGGGCTTTCCATTTCTCTGCAGCAGTTTTCTCATCTCACCTCGTGTGTCTTCTTCACTTTATGAATTAGGAGTAAAATTCAGCCCCAGGGGAAGATGCCTCGAGCAAGCAGTCTCCCAGCTGCTGCAGCCCTTCTTGTGGGTGGATGTAATGGTGCCTATTACCTCTGCTGGGTGCAGAAAGTCCCTCAGCTTCCCCTGAGCCAGGTAAATGACTCTCCTGAACTCACCTGGAGTACTGCATGGCCCATGAGGAGACATTAGGGTTGATCCAGCTAGGTCCCAGGCTGGGTGTAGCCTGTAAGTGCTCACCAAGAAGCACACAGCCACAAGCAGCTTTGTGCTGTGCTGCGTCCTAAGGGAGTTGGCTGGAGGGGGCTCTCATGTAAATACCACCCTGGTTCATGGGAGGGGATAACAAACCTGAAAGGAGAAGACTGCTCTGCCAATGAGCCGTGGTGTTATCCACTCTCATTTTCACTTAGGGCTTTATCCTCCTTTTCATCAAGGGCAGAAGTCTCTTCTCAGAGCAAAATGACACCTGAGTGATACCTGAGGCAACTCATCCTGGATGCATTCAGAACGTGCTTGCTGAAAAACAAATATAATCACTTGTATTAAGTTGGAGGAGTAAAGCCTGCTCCTGTTTTGGAATCATGAAACAGTTGAAGCTGGAACCAGCCTCTGTAGACAGTCTAGTCCCACCCCTTTGTCCTTTTCTATAGCCTGTACTTCATCACTGAAGGCAGTGTTGAAAGCCTTGCTAAAGTCAAGATAAACAATGTACTGCTCTCTGCTCATGCACGACGCCAGTCAATGTACTGCAGAAGGCTACTGGGATGGTCAGATGTGATTTTCACTTCATAAATCCACACTCACTGCTCCCAGTCACCTTCTCATCCTCCACACATTTAGAAGTGGTTCCCAGAGTGATTTGCTGCGTCACCATCCCAGAGATCAAGGTGAGACTGACTGGCTTGTAATTCCCTGCATCCACCTTCTTGGCCTTCTTGAAAAAGTAGGACATCTGCTTTATTTTGTTTCCCAGCAACCTCCCCCAACTGATAAGACCCTCCAAACAAAATTAAGAGTGGCCTCACAGTGACAATGTCAGGTCTGGCTTCATCTGTCGGGTTCCATAGGCTTCTGTGTGTCCAGTTAGTTTAAATGCTCCCTGTCCTGATCTTCCTCCACCAAGGTAAGTCTTTCCTGTGGTTGCAGGAACCTGGATATCCTGAAGGCAAATCTTATCCACGAAAAACAAGAGAGTGAGTATATGAAGACCTATGTGTCTGCAGCCTCCTACTGCAAACTTGCTTGAATGAACATGTATTTGCTTTGTCTGAAGATAACCTGAAAACCAGAGCTAAGTCTTAATCGTAATAAGTGACTGCCTGCTACTGCTGGTGACCTGATCTACCTTCAGGAGGTTAATTGGCACAGCAGTCACCTGGAGTCTGTCAGTACCACTCTCTGCAGCTCCACCCTTCGAACAGCCCTTGGACCTTAGCCAAAACAAAATCAAACTACTTCCAGTTCAGTTTTGGGAACTGTGAGAATTTGTTAATTTTAAAGCTTGGTGACAAGGAGTAGATTAGGTTAGACATCCTGTTTTGAACAGACTAATCCAAGTTTTTCCAGCACACAACTCCAAACGCCATTGACTTTATTAGCATGCACTGAAAGGGCAGCTGTAAATTACTGAATATATTACAGTGGTCCCCTCCTTCCTCCTCAGCCTTGTGAAGATTTGGAATTGGCTAAAACCTGCCAGTTTTATGAGTGGAACAGAGCAGGTAAAGAGTTGGAAACCACCCATGATTACCTCACAGCAGGAAGGGCAGGGCTGTGGAGCCTTGCTCACCCTCCAGCACTGCAGCTGAATGCAGCCCTCCTGCTGCCAGCATGTGGACCCTGCTGCATGTTGTCCCTCCTCTTTTCATTAAATGAAAAGCTAAATGTCAAATTTATTTGTGCATTTCCTGTGCAAGGCATGCACCTGAAATAAAATCCCCTCACTAGTGGAATGGCTTCTTCTACCTTACTCTTTGTTTCTCCTTTCTCCCCTGTCACCTGAGGCTTGCAAAATTACATTTGTGAAGCACAGAGGTGTTAAGCAAGGAGCACTGAGAAAAGAAAAGCTTACAAACAAATTAACAATTCTGCATTCGTAGCAGGGTTTGAATAATGGTC
Organism: Cyanoderma ruficeps; assembly: GCA_008694505.1. NCBI lineage: Eukaryota > Metazoa > Chordata > Aves > Passeriformes > Timaliidae > Cyanoderma > Cyanoderma ruficeps. The sequence goes on from VZDJ01004378.1 coordinate 19,424,268, forward strand.
CCTAGAACCACGTGCTGTGAAAGGAGGAGAAAGCCAAATATTGAACAGCTGATCATTAGAAGAGTACCAGCCATCCCAAGCCCTGAAAGACTCAGGAGTTCTGTGGGGGGAAAACACTGCATGACCATGTAATTAAAGGTTCTATCAGAGTGTCACAGGGGACTGCAGCAAGGCTACCCTGGTTTTGCAAGCCTGGCACTCTTAAACACAACCACTTGTCATTTTCTGGGGTCAAAAAACACGAATCCAGGCCCCCCAGGACATAAATTGTGCTGTGCGTGGTTCCAGGAACACATTCCAAGGAGGAGTTGAGAGCTCAAAAGAAGGGACCTCTGCCACTTGAGCCAACAGGAGAGCTGGCAGCAGTGTTTGATATCCTCTCACTTGTATGCAGAGCTGGGGTGAGATGCTTTGTGCTGGCACATACCTGAGCTCCTCTGGCATTTGCCAGCAGTAAAAAGGACCCTGAAGTGCCAGACACCAGTGTGACTCCCTGGGTGTTTTGGTGAGGCCAGTAGTGTGTTTCCATGTGCCTTACCTGCACAAGTATACAATTCTGCCAGGATGTTTTAACACAGGTGAAACAATACATCCTTCTCTGGCTCCATTTTGGAAAACAGTGGAACTACTTTGGCAGCAAGATTGGAATGAAAAATCTGCTTCACACAGGCACTCAAAAAGAAATATTTAATGTCTGATGAGTTTATCTGGGACAGCCATCAGCAGTTTACAACAGAGGTGCAGAACAGAAGCATTGAGCAAACCAGCCCTGCCCTCAAATACTGATTTTCAGATTGAGATGTTGTGATTTTATTGCTGTTATTGTGGAATACAGGTGCTTAGAGGGCATGACTGATCTTCAGATGTGTTGGAGAAAAAAGAACAATTGCTGCTGGATTGTAATCACTCCCAAAGCTTTCTGCAGAAAAACACTGGAAGAGAAGGCATTTTTGCATTCTAGTGAGGTGTAAAACTACCACAAACATGGGCCAGCGGGACTGGCTTTCTGAGCCTGCAGTTATCCTGCAACAATGGAATTAAATTAATGGAAAATGAGTATTGTAAGCTAATGAAGGCAAAATTCTAAATCATCCACTGGGAAACTCCTAGGAATTAAAAAGCCCGTAAAGCTTCTGTTATTTTCTGGGTTAATTTTACTCTTTAAAGCTCCACACCACACTTTTCAAGCAATACAAATCACCAACCCCTCTGCCACACCTAACCCCATCTTCTGTGGCTTCAGTGGTAACTTGTAGTCTACGGCATGAGAGGGGAAAGTGCAAAGCCACCTTTCTGCAGGGATGAGGAGAAGGAAAACCGTTCTTTGGAAATTTCCCCTCTCCAACATGTGAAATTTATTTCCCTTTCCCCCAGGTCTCCCCAGGAGGCACCCCTGTGGCTCATGGGGAGCCAATTCTTGCTATAGTGCTGCACCCATCTTGCCTTCTCAACTTGGCTATCCATTCTGAGCCAAAGCCTTGGCTTCTGTGGCTCTCCTCTGGGTCACTCTCACAGCACTGGCACCTTCTGTCAAAGGCAACCGATTTAATGCAGAAATTTCTGGGTTGTTTTCGTTTTTCTTCCTTTTGCCTTCTCTCTTCTCCTTTGCTTCCTTTCTCAGCATGAGTCATGAACCTGCAGAGATGTTCTGTACCTACAAATTTCCTGTGTGACTAGCTTTAATGTAAGGCAGTAAATACTGCAGGTCTGTCTACCAGAAAGAATAAGTAGCTGTGTGTGTATATATAGATATACACACACAAATATAATTATACGTGTATATAGAGAGGGAGCACAATGTAAGTACACATAATTACAAGTAGGTAAATACAATGGAACAGCTTGAACCTAGTGGAAAATTTCTTTTTAAAAAAACGTTGTTTCCAGTTTTCACTGATGCATCTCTGAGGATCTACAAACACAGCCAAGTGCTCATTTTAATAGCAAAGTTAAATACCACACGCTTCCTATTCAATTCAAATAACTGTATGAAAGAGTTTCCCCAAGATAAGGGTATTTGCCTTTGGAAACAAAAGCCTCTGTTTGCCTGGAACACGGGTGCCGATGCCTTCTCCCGGGCGGCTGATGCCGCAGCCCCGGCGGGAGCGGACGGTGCTCCCAGGCACGGCTTTGGTCTGCGCCGGCCGGTCCCTCCAAAATTACTGTGCACTTAGCTTCTGTAGGCAGGGAGGATGTTCTGAGACCCCCACAGAGACCAGGGTGTTTTCACAGGCCCACATGCACCCTCTGAGAGCCAGGGGTCTCTGTGCCGGCAGGCAGAGGAGTGCAGTGGCAGCGCGGAGCAGCTGGGAGCTGCGCTGTCAGGGTGAGAGACTTCCAGAGACTCACTTTATGTCATAGACACCTCACAAACTGGGTGTCACCGCGCATTTATCTTCTACCTCAACATGATTTACCTCGCAAGGTACAGGTGAGATCCAGCCTCAGTACCTACTGCAAGACAAACCATACAAACAATTTGTATCTCAGGCACAGATCCCACTGGGCCAAGGTGCCCACTGGCTTGCAGCAGATCAACTCTGAGTCACCAGGTTGTTGTGTTTGTGTCAGGTGAGAATCAAATGCAGTAATTAGCAGTAAGCCTCGAAGGTAGCATGAAAAAATTTGTTCAAGTTTTGAATAATTTACTTCTTAGTATAAGTACCTGTGGGAAATAAATATGTTTTGGAGTGTTTTCTAAAGTCCTCAAGCAAGAGGATGAATATCCATGCTACCATATAAAAAAACCCACCATCAAAGTCCCCATTATTACCAAACTCTCAGCTTCTGGGACCCAAAATCCAGTTCCTTTTAAAAGTGTAAGAGAACACAAGCTGCCCACTGCTTCACAGGCATTTACACCTGGATTTTTCTTCCCTTTAAAAGATATGCACAAGGAGTATTCCAAGAACAGGATATGGAGGTGTATCCTTCAAATCACACACTACACAGAATTGCAAGTGGTGCTGGCCTCATTTTGTTTCTGCTGCTTTGCATCACCAAGGCAGCTGGGCACAGACTTAGGATGGGGTATTAATTAACCTTTAAATAAAGAACACACTCCCATTTGACTGGAACATCTTGCTCCAGTCTCATGCTGCCATCCCTTTGAGGTGCAAGCTGGGTTCCAGGGAGTTGCATTTCCTTATATCAGGGCTCCATTTTGTCCTGTAGAGGATGAGAACACTCAGTTTTCAACTGTGAGTATTGAAAGGATGGAGGCATTGCCAAAATTCTGCCTGGGAGGTGACCGGCAGGGAAAATCCAACCAAGTTGCAGTTGCTGTTTGCCTTCCCTTCAGCCCCTGTACAAATACCAACTCCCTGAGCACAAGTAACATTTAAGTGATTACTACCATCTCACTTCCATCTCACCACACTTGCACACCCCTCATATGCTGGACAAATGGCAAGATGGGGAGAACTCTGTGGCTGCCCATGCCATCATCTTAATGTCATCTTGGAACGAAGAGATGTTCTCTGAAATTTGCAGGCAAATTCACTATTTGTAGCTTAATTTCCCCTTTCCTGCTCCAAAACCACCCCCCAAAACATGCACCATTTGCAAGCCAGCTGCCAACATGAATGCAGCCTATTCATACCACCTGTTTCTCAGGTAAGAAAGCAAATTCAGGTTATCTGCCTGACCCCAGCCTTGCTGAAGTTGATTGCAGTGCTTGCTAACCCACAGCCTGACCCTGTTGCACTCCCCAGCATTATTTCCACCATCTTCAAAGAGGTCCCAGGACTGGTGCAATGACTCCTGCGGGCTTGGCACCAGGCTTTAAATCACTGTACAAAGTCACTTGAGAAGCTGTCGGCAGTCAGAAATGAGTCATTAGTATGCTGCCAACACAGTATTCAGTGACAAAACCCAGCTGCCACTGTAGTCAAGAATGCAGTTTCTTTAGCACTACTGTAAGTCTTATTAGCATAGAAATCAAGTGTATGTATGTAATTGAATTTCTTTGTCACATTCTACTATGAGATTTTCCATCAATCCTGATTGTTACTAAATTTGAACTAACAGCCCATATTTGCACTTAAGCAACATCTGAAAGAGGACTACACAAAGAAAGACTTTCCTAAGTCAACACATCCTAGAAAACAGCAGCTGTGCAAAGGCAGAGGCAAGCAATATTTCATTTTCCTCCCCATAGCACTATATCTCTTGGCACCTCTGCTTTAAATCTGGGTTCTGCTGGCAGCTTTGCATTTTCTCTCAGCAGAAAAGAGCTATGATGCAGCCGGTGCAAGAGCAGGGGCTGTCCCCAGCAGGAGAGTCTGACTGCAGGATCTGTCAGGATGCTGTTGTGCTGGTTACTGTTGATTAGGAAGTGAGATAATGCTGTGGGTAAAGTTCATTTTAGGTCACTGGTAAACTCAGCTCCTGGAAAAAAAAAAGAAGTAATAAAGACAAGAGGGGTATAGCAGAAATGTTGAGGAGCATAATTTCCAGGTTGACTTCACTGACATAGGAATGGCTGTTCAGAGGCAAAAGGAGTCTCAGGAACAGATACATGGGTTGTCTCTGCAGGTTTGGGGTGTGCTGGGGATAGGTAAAGACTGACTGATCCAGCCTGGATTGAGAATGCAGCCACCATCACTGTGGCTGACTTTTCAGTGGTTATTTCTCAAGGGACTACATTAACCCAGTTAAATCACCTGGCCATATTTTCCTGTTTTCCAAGCATAACTGTGGTCTAAACCACAGACACCTGATGAAGAGGAAAAAAGATGGTGATTGAGGAAACTAAATATCCTCTCCCTGTACAGATGGTCATTGTAGACCTTGATTAGGTTTTGTTGCTAATGACTGTATTGCACATCCCTCCAGCTTTGCTACTACAACAACACTTCTCCAAGGTCACTGTCCCAAGCAATCTAAAAAGTCATCAACCCTTGTCGATAAACTCAAGGAACCCAGGCCCAGTGCTGGAGTGGGGCCAGAATCAGGGCACAAGATATATCCGAGGACCAAAGGTAGAGTCACTGCAAAATTTCACAGTTCATTGTATCACAAGATTCTGACATGGACCAGTTTCCCCTGAGATGGCCACAGATTTTCAGGGAACATGACTGTTACTCCTACAGCTCTCAGGACCTTTGTAAAGTAGGATTTTACTCCTGGCTTTTTGTTGTTGTTGTCGGGTTGTTGGTTTCTTATGATGGTAACTGCAACTAAATAGAGACAACAGGGGCAGAAAAGCTTTTCATACTGGATGCTCTGTAAGTGGCAAATCATAGTCAGATTTTTCCCAGTATGTTGCAAGGCCATGTGATACGAGTATTATGAAACTGATATCATCACCCACTGATGGGAGTGGGCAGACACAGAGTTCATTTTGGGGTCCAAAAGTCCCCACTGAATTTTTCCTTCAAGAAATAAGCCCCAAGATCAGATGTCTTCTAAACCAGGTAGAAGGAAGGAGTGAGCTCCTTTGTTCCCTGCCACAGTATAACAGAAACATCAAGAAACAGCTAATTCCCACCATGAGCCATGATCCTGAGCCTTGTCTTCCATTGGGCAGCCCTGGGATGTGGCCAGCTGGGCATTTCTTTTAGGGAATCAGGAAGAAGGAAGGGAGCGGGTAAGCTGTGTGTAGCATTAGCTTTCCCAGTAGTTTCCATCCATGCTGCTGATTAGTTACTTCACTTTGGTCAAATTGTGTCACTGTGTCTCCCTTTGGATTGCTATAAAAATGACTTTTGCTCCAGGCTGGATTTACCATTATTTCATTTTTTTCACTTTCACTCCTAGGAATTTATTTTGCTACTCTGATTTCAGTTATTGTGAGCTTGTCCCTTTTCAATTTTACACAAAATTTCAGGTGTGGAAGGTAATAATTTTGGAAAACATAAGGGTTTCAGAGAAAGGAGACAGGGATCTGATAGTTACTACAAGGCTCTATTGGCCAGGCTGGGAGACCTCCCACACTACCCTGTGGCTCCCTTTGCCTTCCCAGCTCAACACTACTGAGCACGTGCCAGCCCAACCTCTGCAAAGAGGCACAAAGTAACTTCAGTTAGCACTTGTAGAATGTTCTCTGCAACAAAACCTTCTACAGGAGCATGATCCCAGCCCTGGCCTTGAGTTGGTGTTTTTGGCACCAAGAGACATAAAACGGGGATTCCTCTGATGTCACCATTTGTCAGATCCTGTTGCAGACACTAAGTATCCTCAAGGACATGGAGTGCATTTGCTCCAGCAAAACACTTAGCACTAGCTAATATTGCTGCCAGCCTCTCTTGGGGACTTTTTTTCTTTTTTGGTTAGTTAGCTAATTTAGTAAATATTTAGAAATACATGTTTTGATAAAACAGCAACACTGGATACCATTCCCTTTTGTTCAAAATTGTTTAGAAAAATAGGCACAGTTATATCAAGATTCCTAGTTAATATTCACTGGGCCAAAGGCAAGAGATCCTAAAAGGGGTAAAAACAGGGTGGGAGGAAAAACGGGAATTTATTACAGCAGTTCAACAGTGCCTTGAAGCCTGTGTAGCTGAAGCTGTAACAGAAAGCTTGTTTCCAAATAAAAAACAGAAAGAATTCAAAAATAAGGCAGGGAAAATGAAGGTTCAAGACAGCATATCAAATGTGAACATTCAAGAGGCAACAGAAAGATGAGAAGAGGCTGCCTCTAGCACACTGCACAGAAAGCCAGGTTGTGCATGGCTGTAGGGAGACATCTCCCAGAAACATGACACCTTCTGCTGATTGCAGGCTCCTGGGTTTCCTACTCACTGGTGCTCCTTTTGCTGCACCCCCATTGTTGCTCCCACTGGTTTGCCCCCAACCCACAAGGGGCTGGTGTTCCTGCCCCAGGCCTTTATATCCAAGGGAGTCAGTAAACAATGGGAGCAGCCCAGAGGAGAGGTCTCCAGAACAAGGCAAACACAGACAGTCCGGGTCCAAAGTGCAGACTATTTTAGGAGGAAATTCCAAATTCCCACCAGTCCTTATCAGGTCTCAATATTAGAGAGGCCAGAATACAACCCAAAATGTCAACAAGGAATTGTGGTGCCCTCAAGGAAACAGAAGGCACCTGGTGGGAACAGGCATTCTGGGCTTAGCTTCTGACTACCCAGCCCAGGAACTTGCTGCATGGCTTTTTCTCCCAGGAATGAAAAAAACACAGGATGGCTTCCCAGTCCTTGCAGCTGCTGCGACTCTGCTGTGAGCAACACCCATGGTCAATTGTTAAAAATGGGTTCAGCTGTGTCCATAGGACAATTCTTCAGCCAGCCCACAGGCAGGCCCACAGGCAGGCACTGCTCAAGTGCCCTGGCAGAGGTCAGTAACTGTATAGCCTGAAATTACTTTAATTGTAGGACAATCACTTTCTAGTGTATTGCATATCTACCTATTTTAGACAGGACCAACCCCAGGGAGTCAGCTCCACTTTAAAAGGAAGGCTAAGAGCATGGTTTGCAAAGCGCACACACGGCTTCTTTGAGCCAGCTTATCAAGACGGCTCTTTACAGCAGTGTAATTTACCTTCTCACGATGCAGGTCAAAGCACGAGAAGGGATTTCCTCTTGGGTAATGGACTAGAGAGGCAATTCTGTGTTTTAAATCTCCCTTTAACCGGCCTCCACAACCAGTCCAGGCAGAATAAAGAGCAAAGGGATGGAAGTCCAGCACTTCCACACAGTGTTACACTGCATCCCCAACACGAGTGCTCCAAGGGAACGCCCAGGACAAACCCACTGCAGCTCTCCAAAGGAATTGGAAGTAATTATCCTCTCTTCTGTAAAGAGTGTTGGAATAATCCATAGGATTTGCCTCTCTGTAGATGCAACTGGGAATGCTCCATCTAGTCCTGAACATTACTGAGGGGTCTGCTCTTCTTTCACAGTGCAAGAATCTCAGAATATGAAAGGAGCCCCCCTGCCTAACAACATCCCATCATAAGCTTCTTTCCCTTAACATTTCCCATCAGGTTTCAAATCTTTGCATTCTTCCCTTCTTGACAATTACAGTTTAGTAAGATTTAAATTCTTCCACCATGGCAGGATAGGTGTCTCCTTTGAAGAGAACTGACTGAACAACTGAAAATAAAACATGACAGACCCCTGTCACATGCCACCAGACTATTTGAAAGGAGCGCCAGGTATGCTGCATTCAATAGTGTAATTTATGTGAGGCCTGGCACACCATCTCAATGTACATTACAATGTGTATACACCAAAATAACATGGAGAGCTGAAATGCATTAGGACAGCGCCTGTACCTGAATCTGCTGATTCAACTCTCAAAGCTGCATTTAGCAGCTGTACTCTTTGAGCCCTGCAGATGTCTATTTTAATCATCTGTCTTAAAATATCAGCTGGTTTTATGCCCTATTCTGAGGCTTACCATCCCTCACAGAGGCTGAGTTGATTTCTCTAGGCACTGCCATCCAATCAAAATTGCTAACAGGCAGGAAAGAGAGAATATAAGAGCAAGTTGCTTTTGTCTGTAGTTATTTCCACGCATCTTGTACAGCTTGCGGCCGAAACACCTTGGGAGGGCATAGCTGCAGAACCTGGGCCTGCCATCTGGATGAGACCAAAGGGACTCTTTCATTGGAGATCTGAAACATGGCCAATTGAGGCAAAATCCTCATCAAAAGCAGAGATTCAAGTCAACAGAGACATCCCTTATCCAAGACTTCCTCCTTCTATTCTGACTTGCTGGCTAGGAAACATGGCACTGAACAGCAGAGAAGCTGTTCCTTTTTGTGGGAAAACATCCTGCCACAGGCAAAGGGTCCTTCCTAAGCCACGCTCACAGCATCAGATCACCAGTTTCTGCACTGCCCTTTTAGGTTACTTTTTAGCAAAAACTAACAAAAAGAAATTAATAATATTGTTCCTCTCTTGAAGGCTCTTCTCCCTCTCACTGTTGTGGTGACCCACAGACTGACCATCCAATGTGTGTCATGCTCATGTAGTCTTAGTATTTTAGCTATGTTCAATGCACCTGCAATTTGTACAGACACAAGCCTAGGATCACCTGTAATCTTGTTAATTATTATAATTACAGTCATTAAGGATTTATCACAGAGCTCTCTGTCAATAGGAGCTTCCATATACACTTTCAGCCAAAGCAGCTAAGACCAGATTTCATACACAACTCTCCATGACTTCCAAAGGACGATGAGTGTGAGGTGCAGGATCTCATGGCCCTCTGCCCTACGCTCTAAACCAGGGAACTTTGCTTATCCACGGCCCATGCCTATTACTCATCATAATGAAGCCAAGGCCTTTAGCATGTCTCCTTGTGGCTGTAATGAGGAGGAAACATCTAGGAGGAAAGGAGATTGTAGCAAGTTGGGCATCAGTCTCTTCTCCAGCCTCAAGTTGCACCAGGGGAGGTGTAGATTGGATATTAGGAAAAATTTCTTCACAGAAAGGGCTGTTAAGCATTGGAACAGGCTTCTGAGGAAAGCAGTTGAGTCATTACACTCAGAAATATTTAAAAGATATGTAAACATGGTACCTGGGGACATGGTTTTCTGGCGGACTTGGGAGTGCTGGGATACCTGTTGGACTCAATGATCTTAGAGGTCTTTTCCAATCTAAACAATTCTATGAATCTGTTATCCTAAGAGGTAAAAATGCTCTCCAGGACTGTGGGCCACAGCCCAGCAGCTAGAGCTGAGAGAGGTATGAATTGTAGACTGGTGGCCCATTCCAACAACCATAAGAAGAAGCTACTCTTGGGCCTCTGACATAAGCCTGTTTCACACTTGCCCTGGCCAGAGCCGATGCCTATCTTTCACATGGCAAGAGTGGGTGAGGTGGCTGCAACCCTCGTGCTACAGTCTGCCCAAGGAGGCAGTCAGCCTTGCTCCCCAGGGCAGCAGCTGCAGGTGAGGCCAGGTGAATCATCGGCTTGACTCACAGCAATCTTTTTTGCTATAATTACAGCCTTCAGGATGGAGTCAAGGCTCTTCCCCTGGTCAGCCAGTCATTGCAGACACCAAGCCAGACCTTTGCTGGGCACTTGTGTTTAGAAGGATGGGAGGAGGCTTGCCCTCTGGAGACAACAGCCTCTCATCACAGCAAAACAGCCTGAGTGAGTTATGCATTCTCACGCGGTGTCACGCAGAATCGTCAGGCTCCTGGCATGTGCATGACTCTCCATATATCTCAGCGAGCAAACTTACAAGCAGGTTCTGAGGGCTTCTATGCTAATAACTGCTAAATAAAATTTAGCTGCTGTTTTCAATTTTCAAAGCCTGCTTTGTCAGTGAAGACCCGCAGCCTCCTAACCATGGCATGGCAAACTGCTCACAATTACTCCGCCAGCAGTTACAACACATCACATTAGGTGGTCCTATCTCGGGAGAGGAGACAGCTGATGGATGGGGAGGGGAAACTGATATAGCCTAATCATGAAGTCTCACTGCCTGCCTGAGAAATAAAGGACACCAAAATATAACTGCGTGGGAAGGACTTCTAAGAAGAATTTGTCCCAAACCATTTCTGGAAACTGATGATAACATTATTTACTCAAATACAGGAAGCTCGAGATTGCAATGAATGATGAAAGGGTGAGGGGAAGAAATATGTACTTTCCCCTCCCCCTTCCCAAAAGATAGAAGTAAAATCCCCACCAGCAAACCCATGGTTGTTAGGCTGTGCAATCAGAAGCTGATATATCCTTCTGTGTTTGTGTATGTGCACATCTCACACCCACACACTTCTGCCTGTCCTCCTTTGGACCCTAATGCTAGGGGCTCTTTGCAAAGCCAGGCACAGTATCCCACAGAGAAGGGTCCAGCTGTTGGGATCTCTCCCAGAAATCAAACACTGCCGCATTGAAGCTTTTCTGAGCTTTCAGTAGTTAATTTGGGATACCCAGAAACCCTCTCCAATGAGAAGGGATAGGAAGCGAGGGGATGTGCTTAAAAGCTTTTGTATTTATTTATTTATATATTTGTGTTCATGTTTATGTAAATTCTGAATAAATCTAGACTGAACTTTGGAAACTGATTTCTCAAGTACAGAATCCAGCTGTTTGAAATCACGAGGAATGTACATTCCCACCAGCAGTGTAAAGCCAAAATATAAAAAAGGCAAATAGCTCAGCTAGCCAAAAGAGGGGCAGAGAGGGGAATAGCTCTCACCGAATGGCCTCCTATCTCCTTGTGTTTTTATTTTTGTATTGCTGCTGCTTACTCTGAAGGGTGGGGAGAAGGGAGGGAAGGAGGGAGGAATAGATGCTGGTTGTTTTGGAATCCACTGCAAGATGAAGCATCTGCCAGCATCTACTCAAAGAGATTCCCAGCCATGGGCTCTGCTATGCTCAAATCCAGTGCAAGCAGCACAGTCCCCAGGTGTTTCACTATGCCGACTGAGTGGCTGGTCTGGATTTAACAGCATTTTATTCATCTCAGCACTGCCAATCAGCACAGCCAGTGTGAATCTGCTGGTAGACCAAAGACTGCCTGCTCATCACACTCCATGGCTCAGTGTACCCATAGAATCATAGAACCACACAGATTGTGTTGGAAGGGACTCTAAAGGCCATCTGGTCCAACTCCCCTTGGAGTGACCAAGGTAATTTTCAACTAGACCAGGTTACTCAGAGCCCCATCCAACTTGAAGACTACCAGGGATGAAGCATCTATTACCTTTCTGGTCAACCTGTTCCAGGTTCCTGTTCCTCATTGTAAAAGACTTATATCTAATCTAAATCAATCCTCTTTTAGTTTAAAAGAATTAGCACCTGTACTACCCCAAAGCCAGCTCAGCTCCTGAGGGGTCTTAGGAAAGCTAAAGGTCACAGTCATTCTGGTCTTGGCTTCATGGCATACTGACATCATTCTCAGTCCAGCTGCAGGATGCCAAGCACCAAGACAACACAAACTCACCATTTTCATTTGTTTGTCCTCAAGGCAATTCAGCTTGTTAACTTTGTTTGAAGGAGCTATGTTAGTACAGGTGTCAGCTGCAGATCCTTCTGCCAGCATCAGGCCACATCCTCAGCACAAGCTCCACATCGTGTGTTTTGTAAAATTTAATAGCAACGTCAGCATAGGCACATGCACACACCCGGTCTGTACATACATGTATGATGGGGCACTCCAGTGAGAGCTGCAGTACTGGTGACCTCTGAGGTTCAGGCTGCCACTCACTGACTTCAGGTAAGTTGTATCTGTTCCTTAGGCACAGAAATGTATAGAGCATCTCTGCAGAATAAGTTAAAGTACCTGCTACAGAGATGAGCCCTCCCTTCCCAACTATTACTTTATAAAAGGGAAAGTTAACCTTCTGAACATTCTTTCAAGTTCTAAATAAATTATCATGTTTTCAACAGCATTATCTTAGTGAAATCTGTGAATATTATAGTTATTATTACAATAAAGATTATAATAAAGGTTTTGACAATCTGCTTTGACATCTAAATGTGGAATTGGAATTATAATGCAAAAATGTCTGTTTAGGTGGGAAAAAAGCTAATGTATCCTTAGGGCACGCATGTACTTAGCCTTGCACCCTAAATGAGCCATGCAGTACATGCAAGCACACAGATTACCAGGTCTCTGGTTTTTTATAGATAATTTTTTGCACACACACAAAAATGCATTGGCACAAAGGAGTAACCAAGAGTGAAGTCAGCAATTCAGAGGTTAATTACTATTATTAAGAAAAAAATCCCACTTCAGGCACATCAACTTTAAAGCTCGTTGCAAGTGGCCCTCTAAGAGGTGGAAGCAGCAAACAGTCATAAATAGAAGCTGTTCAATCTGTGATATAATAAGTGTGATGTGATACAAAGTCTGTGATAAAATTTCATTGTAAAAGTGCCTTGCCAAACAAGAGAAGGGGCAAATCAGTTCAATGAACTCTGAGAGCCCCTAAACCCAGATGGATTTCTCATTGACGCCTAAGGTATTTTATCCCCTGGCCTGGCTCAGCTCTGGGACTCTGACAAGTACTGTGACCTGACTTACAGCATCACTTCACAAAGTAACAAGTGAGCCCTGATTCCTGCAACATTGGGACCCCAACTTCACCACTACAGAAAACTCCCTGTGTTTCTGTACAAACTCTCTGCAGCTTGTGGGTGGATACCTTCTGCCTGCATAACCCAGTTTTCTCCCCTCCTGTTTTCCAGACTGGAGCTCAAAGGGAGTAGTGCTCCCCCAAACCTCCCCTGATGGCTCTTTATCCTTCCAGCCACCAACACCATTTTCCTAGTCTTCAAGATGATCTTTGTTAGTCCTTGTTACATGAGTAGCTGTGGCTGAGCAGAGAGAGGTAAGGGTAGCACTTGTGGGTTCATACACCTTGGGGCACAAAGTGAGCGCTTCAGCTGAGCACACGAGATTTCTTCCTGCTGGTTGATGCAATTCAATGTCAAAAATCATGTATTAGTGTTTAGATGACAGATTTTTTACATTTACGATGCCTGTGTTACAATGATACCTCTCCAGAGCCCACTGGTGACTGAGTGCTGGTAATTAAAATGATTCAGATCATCCTTATTTATGCCTTTTTCCAGTGAAACTGCCTTGATGACACTTCCCTTAAATGTTTCTGCAACACCTGCCACTGCAGAGAATCGCTAAGGAATGAATTACAGCCATGATTAAGTTTCAGCTTTCAGAAAAGAAAATGCTTGAACTAAAATCCATCACCTGTTTTGATACAAATTAAAAACATTGGTTTGCTTCAGTAAGTCAAAGCTCCAAACACTGCACCCTAAATTCAAGCAGATGTTCTTTAGTCACAGCTATCTGCTATTACTTTTTCCTCGGTTCAACAACAGAGCAGTTAGCAGAAGTCATGTGAAAGGGGCTGACATTAAATAAAGAATGTCATTAATGTTATGGCTCCAAAGAAAAGTGAGATTTCTTTTATATTCGTTCATGACTGTGGCTGATAATTGCTTCCTGTCTTACACCTACACAAAATTCATGAATATAATTACAGCAGCACAGTGCTGAATTCAATCAGAAGGGAGTATTGATTTGTGTATAAATCAAAAGCCATCTCCCTCCAGTTCTATTTACATGTTAGAAAAAAAAGGACTTTTCTGAAGAAACTGCAAATCAAGAAAGGGTAGAGTATTGCAGAAAACCTCACTTGTAGATTATATGGCCAGAAGGGAATATGATAATCTAAGTATGTCTACATATGCAAACCACAGATTTCCCAAATTAATTAAGCTTTTCTCTACAGTGTATTTTTTGAAGAAAAAACATCCACTTATTTTGGTAGATTTTCAAGTGCATAATTTAATTTATATGCACATAAATTATTTCCATGTTCTGTGCAGCAGAGCCGGCTGCCAGGAACAGGAGCAGGTGCTTCTGTTCTTGGGGTGCACATCCAGGTGACTATTACTCACTGGCAAAATCAGGGATGCCAGCTAGCACTAGGGGTTGCTAACAGGAGTGGGGGGAAACAGCTGTAATTTTTTTAGCTCACTCGCTTTCTTCCCATGCCTGCTAAAGCCTCATCATGACTGGAAGACACATAATGAACTTTGCAGTAATGACAACATGAGAACGAAGGGATGCTTCTCTTCTCCATAGGCAAAACAAGACCACATCAGTCCCGCTGCTAAACATCCATCACCAAGTATTCAGCTCAAATTAACTGTCTTGGGAAAACTTGCAAGTTCTTGACTTCACCTAGGGCTACTAGCAATTAAAGCTTGTTGTTGTCAGCCGAGAAAGAATCGATCAGAACCGACGGCTGCATGGTTCTGCATGGATGGCTCTTTCTAGTGAGCCAACTAAATAATATTAAAATTGATTTTGTGAAGCATTCTTAGATGTTTTAATAAATGTATACTAACAGTCTATTTATGAGACCACAGTGTAGAAGGATTAAAGCCTGATCAGTTGTGACATGCCTTCATTTTTAAATGGGAACCTGTTTGAAGAAACACAATCTATGCAGACTATAATTACATATATTAAGTTATGCCACAATCTGCTCTGCCACCGACTATGTAAGATTAAAAACATTGCTAGGAAATGGCTAACTAATTAATCAAACTGGCTTGTTTCCCACAGCTTTCATTTGATCAATTCTACCTCAGATCTACTTTTATAGAAACAGTCAACCAAACAGAAAAAGCTAATGCAATGGAAAGTGCTTTAAGAAATCACAACAAAGAGTGCATTTTTCTTCCATTGCTTTAACTAATACGATTCAGAAATTTGAAAAAATAAAGTGTAAATATCTTATTTCCAAGTATCAAGGACAGATGATGGATGAGAGGCCCTGCCAAAGCACACCCTATACCTGAATATATACAGCACCTACCCTGTTTGCCAAGTGCCATCCTCCATAGGTAAAAACAGAGCAAGAAATACTCTAAATCTTAAGACTTAGGAAGCTGCATTGTATTAAGCACTTGTGTCACTGTGTAGAAGATACCTGAAGAGTAGCTATTGCTGGGTAACGAAGGACTTAAATCGATGGGAAAATGTTGTGGGATTTTCCTTGAAGTTTCACTTAGTAAGGCTCCTGCCAGAGTCTCCAAGACATTATTGGTGTATTCCTGTGCCTAGCAAGCAAATGACCAGCATTTGCTGTGGGGCACTTCTGAGACAAAGGTTAAGAGCATATGCTCACACATAACCTAGAAGAGTTTAACCTCTCAAAATGACATCCTGAGCTGACACCACATAGCTACCTGAGAAGATAAAAGGCAAGGGATGGCTCCTGCAGCTTTCTCAAGTGTAGCACCTCAAGAGGCACTGAGCTACAGTAACACCTCCCTCCTGAAGATGAACATGTTGTCCACTGGGGCAACATGGGGGGACAAGAGGACCACATCTTCATTTTTTCTGTACACAGAGAGCACAATAAGCAGTCTTGTTGAATCCAGTTTGATTTAAAGAATGTTAGAAACATAAAGGGGATGATAATGTAATAAAATCAACAGTTTTTCAACAAGGTTCCTAGCACAGTTTCTACAACATTTTTTGTCTGTTAATAAAGGAATGTCTAAGGAAATTAAATGTATGATCAAAGAGCTGATAAAAAAAAACCCTGCTGCCTCAGAGAGCAATGTCAAAAGATGTGCTAACCTCTAGCTTTTGGCATTGGATCTAGAATACTCATAGAGAGACGCTGGGGAAAGCATGCCTTCCCATCCCTTCCTGTGAAGCAAGAGTTTTGGGCAGATGGGTCTGGGAAGGTGATGAGGCAACATGGAAACTAAACTAGAAAATAACTTGACCCTGTAAAGTGAAAACCACTGTATATAGAACATAAAGAAGACAGTCCGTGCAAACAGAGTCATAGATATGCAAGTCCTTTCATGAAGATTTGATTTTTTTCTCCTGAATCCTCTCCAAGAGGATTCAGACAGTGAGCTTACCAAGATGCTCTGGAAATTCTCTCAATAGCATATGTGCATATTGACTTGTTTACCAGCTTGAGAAATTGGGCCCTGACTGTTCACAGCATGACAGCCTAGGTTGAAAGAAGGTGACACTCTTCTGTGTACAGAATTAGTTAATCCCCATCTGCTAGTGTGCCTACAATTCTAGTCATCTCCTGAAAAGAGACCAATAGCCAGGCAGATAATTAAAACACAAGATGTTTTAAAATGCAAAATTTTTCACTCAGGCAAGCAGCTGAAATAATTTTCGCCTCCTTTTGTCTTCTTTTCCCCAAACCTTTGGTAAATTTGTTTTCTGACAGGGATATTCACTAGACATTCATGTTCTAGGAAGCGTTTACAGAATATCTATAAAAAGCAGCTCTCAATTATACCACTGCCAATGTTGGCATATGCAGCCTACACCTTGCCAGTCAGGAGTCACTGCATGTCACACACACTCACTGAGGAAGTGGAACACAGCTGAGAAGGCCAGGAATAAAGAGAAACGTCACCAGTATGAATGGGTACAAAAGGTGTTCCAGGAAGACAGATGTATTGCATAATTTGAAGATGTCCATTAGGCCAGGTGACATCAGCAAGCCTAATCAGCAAGCAGGATCTCCAATGAATATTTTGTTGGGGAAATACTTAGGATGAACATGAGAAAAAAGCCAGCACAGGCCAGACTCTGCAGCAAGACCAGAGCCCAATATCAGACAGCCCTTGTCCCCAGCTGCTGCAGGGAGCAGCAGCAGCCACTCTTACACAAGGACACGAGAAGCCTCCTTGGCTGCAGTGTAGAATCATACTGGTATAGCAGGGCAGGCCAAGGGTCAGAGCTGGCTTGAGTCCAGCTGCCAGGGATGTGTCACTGATGATACACCTCCATGCAGGCACTCCACTGAGGACCTTGATTTTAAGCACATTTAAGATCACTTAGCATTTTAGCATGGGTTTTGCAAAATTGCATTTTCCAGCTGATGTTTCTGCAGTGATACTGGGATGGTTCCTGTTCATTTACCTGCCTATGGCCTAATTATTTGAGAAAATGTTCCTAGCAACATTACGAAGAGTGAACTTTATTCTTTGAGCACTTAACACATGGCTAAATTTGACAAAAGCCCCTTCCTAACTCCATAGTCCTTAAAAGCCTTGGAATTTGAACCATCATACCAACTAATTACTTAATATCTGTGGCCCAATTTGAAGTAATTAATGTAGTTTCACCTTCATTTATTCAAATTAGAGTTCATCCTGAGTACAGGCTATATAAAACACGAGAGACTTACAAAGATGAACTGGGCTACGAATGATCCCTGGACAATTAATTTTTGTTCAAATGCTTACTGAATTACACATGTATGCCACATAATAAATTCAATAATGTCAGAAATTTCATCTCCGTGGTAAAAGTGTCCTGACATAAGGACTGTTCATGTTCCCCAAATGCATCCATTTGTTCACAAAAGAAATCTCCAGTTACAGCTTCCCTTGGAAGCTGTCCTCCAGCACAAGAGAATTAAAATCCCTTCATTTCCAAGCGAGAAGGTTTTGTGACAAGGAAATCTGGAAAGAAAAGGAAAAATTCTTATCTATTTTTTTTTTGTTGTTGTTGTTGCTTGTAAAATCTAATAGTTACTATATAGTAACCACCATATGAGCATTGAGAAATGGTAATACTGTTCTTTTGTCTCTTTTTTTATAAACCTGCTTTCCCACGTGAGATTGATGTATGCAGACAATCATTCACAGTGTCCACAGGAGACCTGGTATGTGATTGAGGACATCAGGGTGAATGGGAGAAGTCGCCTGTGAACACTACAGTCCTGCTTTAAGCAAAACATCCCAAAATATGACCCAAGAACATCAAGGGCAAAGTCCCTTTACCTCTCTCTGCCTCAGCATTCCTGCCACTCTGGGTCTCACAACACAATGATCAAATTTGATTATTTGATTTGTTCATCAAAGGGCTGGAACACCTCCCTTATGAGGACAAGCTGAGAGAGTTGAGGCTGTTCAGCCTGGAGAAAAGAAAGTTTGGAGGAGATCTTATTGCACCCTCCAGAACCTGAAGAGGGCTAAAAGAGAGTTGAAGAGGGACTTTTTACAAGGGCCTGCAATGAGAGAGGACAAGAGGGGTGGCCTTAAAGTGAAAGTGGGCAGGTTTAGATTAGCTTTTAGGAAGAAATTCTTTCCTGTGATGGTGGTAAGGCACCAGAAGCAGTTACCCAGAGCAGTTGTGGGTGCCCCATCCCTGGAAGTGTTCAAGGCCAGGCTGAATGGGACTTTGAGCAACCGGTCTACTAGGAAGTGTCCCTGCCTATGGCAGAGGGGCTGGAACTTAAGGTCTTTAAGGTCCCTTACAACACATTCTATGATGATTCAACGAATATCATTAAGTTCCACCCTTCAGCTGGAATCATCATGAGAGCAGGACAAAGCCCTTTGTTAATACACTCTTTCCACACCTAACTACCCAGTGCTGAGCCACCTGAAGTAAGTGGCTTGAAGGGGTTATTCTCCAAATCTGTGGGAACTTGATTCAGAGGAATCCTCTCCCTTAACTATCCCTTACCTCTCTTCCTCACACACAGTCACGGGAATCTGATTCCGCATGGGCACTGTCCTCTCTGGAGAGGTTCAAGATGGAGATGGAGGCAGGCAAGGAAAGCAGCTCTCACAAGCTCCTGGCAATATTACTGCAATCTGCAGGAAATTCCATAGAGCTGTGGAAAGAGACTGGGAATCAGTAGGAATCCTTGTCTACAAGACAGGCGACCCAGAGGCTCTGTGAGACTGAGGATAATACACAGGAGGGAGCATGGGGAGAGAATACAGATGGGTTTTGTGAAACTGTCCTCTGCTATTTAACAACCACTGCTAAACACTCTCTGTTTAAAATGTCCTTAAACTGGAAACTGTGTATAAAATGTAGCCTGAGGGCTGCTCTTCAGTTTGCCTTGTAACACTAATCTGCTATCAAGTCAAGGAAAATATGTAAAACAGATTTTACAACAAGGCAGGTAACGGCTCCCCCAGCCTCCTGTTCAGGTGGGAAAACTGGATAAGAGACATACTGGTGGGCCCAGGCAGGTGCTCCAGGCCAGACTGGGTTTCCCTCTCAGTGCTGTGGGGTAGGGCTTGTGCCCAACAGTGGCTCTGCCACAGGAGAGGGGCACATCCTGGCCTCCTGACCCACAAGGGGGTGAGCCTCCAGGGCAGCCAGGTTTCAGCATTCAGACGTGAGGAGGAGCACAAAGAAGCCATTTATGCTGCTGCAATTGCAACATTAGATTTCAGTTTTATTCCCAAACATGAGCTGAGCTCTCAGTCATAGACAGGCTTTTTAATCAGCCCTGGCAGAGATGAAAAGCCCGAGAAAGAGAAGCAGTGTCTGTGCAAGAACAGCTCATTTATATTAAATAATTATCCTGAAGGAGAGAAACAGCATGGGAGTTAATTTTTTTAATTATAAAGGAATAATTGCAGTCTGGAGGAGCATATAGAGTCCTAGCTTTCCCTGCAAGTTACCTATTTGTAGTAAAACCCAAACAGTAGGTCTGAGAGATAAGAAATATCTGTTTGTTATTATTTTGAAAACAGGGTATTGTATGAGAAGAAAGACCGGGAAATACTTCTGCAATCTCAAAAGGCTGCTGCTTTTATAATATCTCCTCTGCACAGTGGGATAGAAAATAAGTATCGTGAACATAAATGCTAAAAATACAAGAGCTGACACAGAAACACATTCTGTAATCTGTTAGGAATGACTCTGTCAATGAATGTCTGTGTGTGTGTGTTGTATGAATACAGCATTCTCGTACAGGGGTATCTGACTGCACAAACTGCTTGTGTAACCTGCTACGTGCTTCCTCTTCTTTGATATTGCTTATTTAATAGCAAAGAGAAAGGATTCAACTCCAATATTTCCCCATAAAAATTACTTTGGAGATGAGATGAATAAAAATAATAATAGTACCAACTCCCCAAATTAGGAACGTTTGTTTTTTTTTTCTCATTGCCAGAAATTTATGATAGGGGCTGCAATCTCTTCTGGTCTTTTTGGATTACTTCCCTGGAGCTGAAGTCCTGAGCCTCCTGGCACACAGCACAAGAGCACCATTTTTTGGAACATGAGCATTCCACTGCAGGCTCTATTGCTTCCACCAAGGAAAGTGCCAAAATCTGTGAGATCCTGCCTGTTCCTCCTGCAGAATCAGGGCAGTGCTCAGCAATTCACTGCTGCTCCTCAGCACAGGGCAGTGAGCACACCTTGGCTTTACACGGGGAGCTCCTGGGCCAGCCTGGGAGATGACCAGCAGTACATTCAGTAACCACATGAAGGTGGCAGGAGAGATGGAGTTCCTGTGCTCCCTGACGACTTGAGCAGTTACTCTACAGCACATCCCCGGCCATGCTGTGTGCCTCAGGGCCACCAGTGGGGACCTACAGGCACAGCAACCTGCAGCACCTCAGGGTGCCCTGCTCTCTCAAGCCTCTCTCCTCCCTGGGCTGTAAAAGCTACAGGTGCCATATTTCTGCTCTGAAAGGGTCTTCCTCCTGATTTTATCCACTGCTTCTTACTGTGTCTTCTCATCCTTGATTAAAGACCTGCTTGCTAAATGTACCTCCAGCAATGGTGACAGCTTAAAATTTGAAAAATATTATTTCACTTTGAAAAGAGAGAGAAGTGCAGTCATAGGGGAGGGTGGTAGAAGCGAGGGGCTGGAGAGAACAGGCATGGCAATGGCCACTGGTGGGATAGGGCAAGAAAGGAGTCCCACAGCCAGGAGGATGGGCAAAGAAACAAGGCTGGATCTCCCCCTGAGAGCACATGACAGATGCTGCTTTGGACCTTAGCTTTGCCCCATCACCAGCACCAAGTGAAGGTATAGTTTATCAATCCACTTAGCCTGACTTAATTTTTACACTTGTAAAAAATCTGAAATATTGGTTTCTATCTGTAAGCAAAAGCAGGCTGTGAGCTGACAGTTAGATACCATCTTCCTGTGATGATCAAAATTATTGCTGCCGAGTTCATAGCAAATTTAATTAATACAGAGATTTTGTGCTGCATACTATTGCAGAAATATATATAGAAAAATAACAATCTATACAATTATATAATAAAATTAACTACATTAATTCCTCCATATGCCAATTCTAAAATTTTCTTGCTGTCTTAAATTCCCAGTAAATCTCCTTTTCAGGCCCCGCAAGCTACTACATTTGAAAATTTAAAAGCTTACAATAGCAGATGTACAAATCAGACTGTAGTGTTCATCTATACAAATGTCACTGGAATGTGACTATCAGGAACACTGATTTACTTTTACAGCTCTAGAAAACGGATTCGGTGTCATGAACTGTGTCAAGTACCCAAGACAGCATAGCAAAAGTTAATGTGCATAATACATTAAGCTAATGGGATTCAGTCAAGAGTGAATATGTCTCTTTGGGCTAAGAAAGCATCAAGTCTGTTCACGTCCTCTGAATGCTCTGCAGCCTGCTGAGTGCTTCTGCTATGGACACGAATGTGAAACCAGAGCAGGAGAGGAAAAGACACAGGATGTATCTGAGAGAACAGGGATGAAAAGATGTCAAGGAACACTGAAAAAGACCAATTCTCTTCAGCTGGGGAAAAAAAAAAAGGAAATAAACCCCAAAAGTTTCCTTCATATATCTATTTTGAACCAAATTCAACCTTGAAAGGCTGACCACTGCCTCAAAAGAATATACTCAAAATGGCCTTGGTTAAGGACAAGAGAATTTAAAACAGCAAACTTATTTTTGATAAACATGGGTGAAAAAATACTTCCCTCTACTCTAGACAGATAACTTCTTCCCATCTCTAGCATGCCATGAAAATTAATAGGGGAATAAGTTCATAGAAAAAGACTGAAAAATAAATCTGAATAGTAAAGATAAATACCATTGATTTAAAGGATTCTATTTTAACCTCAATTTGTACTATTTCCATAGTTTAATAGAAAGAGCACCACCAACACAACCACCTCCCCAACCCTTAGCCAAGGCTTCTAACAGGCTCTTCCTTGGCTCTTCCTATAAGGAAGCAAGGAAGGAGGAACTTACCTTTCCTCACAGGCAGCAGATGAGGCAGGTTCTCAAGCCTGCAGAAAAGTCCAGAGCACAGTCAAGAGTTTCTCCTGCAAACTCTCTGCTTGCAACAACTGAATCAGCACTTGTCTTCAAACATCTACACATCATTTTTTTGGGTCAGCTCTTAACACTAGAGCTTATCAGCTGTTTCATATGTTAATACAAAAATATGTTTCCTCTATGGCTTGGCTTAAAACTTTCTTTTAAGGCAATGTATTTTATTTCATTTCATGACTTCAGGATTTTCTATTATTCTCAAAGAAACTGAATTTGAAAAGCTGAGGAAATTCTTCTCCATAAGGCGTGAGATAAACCTTGGGTAAAACTCTCAGCAGAGAATATTCATTTAAATATTAGTAGGGCTTCTATATGTCCGTGTTTGTATGCAGGTGCCTAAGCTCACCATGTCTTCAGTTCCAGCTCCTTGCATTCACATTCCTCCTTCTGGGGATCTCCTGTTTGTCTTGTCCACGCCCCACCAGCCCACTCAGATATGCCTCTGCTTACCCCTCTCTGGCTGCCAGCCTGACCTCAGGCACTTGGACCTCTCCTGTGCCATCCTACGTGCTGCAGCCTTTCAGGAAAGGTTTTGTCACATGGTACCATCACAAAGACATGTAGGATACACAGGACAGGAGAGTATCCTCAGGCACACTGGATTCACTTTTACATGAGACTCACAAATAACACAACGAAAACTGCGCAGTATTTTCCAGTGGACAGAGATATTTAATGGGCAGTGTTTTCCTGAGTACAAAAAAAGCCAGAATAAATTAAAATATGATAATAACTCTAAGCTAAACACAAACTGGTCATTTGCCTGCAATGCAGTTGTATATTTATATGCTTAAATATGGGTGTAAAATAGTTGTCAGAAAATTAGTTTTCTCTGGAAGACGTGACACATAATCAGTGACCTCTTCAAGAACTCAGAAAAAGCTTAAAAGATGATAGATCTAGCTTTGTGATCTAGCAGCCAAATTCTAGTCACATTTTAGGGGAAGATGGTGGTATCTGAACTGAGACAAGCTATGAAATATTCAAAATACTTGGAAGATTTCAGCAGTAAAGCTGCCTTGTCAGCAGAGGATATTAAATCATAAAGGTCCAGATTATGCTGCACAAAGTCTTGTCCTGGAAGAAGATCCACAGAAATAAATTAAAGGAAAGTAACAGGACTATTCAAAGGCTTCATTGTTTTTCACCAGAAGGATGTCAAAATCTGGTCGCTAATAAAGTTGATTTAATTCCTTCTCCTTATTCCTGAGATTATTTGCAAAATTATAATCAATCACACAGGCCAGTATTCAATTAAAACTCCAGTACTGAGCTAATACAAATACAGGTCATGACCTGAATGGCATCAAAATCTGAAACAAGAGAAGAAATGAACTGTGGTGAATTAGACCATCATCTAAACAAAACCTGGGCAGAAAAGGTAACCCCCAGTGCAAGGTGGGTGCAGGAGAAAGCACCCAGGTGTGTTGGCAGGACTGGGTAAGTTCTTGCCACTGGACTTGGGTGAGCAGCTCTGCATTCAGAGGCAGGCTACCCATCATCATGGTTCAGTCCCTACTGAATCCCTGAATTAAATTCAATCCTTATTACGGGTGGTCGTGCACAAATAAAACCCAGCTGAAAGACAGCAAGTAGCAGACCTTTCCTGGAAACAAATAACATCCTATTTTAGCGGACCATCGTTGAGACTAATGCCTGATGTACAAGGAAATGAGCATGAGATAACACTTTCAAAATAGGCCGTGACACTTCTGCCGCTTGGGGCCCGTGGTATTCTGATGAGTAATGTCCGTCCTTATCAAGGCGCCGTGTGATCCGTGCGCAGGAGCCCGCAGGGCCCCAGTGCCAGCGGCGGAGCCGCGCCCGCCCCGTCACAGCCACCGCCGCTGGTGGCCCTGCGCGGCTGCCCCCACCAGAGCGGTGTCCCTCTCCAGAGGGTGTGTCCTCACAGCACCGCTACTGCTGGTGCCCGCACAGAATCCACGAGGGCATTCTCGTGCTAATTAAAACCCTCTTCCTCTGGAGACGCATCAGCTCTCCCGCATTGCCGGGACGGCCAAGCACGCAGTATGAGTTGCTGCCGAGAGAGAAGTCACCGACCAGAGCCTGCGGAGAAGGGGAGCACAACTGGAAGGGTGGAAGCCACATCCAGCAGGATTTTGTTGTCCTTGCACTGATAAACTGCCTGAAAGGTCTGGCACCAAACCCAGCTGGCCTCAGATGAAATATGTCTTCATGGAAGGCAGAGCGATGCCAAAATACTCATAGCAGCCCACATTCCATGCCATGAGTGGGAAAAAATTCAAGATATGAGTAAAATTATGGCATCTTCCGACTAGAAAGACATTATTCGTGTTTTCAGTGCCACAGTATACATGTTCTATTGGCAAATTTTACAGTAGCAATAGCAAAATTTTTGGCTCAAAAAAATTTAATAGCTTACATCAAAATAATTATTTATTTTCTTATTCATTTCTCTAGATAGATAATACACATCAGGAAAAGTATCAACATCTTTTTTTCTAAAAAAACCCCAATTTTTCCTCACTCAATCCTAGCCTTTTCTTCTCCCATTTCCCTATGGTCACAATAAAAAAAGATTAATGTGGAAAGTAAGGAAAATCAGATAATGTATCTAAATGGATGGAGAACTGCTCAGACCCTTTCACAGCTCAGTCGGGATTTTGGAGTAGGGTGGAGGGGGATGGAAACAGCTCGGTCCAGGTTACTTGTGTCACATTATGCTCAAGAATTATTACTTCTTACTTGAACACAGTTACTAGGTAAAAGGAATTTCAGGGTATACCCACAGCCTTTACAACCATATACTGTTCTTCATGAATCATTTCCTCTGAAGTTAAGGAGATGAGGTACACAATCGTATCATTGCACACGCTTGTATAAAAGGTACAAAAGGCCTTTTCTTTAAAAGTTAATAGCAGGAGAATGAAATAATCTCTTCTTTTTTTACAAGAGAATAGTTTCATTGTTCTGCCCACATACTTTATTTGTTGATCTGACATCTGTAATAGTGAAGTGGAAGAGGAAAGGGAAGCGGATGAAAGAAATAAGTGAATTAAAATATTTGGGATAAGCTTTTGGAGAACACTATACGACTATGCTTGAGTAAACTTGACGTGATCTAAGTAATAGCACAAACAATCAAACGCTGAAGGAAAAAGTCCACTCTGATCTGGTTGCAAACATTGACCTCTCTCATACCATCACCCATCCTACAGTGTTATTCTAATTTGCTTCTAAGGTTGTTCCCTGAAGACCTATTTCTCCTTTGTGAGTAGACAAAGTTTCCACTGCTGCCTCTGAGAGCTGTTTTTTACTATAATGTGTTTGTTTCTGACAGCAGCTCCTTGTGCTGAGTTAACTCCTTCAACTTAAATTTGGTTCCTCAGTTTTAGATGCCCCATGGGGTTCACACCATACTGCTGTGGATGGTGCGGAAAATATCAACTCCTTGGCAGGGCTAGGGAGTCTTGTCCTTATCTCCAACCCAGAGTCCCGGCGAGGAGCAGCCCCATGGCCTTGCAAGGCATGAGCCAAAATGTGGGTGGAGGGAGTCTTTACACCTTCACTTCTGCCAGAGAACACCAACGCTGGCATCTCCAAGCCACCACAGCCAGGGGTTGAGCACCCTCTGTTGCGGTGCACATTTTGAGTTTTCTACAGTTCTGTATGTTTTGTTATATGTTTGTAATGGTTTGTTCCTACACCTCCATCCCCAAACCCCCCAATGGTGTTTCCCTTGTGATAGGCCTTGTCAATCACCTTGTAAGATCTGGAAGATTCTGGGGAAAAAGCCCTAGGATTTGACAAGGTACCCTGGTACCACCTTCTTTCATTGTTCTGTTAAGTTTCCCCGTTCTGGGTCACATCCCCCCTCCCCTGGGATTGGTTTTAAGTTTTCCCCTGCTCAGTGTATGCCCCCTGTACTTAAGGTGAGGACAGAGAGGCCAGCTCCTCACTTTTTGCACATGGGAGGTAACCGGGAGGAATAAAGCCAGGTGAAACCCAAGCAGGGTCCACTCTTTCTTCAAGCTGTCGACCACGCTTCAGCCTGAGGTTCAGACCCACCAAGCCTTCCTTATATAGTTGTCAGAGAGCGAGCTAGCCGGTGAAGCAGCTCCGAGATGCAACAACCCTCCTTCAGGGGAATAACTCATTAGAATGGGGCTGTCTGGAGGGCTAGCAGCCACCTGACTTGGTGACCCTACTGCTGTCACCAGGCAGTGGAATCTGTGCTGGAGAGGAGGAGGAGACTGAACTGCATAGAAAAAAACATACCCCAAGACTTGCAAAGTTCTGCTGATAGAGGCAACAGTCCTTGCACTCCTTCCTTGTGCCACAGACTTGTTGCTGAACCAACAAGATTTAGGACCTTGAATAGCAAGTTATAAGAGTTTGGCACTGCGTAAGGAAGCCCCACAAATTTTGCCAATATTCCTCAGCAATGTTTCTGCTTGTTAAATATTTTCTGGGTGTAATGAGAAGGATAGGTTAATTACCATGTACATTTTTATGTGGACCAGCTGTCTACTCTGTCTGCTGTCAGAAATGAAAAGTCCTCTGGGAATCCCTCTGAGAAAACACATTTTGTCTTCTAGGAATAGAATGGTTTTCTTTTAATATCCCCTTCAACTGTAACTCATTTAGCTTATAAATCTTTATAAATCTTGACAACAGATTCTGGCCAGTGATGTACTGTTTTCTTACCCTAAGCCTTTTTTTTTTCTCTCCTTCCTCCTTGGATAACTTATACTCTGTGTTTAATGTGAGACACAGCTGTTTCTGCCAGCAGGAGTTCACATTCTAAAAATCACCAAGCCTTATGCAACAGGTGTTCTACCAACCCACTGTGATAACATTTTCTTCATGCAATGAAACAATATACTGGGCTGTGATAAAAAAATAAATCAAAATAAAAGAAGAAAAAAATTGCTGGCTGCAATAAGACTTGGCACAACTTCAGCTTAAGAGCTGAGTTTTTCTTTTTGTCTTACAGGAAACCTAAATAGGTTCCATATAAGTGAATGGGTGAAAATAGGCAGGTAGAACATAAGTAAAGGATTGACAACCATGGGAAAAGGCTTAGTAGCAGGAAGATAATTGGGAAGAACCTTCTTTTAAATATATGTACCAGTTGCCCCAATGCCACTTCATTGAATAGTCTGGGTACACTTATCAAGCAACAGAAACAAGGCCACGGACCAATCCATTTCAACCTCTTGCAATTTTCAGTCCCATAATGTTTTTCCCGTCCATGATATGTAGAGTCCTGTGTAGAAACTTTTAAGTCTAGCAGCCTTTGCTTTTTTCTTGTAGTACCATTTTGAAGATCCTTCAGTTACCCATAGAACACGAGTTTAAAACCACTGCTTGAGTCAAACAAGCCTCATGGCTGATAGAAGCTCCTCACATCCCCAAAAAGGATAAATAATTTTATTTAAAATATATGCTGTGTGTGTACAGTATATATAATGTCATTATATTTAGACATATGATACATAATATTATAGCAAAAATACCCCTGCTGCCAGGTGGTTGCAGAGAGAGGAGAACTTTAAGTGTTTTATTCAGTGCCATAAAAAAGCATTTAAAATTTCATTCAGTATGTGTGTGAGAGACAGAATGACACTTGGTATTGGAGCTTTCGAATGGATCAGATTAACTGTCCCTCAGGAGACAGAGTTATGAGCTCAGGAAATGCTTGAGCACTTATCTACGTGCTTTCTTCTGACAATGTGTTAGGAGGCAGAAAGAAAAGGGGACAGCAAGAAAAGCAACAAATTTACAGGGGAAATACACAGTACAGAAAACAGCACTCGAGATCTGGGAGTGGGATCCTGCTCCTCCCACCTAAAACAAAGATGGATTTGATAGCTCAAAACCCTTTGCAAGGAGGATTTTCATGTGGGTACATCTACCCAGCTCCTGCCTCTCCCCAAGGCCAAGTGTTTGAATGGCTTTAATTCACACTCAGGAGTAAGACCTGAGAGCTGTGTGGTTTTAAAGATAGGTGGAGCATTTCACCCTGCCTTATCTAAATAGGTTTATGATGAGAAACTTCAAGCAAAGAAAGAACATAAACCAAAAAAGAAAGTTGAAAAAAACCCTGTCATTGGCTTACACGCACATGGTGGATCCACCCATCAGTGATAATACAGAATAGATAAGACAATAATGATCATGACCATACATATGTCTCCTCAATGCTAGTAATATATTTGAAGTACAAAGTCTTGAATACTTTGTTTAAATCAGAGGATTCACTATCAAGGCATGTAAAGAAAAATGTGCCAAATAGCTCTGACTAGGGCAAAAATGAAGGATTTTTGAAGTACAGGCAATTCATGTTACTGTCTTGTGGATACCCAATGGAAGACTGTAGTGCCAAAAGACTGAGCACAGTCCAACCTGGAAAAGCACTGTGCAACTTCAAAATTATCTCATATCCCTTCCTTGATTACAGCAGATCAGTCAGTAAGACAAATCTGCCGCCTTTCAGTAGGCACAAAAGAAGCAAAAACCTCCAAGGGTTACTGTGTACCTGAACAACAATATCAATAAGCTCCTGAGGGAAATGAAAAGAGCCAGCCAAATGCTGACTGTGAGGATTTAAAAGTCTGCTGAAACATGTGTTTCACATTCAGGCCTTTCCTGTGAATTAGCTAGCTGTTCTGAGGGTATTGAAGATACATGAGAAAGATTTCAAGTCCTAAACTGAAGGGAGGGATTATATCTGTTAATGCTGTTCCAAAATGCCCTGAATCCCTGAGGATGAACAATACCTGCCCACATATGTGACAATTACTGTTGCAATTTGGGATTGACAATTGACAATTACTGTGCCTCTTTGCTAATCATGGTGCAGCCATCAGCACTAAAAGCATTCAGCACTGCACATTGCATTATTAAGACATTTGTGTTCCTGTGGTGATCAGAGGTGGCTATGGATTGCTTTCAGAGAAACTGATTGGGCCTTTGGATGTGTGAAATGTTGAGACTTCATGCTGCCAGTGTCAGTCACAACCAGCATGGTGGCAGCAAGACCAGCTCTGCTGCCCGAGCCACAGTGGCATCACTTGCAGGAGGCCACAGGTGGGTGGTTCATTTTGTGATTTCTGTTCTTAAATAAAGCCTTCATTCCCACTACATGGTCAGACTCTCTGGAGGCTGCCACAAGCAGGGTTGGAATGCAAACAGCCCATCACCCTGCCAAGACTGCCAGCAGCCACACTCCCCCTGTGGCCATGCTGGGTCGGTGGGCACTGTCCCTGCACAGGGATGTGCTGCAGAAGATGCCCAGCCAAGCCCCGCTGCAGTGGGAAGGCCATGAGGCACAAGCACAACTGTTCCCTGGCAGCCTCCAGCAGCACCAGCTGACAAGGCAGGCAGGATGCCCAAGCAGGTTCAGCTCACAGCATCCCATCAGTAGCAGTGCAGACCCTCAGCTGCCAGGGTCCTCCCCCTGCCTGAGAGCCCTCAAGATCACTGTAAATGGAAGCTCTTTGGCCAAAGATAAGTTATTCCTGCAAGGAATGTATTCCTGCACAGGGCAGCCAGAGGTTTCCCTTACACTCAGTGCAGCAAGCACCATGCTTGGAAGCAGCTTGGCAGGAGGTCTGAGCCTCCCAGCCCTTCCAGACCTCAGACCCAGCCCTCCCGTGGCCTACCTTTTCTGCTCTCAGAGAGCGAGCACACCATGTGTTATCCCTTTGTAACTCATCTCCCTTTTAATTAGATTTCCTGTCTTCAGCTAACAGTTATTGCTGTAGGGCCATGGCTGGATGGCAGCAGGGAAAAAGGCCAAGCAGAAAGTCCCATGTGGCTCCAGGATGATGGTCAGATGGATGTCCTGTCAGGGAAACAGCTGGGAATATTATTTGAAAATGGCTCACCCAGGAACCACCACCAGCTGACATGCTCCCCCCTTCTACTTTTAGCCCCTCAAACCTCTGCCCTCTGACTGGACAAGCAGGGAGGTATTGATTGCAGTTTCTGCAGGAGCACTGGGTGGGGATGGATGAACATGCTTCCCTCTCAGATGTCTGACAGCCAAGAGAGACCAGGCATCTGCAACAGGGACAGTTCTGGGACTGGCCGGGCTCTCTTCTGCCAAGTGTCTGGACCTTGATGAACACTGGAGAAAACAGAGCCCTGCTGTCTCCACCTGTCCTGGCACTGGCAGCCCCACATGTGCCAAGACAAAAGGGCATGCTGGAAAACTCTAAAGGATCTGGTGAAGAAGGAGCCTGACTCACCACTGCAGCTCCTAATAGTCCTAATGGCAGCAACAGAGAGCATGGGGGAAACAGGGCAGCGAAAATAAATAGCTCTACTCTGAAGGAAGTTCTGAACATTTTAGAGCTTGCAGCTGGGCAGCTCTTCTGTAAAACATTTTAATACAGGGAAATAAATGTTTTCCCTGGAAGTCTGCACTAAAACTGGATCTCTTGAGTGAGAGGATGCATCCTTTGGGCGGTAATTTGATGATGCTATTTCAAAAGTGTTGAGGTGGATCATGCACAACTTCTCTCAGCATCCCAGTCATCTTAGTTTTTATGCTCTGCATTGTGGGAATGGGCTCGTTCCATGTTTTTGCAGCTCATAACACAGCAGTACTACACTGGCTTCTCAATGCTAATACTAAGACAAAACCCTGCAGCAGAATCACTTCTGCACTAACATGGAAACCTCATTACAAGGGGTAATCAATCCAGCCTCAGCTACTCTGTTTTATCAGGTAACTTCCCTTTGGGAAACCTCTCCCTCTCCATAACAAACAGGGATTTCAAACACAAGTCCATTTTCATAACAGAGGAATGCATGATAGGCTCCCCTCTGCCTTTTTGCCATGTGATAATTGATTAGCCATGGGGCAGTCATATATTTGAGTCCTTGCAATACTTCTGGAAGAAGCAAGATTTCTCATAGTCATGGTAGATGATACCTACAGAGCCTACAGTTTTAAGTAACGAAAGATATTTCTGAAGACTGAGGATATGAAATGATGATGGTAACTTGGCTGCAATGCTCAAGGGTCACTAAGGATCTGAAGGCCTTTTGCTCAGAGATCATTGCCTCTCCAGGCTGCTCTTCCATGACTCACTCCGCAAACCAACCTCATTGCCACAGCCAGGAGGAAATGATTCATAAACACTGACCTTTCCCCTTGCCACCCCTGCAAAATGAGGTCTGTGTATAAGCACTCACAGAGCTGGAGCCATGGGAATTACAACTAGATAAACCATCCACTGACGGCAACATCACGCAACCACTTCCTTGCCTGTGCTAATGGTGGAGATGTTTGCTGTGAGCCAGGCACACTCACAGGAGAACATAACTGGGGCAAAACAGACAAATTAGGCAAGGAGAAGGTGACTCAGAATAGGGGAGGTTGAAAAGGAATGGTCAGAGCTGGATTTTCATCCCTTGGTCTCCTCTGCAGATATGTGAAGTCAGTGCCTCATAGGAAAATAGACAGAGCTAATAAAACTGATATCCTTTATGCCACACACAGTCTATGGGATTCACAGCGTCAAGTCAGCATTCATTAAAGAATAATATTGTTTTGTTATTATTTGAAACTTCCTTAGGACACAGGATGCCCAGCCTTGGGTTTGCAGCCTGTCATCGACATGCTGCACAATCAGGAGGTGATGAGGGGTTGGGACCCAAAGCACTCTAAGCTCAAGCTCCTGTCTCAGGAGTGGGTACAGCAGATGGGAGGAAAATGCAGGAGGGAAGGATGGATACCTCTGTCTCCCTTGTGAACCATCCTCATCACCTAAGAGGTCTTCCCCACTTCTAGGCAGACCTCTCATTGAAACTTCCCAGTTTAAGCATCCCAAAATTTATTTCAGTCCAAATACAAAGACAGCCAAAAGGATCAAGGCTTTTCAATTCTTTATCACACTGTTTTGGGCTCCAGCTCTGTTCAGCAGAGCAGTATTGCCAGGTCTTGCAGCATACCTCATACATCTATCACCAGACATGCCTAATTAAACTAGCAGGAATGTCACCAGGACCTGGTAAAAGAGACTTGCTCCTTAAAGTCCATACTTCTGTGAGGAGTTGCCATAGAGGAGGACAGTAATGGCAAACTGTTCACTCTCCTTTAGTGAGAGTTGCCTCTAATGATATGGCATCTAGGTACAAGATGCTCTTCATGTACCAGCTATAACAGAACCTCCACTTTTGGACACAGTGAGTGTGGGCAGAGGGTATAACAGCCAATGTGTACTCACAGGGAAAGCTGCAGTCTTTAGAGGTGGGACTTTCCTTCAAGTTGAATCATTAGGGTGGCCCCAGCTGCAGCACATAGCTGTGGCCAGCCTGCAGTGGGGTTGGCAGCCAGTCCCCAGTGTGGCAGGCTGCTGTGGGCACCGCTGTGCTGGAATTTGGGTGGCAGCCCCCCAGCATTGCCCTGGCTTGCCCCCAGGCAGCCAGCTCCCTGAGCAACCAGTCCTACAGATGACAGCATGAGGGCATGGACTTGCAGCCAGGGTAGGACATGTAGGACCATGCAAAGGCAGATTAAGGACCAGCTTCTGCTCCCAGCAAGAATTTGTGACGAATTTGGACTTCCATGTTTTTCCCCCCAGCAGTGACAATGTTTTTTGCAAAGGAGGCAGCAGCTGTGAATCCAGCCCAAGTGTGGGGTGCACAGGGTGCTGGCTGCCCAGGAGCAGGCAGCTGCCTGGCAGAACATCCTCAGGTAGCTGTGCAGGTGGGACAGTGGCACCTCCTCCTTGGCCCTCCTCCATGGCAAGCACTCCCTCTGCACAGCTTTCCTCGCAGGCTGCATGGGACAGTGTGTCAGGGCTTGCAGGCAGACTCAGTGATAGCATAAATACAACTCTGCTCAGAGGCAGGGCGAGCAACACAGAAGACAGCTCAGGAATT
The DNA here is from genome assembly GCA_008694505.1 of Cyanoderma ruficeps. Lineage (NCBI taxonomy): Eukaryota > Metazoa > Chordata > Aves > Passeriformes > Timaliidae > Cyanoderma > Cyanoderma ruficeps. The sequence goes on from VZDJ01004378.1 coordinate 19,457,670, forward strand.
ATTTATGCTGCACAGAGAAAAGAATTATTAGGCAGCTGTTGGCAAGCAGGTAGAGGTACCAAGATAAGCCAGGCTTCGTGGTTTAAGAGTTCTTGGGGAACCAGGGACCAAGAGCAGCATTTCAGCTACTTGGTGCCATATAGGCCCATCTCTGCCAGTATGACAGAGGTTTACCTTCCTCTCTGATGTCCTCAAAGCACGTTCTCAACTGCAGCATCCCGCAGAGAAATGTAAGTAAAGAGCAAGATAGCAAACTTTCATCATTATTGAACAATACCTATTTTGTTGCCACTGACAAATTTTGAATTCCCAGAGACAATTGGGAAAGTGGAACTGTGTTGAAATGGTTGCTGAAGACTTGGACCCAGGCCGGTTGTCCCTTCAATGGTGCACAACTGGGTACCATTTGCCAATGAAGCTCTTTCTTCATTATATAAACAAGCAGTGGAGCTTCTTCTGGGACCAACAGGACTCATTTCTCAGAAATCATCCTATCAAAGGGTGAATACCCGAATATCTGGTACTTTTGCCTCTTGGTGCCTTCCTCTCTTCCCAACGACTGAGTAGCTAAAGCAAACTATGACAAATGCAACTGATTTTTTTAATGTCTTTTTCATATCAAATATAAATTGAACAGGATCCCAAGCTTCCCATTTTGATTGCAGATTTCCTAAAGGGGCAAGTCCTTCAGTGAAGCCAGTGAAATTCTGTCACAGAGTTCAGCAGTGCCATAATTACACCTCTAGAGTTTTATTCTTTATTTTTCTGAGCCCCATTCACTTTAGCTGTTCTAAATTTTTGGGAAGGTTTAATCACTGCTGTTAGCATGGCAAAGGTGGCTGCACCAGAAACATGTTCATCTGGGGTCAAAGGGATCTCAGTGGGTGGTGCCTATCTGAGGAAAGCCAAGTCTGGTCTTCACTATAGCTTCCACCAGTGTGTTTTGAAGTCTCTCAGAAAGGCTCCCTCAGATAGGGACATTATCTGATTACAAGGGAGGGGCAGGGAGAAGCCTTGGTGTCCCATATCCTCAAGACCTTTCATGGAGCTGCTGTGTTTGAGGTCACTGTTTCTTAAGTCATTTCACTAATGTGTCACTCCCACCAAAGGACCGAGGCTCTCCCTGTGCCCCTGGGCAATGCTTAGGCTGAAGGGCAAATGTTCAAGTATGGTGTGTCCTTCCCTTAGGGCCAGCCTCAGATCAAATTGCCAAGGAGGTAAAGCTGTAAGTCAGAGGAGGGGGGCGTGAGTTATGCAGCCCCCTCCACCATCCACTTTCCATCAACACGCCAGCAAAAATTCCATCCTCTGCAGAATAGCCTTGCAGTGTGCCAGGGGGCCAGAGAGGAGGCATCTCGATGTGTCTGTCAGGGGCTCACCTCTGTGGGCAGCTGGGCTCTGGCACCTGCTGTGGAGCTGTCTGTGTTCCAGCATGCCCATGAGCGGCCCTGGGGTGCGTGCATTTCCACTCCTGTGCACGCCCCCATGCACACTGCAGTACAGGCACTAATTTCTCCAGTGGAGTAGACCCAAGAGCTTTGAAATCATCTAATATGAAAAATTCAAACACCTTCTATGTCCTGAGCTGCAAGATGTAGAAATATGACAGCTTGTCAAAGGTGGGCAGTTACTGAACAGCTCTGGCTGCTGAACAGACTAATTTTTTCTCATTCCTAGCACCGCACTTGCACGTGTTCTCTAAACATGAAGGAACTGAACACTCTGAGTAGGTTGTGTGCAAGGGGGACTGGAGATCTCTTTGAAGCTCCTGACAAACTTAAGAGCAGGGTTTCTTGAAGAAGGGAGGTGAAGTATACAAAAACTGAGCTTTCCCCTTCAAAAAGCTGGTAAAAGATGTAAAGGGCTGGAGAAAAAGAGACAGTTTATAAAAGCTCAGGATTTCATGGGTTGAGAGTGGGTAGCAACTAAGAGGTCACTGCAGTTCTGAGCTATTTAGCCCACTGATACTGTAGCATCTATAGCAACACCCCTAAATAGACCAGCAATAGTAAATTTCAGATGCAGCTTTCCAGTGTCATGTAGCCAACACCAGGAAGCTGAAAACAGCTGTATCCTGACATGCCTTTGTGCACATTCAGGGCCACTTCGTGCAGATTTAGGGCCACTCATGAGTGGCCCTAAATCTGGGCTAACCCTGCCAGCTTCAGAGAATACTGTGCTATTATGAGTTAGGCATCTGCACAAGAATCATACTGAACAAGATGTGGCTTGTATTGGATCACAAACAGGGAATTCTGTGTTATAAAAGCATTTTTCTTTTCCAGGTGGTACATACAAACCTTGCCATCCTGACCTCTCCCAGGCTACAGGTCAGTGACATATTGGATTTACAGCAGTTCTGTGAGGTCTAGGCTAAAGAAAGGCCACACACACAGTATTGGAAGACCCATTAAGAGTGTCACATAAATATCCTGTGCTTTTAGACCATTCCTGCCTTTCAGTGCACCTTAACTCTTGCCTGCAGCAGAAGGGCAGCAGTGACAGCAGCAAAGGCAAACCATCTTTCACCTTAATCAATCACATGTGGAAAGCAATGTTAGCAGCTGAGAGGGGGAGCTCCATCCCATCTCCTTAATGTCCGTGAATGCTTTTCAGACTGCAACGAAGGTGTGGTAATAAAAAAGACCTTCCTGAAGGACACTGGTGCAGCAGTGCTTTTGTAGGGCTTTGCCTACCACGTACCCCTGGGCCAGTTCAGTGCAGACTGTGACAACTGAATTAAAAACAAGTGCCAGCTATACTGGAATTTCATTTTAGAAGGGCAAATCTAATAGAGGATGGCTGCATACAGACTGAGCAGAGGACATAGCTGTGGCTGCTCCAGGGCTACCATACCTTTAGGAGACAGTAGCCTTGTCAATAAGGCACAGAGAGTGGGTGGGGGAGCAGCTGCTGTCATCACGGGTCCCACTAAACACTGTGGGCTCAACTCAGATGAGGAAAAGAAAAAAGAGGGCTGAAGAAAGGCGAAGCATATCCAGAGCTCAGCAAAAGTAAATTAATTCTCCCAAATTCAGCTTGATTTAAGGTTTCAGCTTTGAGTGAAAAAATCCTAAAGTGAATATTCTGAAAATTAACCATTAAATCCACTTAGATTCAGTTAAATGAAAACATTAGGAAATCAAAGGCAGCAAAATGATCTTTGTAGCCATGACAGATTTGCAAATATATATAATCTTTACTTTTATGCAAGCTTTACTTTGTGTTAGATCCCTGCCATTGCCCAGAACAAAAATGAAATATTACATTAAAGTTGCCTGCATAAGCTTTCACCCTTTTGCACTATGTTTCAGCAGTAAAAGAGATTACAGAGGCTTTTCTACTGTCAGGAAAATTGACTAAGTTATTTAGAATTAGCTTTGAGAAAAAAAATACCCTTTGGTAGATGGCTCTATGGCTGAAACCAGCAGAATTAGGGAAAAACTAGGAAGAAACACCCCAACCCTGCAAGTAAAGGTGCCACCAAGCACGGATGCTACAGTCCCACCCCTGGGATGACTAGCACCCAGCCCACTGGGCTAGGGGACCTCTATCCTCAAGGTATGTTTACCTCACACCTTCAGCCCAGAGCACCAATTCCCCCCAGCCCAATTCAAGACACGTCGCTGAAGCTGTTTCTGAGCTTATTAGCAGCAGAACTTCAGGGTTAAATTTGGTCTTCAGGGTTAAAGGTGTTCTGCAGAGGCCTGTGAAGCTTTCAGGCCTCATTCAGCTGCTCATTGCGGTGCTAGGGCTCACAGAACCTTAGTGAGGAACAGCACCACTGGTGAAGCTGCCAGCAAGGCAGTGGCATGACACAGCCCAGGGGGGCTAGTGAGTGCCCTCAACGTCATTTATGACAAAGCTTGTTCCTTTTTTGTGGAGCAGAAGGCTTTGGAGCAAGTGTGGCCCAGGAAGACTTCTCTGATCAGATGTACCTAGCAGAAAGACGGAGGTGAGTGCAGAGACCACCCACCTGGCTGTCCCAGTCAACCCAGGAAGCAGCTCCTGTCTGGAGCCCCTGCTCAGCCTCCCTCCCAGATGACTAAGGATGATGGTGAGGGTGGCAGGCAGCTGATTGCCCCATGGCTACAGTTTCACAACTCCAGACATCTGTGGGCCAGGACTGCAAGCTTCTTAAGCCCGCAGGAAAACACATAGGAACACTTTCAAATTGCATGGGAGTGATTGTAGCAGCTTCCCTGGGGCAGCAGAAGCTAAGTGCTCCCTTGCAGCTGCTGCTCCCAAATGTCTGGGCTAAATCCCCAGCACAGGAACAGGCCCACCTGTCATCCTCTCCACTTATGCAAGCTACACTTTTCTCTTAATGAGGAGAGGGGGTGGAAGGGGGAAATGGCTAATTGTTCATAATTATGTTTGTGTTATGATGTCTTACTGCCATCTCGGTCATCACATATCCCTCTCTCTTTGCATCCAACAACTCAGCTTGTGCCTGCAGAATCACTCTGACCAAAAAGAGGTCATCCAACCATCCCTCTCTATCTTCCTTCTGGAAGGACAGTCAGTTTATTTTAGAGGCCCAACCCCCACCCCCAAAACAGCAGCCTTTTCCCAGGCCAGCTGGGTGCCCTGGTGAGGAATGCTGACAATCTGCCGTCCTGGAGCAGAGCTGTCAGCGTTACTTCCCTACTGCTGAGCCCTCAGTCATCACTCACATAAAGGATAAGTATGCAGCTCGCTGCCTTGTGACAAGAGCTGTGACTTTGTTTAGGAGCCAAGCACTAGGAAAGAGTACCAGGGAAATGTGGCTTAGTGGAACAGGAAATATTAACAATCTGTGATAAAAATGAAAAAAAGCAGCCAGTACACTTTTAACTCAGCTGCAGGCACAGCTCTATGACTGGCTGCGAGTAGCAGCAGCCTCCCAAAAATCAATAAAGAAATAGCTTTTCCTGTTCAAGGCTGACTTTTAAAAGAACAGTAATTTTTCATGTGTTCATCTGCGTACAAGAAAAGCCCCTAAGCAAAGTCATCTGCATATTGCAGTAGCTGCTGGCACAGGAAAGGACATGGAATTTTCGGCTCCACAGATTGAAGGAGCTGTTGTGGAAGCCCACACAGACTCACACAGCCCCATCATGCTCCAGCAGCAAGTTAGGATAAGTAGGTTGGCTACTACAGTTTTGTCCACCAGTTTTGTTTTTTTCTGATAGAAAAAACAAGACTGGGATAAGTGTTTCTGACTAAAAGGATTTCTCCCAAAGCCACTTGTTTCTCAGTGAAATGGCTACATGACAGCAGAATAGTAAGAGAGAAGAAAAATATTTCCCTCCCCCCTTTATTTTCTTTTGTGTGTTTTAGTCAAAAGCAGGTAACAGGCTGGAAAAGCTGCGTTAACACTGGATTCATATCTACAGAGCCTTTCAAGTTATTACGGGGCTGATAACCTCTCTTTGTCCTTGTAATCCACAGTAAATAGAAGAGCTTAATTGCTCAGGAAATAGGGAACAACTCGCAGATCCCTTCGTTCCTAGTATGCTGTTTGCACAATGCCTAATGCTAGGAATAGCCAGAAGCTGATTTAATAATCTGAAGTTATCCAAGACTCTGCTAAATCCCAAGTGAAGCCCAAGTGTTTCTGCCTTTCTCTTGTCTCCAAGGAGCAAGTAATTGCAACAGGATAAATCTTTAAGTCTGGAACTTAAATGGCAAGGCAGTCACTCATCTAGGTGTCCATCCAAGGAGCTGTGGCACTGGCAGGGGGATTGGATACTGCCTGTGCAGGTGATTGTAAGGAAGGTCTCTACCATGCACAGAAAATGAAGCAAGCTCTGTTGGGAGAGTCAGCACTTCTCACACAGGGACAGGGAGCCTGGCTATGGATGGAAGGCTGCTCTCTGGCTCCCAAGGCATGACCTTGGGCAGGCAGCATGGGCTCTCCAGTCCCGAGTTTCCTCTTCTCCAAAACAGAGATATGATATACAAGTGGGCTGAGAGCCTTGCAGAGAGGTCCTATCGCTGGTACAGAGAATTATCATCCCAGGACCAGGTCCAAGGCACACAGCAACATGGAGAGCCATTCCCTCAAAGGACCTTGGCTCTGGCACCCAACCCAAGAACAGGCTGTATGTGTTCTCCGAGCTGCAGCTTCACTGCTATACTTTTACCTTTGTAAATGGCAGTAGGTGCAAAAGATCCTAAAGGCTGAACCTCAAAACCCAACAAAAATTACCAACAATTAAATAATCTCTTCCTAGATGGTATAAGACCCAGCTCTTGAACCTCCTGTGAATTACAATCGAAGCCATATGTATAGTCATAAATATCAGAAATATTTACAAAACACAGACAAGATCTTAAAAACAAAAGCAGTGATTTCTTCATCTCACTGGAAGCCTTACAAAACATGGGGTAACTTGTCTCAACTGAAATATTCTGCTGACCACAGAAGGCTGCATGCTTCATTGTAATGGTTAGTCATTCTATACATATTTACTGATTCAGTTAATCTACTACGGCTGCTCACAAAGTATTGCAAGGCAAAGATTAGGAAGCAGGGTTATTAGAAATTTTATGCAAAATCCGCTGTGGTCATAGCACAACACAAAAGGTAAATCAAACCCCCATTCAAACAATCGTTTTCCCTGCACTGGTGCCTGGCATAGCCAGAGACATCTAGGAAAGGCTGTAAAAGTGATTAATTTAAAGTTCCCATGATGAATCTATACTGGGATATATATCTCTGCTTTGATGTTTTTCTAAAAGCCTAAAGAAAACCAAAAAAACCCCAAGCACTTAAGCACAGAAACCTCACCTCTGGCTTTTACTACAAGTCCCCTAAGGAAAACTTGCAGGTGCTGCAATCCAACCAGGCTGTTGAGGCAGAGCATGAGGTTCATGCAGATGCCAGCTGGCAGCACAGCGTCACTTCCCAGTGCTTCATTCAGGAGCTGATGTCCCCTTCCTTGTAAATTCAATGTGTACCATTATGCCAGGACTCCACACGTAACTGAGCCCCATGCTGAGGGCCCAAACATCTCCCAGGTCCTTTGGGTGCCAGGACACCTTGAGGATGTGGTGTCCTTTAGTTCTTATCAGGCCCAAAGGCACCTCTGGCTCTGCTCATCTTCAGAACAGAAGGCACAAAGCAACACTGTGAGAAATGCGTACCAGGGTCCTTACCTTATACATCAAAAATCCCATACTGGAAAGACAGAAGAAACCATAACAAACACTCACGGTACTGGTTATAACTTTTTTTTTTTTTAAAGCTTATTTCAAATTTACAAAAGACTTAAGCTGAAAGTATTTTTTTTAAAATCAACCATGGTTGATTTTATTAAAAAAAATATGGATGGGTGTGGAAAGTAATTTGGTGCTTTCTGAAAAGGACTGATATGTTCCTGCTACAAACAAGCAGTCAGAGGAGTAAAGGCTTTCATTTAAATCTGGTTTGGGTTCAATTACAAAAGAAAATTGTTCAGGTTCAGCTGTGCTGTGAATTCAGTGAAACTGCAATCTGATCTAGATTTCATTTGGGAGAAGGGGGACACACACACATTTAGATTTGCCTTCTTTTGTATTTTGTGTTGCTCACAAAGCATAGGCATTATTTAATCTTCCTCTTCTTTCCCCATCATTTAATTGAGAAATATGAAAGATCAGAATGTCAGTGTTACCTTAATCACGCACCATCAATACTGACACAGATCATGGGCAAAGGTCTTGCTTCTGTGGTTTCATTTCTGAGTCTTCTAGATCAAAAGAGAAGCAGCCACCATTTGTGAAAAAGATCAACACCTGTCCCAGTCTGGAAAAATTCTGGTTGCTTTCAATGCACTTTGAATCAGATCCAGATTTTCTCACTGTACCCCATTGTACTTCAGATGAGAGAAAACTTAAGAGAAAACACTCGTAAGACAATATTCCCCATTAGGAAAATAATGGCCCTATTTCTAGGACCATTTCATATGTGCCATAAATACATATGTAAGCAGTCTTATTTCACATCCTCTCAATCAAAAGTCAAGCATTGTATTACACTTTTGTAAAGATATCGCCAATGATGCTGGAGCAGGAACAACCAGAAATTATAGAACTCTTGTTCTACTATATTGATGTCCTTACAGAGACACGTATCACTGTTATTAAAAGCTTATAAAGGATACCTCTAACAGCTGTAAGCAACACTGGGTTCTTGAATAGACAATAAATTTAGAGGTGCTTAACTGACTTTTCAAAGCTGCTGAGCACCAGCACTTGTGAGAGGTCAGATCTTTACGCCATAATTTGTATCCCAATATTAAGTCCAAATTCCTATATATTGGGTGTTTACAATTGAAAAGAGAACTTGTACTTGTTACAACAAAAGCCTTCTTATGGAAGATGTTACTGACAAACAGCACCAACATGTTTAAGTCAATGCACACTGTGCCACTGAAAGTAATACACCTTCAGGAGATTCTTGAAAATGAGGACCTGCTGCAATATAAACACATATCAGGGGAGTTCAAGACATCTGAGCAGCTGCAGCTCTATGGAGAGCCCAAAGCAGCACATTTTTCTTGTCATACCTCATTTCCCATGAAGCTAGAAAAGAACAGGTCAGAGTTTATGCCAGATGGTGGAAGTGGGGTTTTTTTAGGTTAATTTCAGGTTATTTGAAATTCAATCACAGTGTTTAAGATATATGAACATGAGAAACAAGGCACATTTAATGCTTCAGTTTAGACTCCTAATGTCACAGAGCAAGGCATTTACAGGTAATAGTGACGAGCCTGAATTGTGTGTCCCAAAGACCTGCTGTTCATGAACAGTGACACCGAGTATTACAGAAATCAGCTACACTTGGTGTGTGTGGTCACACACCACACACTGCAGGAAGCAAAACTTCTGGACTCTGAGTCTCACAATTGCGCCATATATATAAAGATTAGTTGGAGCATCTGAGTGGGTCTTCAGAGAGTACCTACCCAGGTTCAAAGTGTTCCTCTTAAGCTCTCAGATTGAGCTTAAGACATTAGAAAAGCTTAGACCAGGCTTTAATCATCACAAATAGCCCACCAAACAACCATTCTTCCAACATATTGAGAGCTCTTTCAATAGATACCTCTTTATTTGAAATGGAATGTATCTTGAAAAATATGAAAAATAAATCACATCTCTCAGAAATCATTTATGATTCATATTTACAACACTTTTTTTGACTAAATTGGTATTTCTGCTCACAAGAGGATATGCTAGAAAACATTTCGTACATCACTGCAGCTACAATTCAGAAGCTGGCATTTGAATATCATGAAAAAGAGGAATTACTCTTAAAAAAGAGGAATCACTTCAGGATGTCACATCCACTTGATCTTCCTTTTTCCCCCAGTTCCTAAATTGTCTTGGTACCACAGCTTTGATTTTCTTGCTGAATCTGCATCTTGTTTATTGTTTGTTTTTAAATTACAAGTAATTTGACCTCTTTATGAACAGACTGTCCCCACTTTTGCTACAAAGCATTTGCCCGTGTGTTTTACCAGCATTTTTGTTTATTCTCTAATGAATTGACTTCAGCCATGTGCTGTCAGATTTCTCTTTTTTTTTTTTTTTTTGGAAGAGGAAGGACAACTTGATTTATTTACTTGCAAAGCTCCAAGAAGATGGAGCATGATGTGCTGAACCTATTTTCATAGCCATTGCTTACAAGGCAGTAACAGACATTATTAAATCCACACTATGGAGTCAAATGAATTCATATGTTTAAATGAAGACTATGCAGTAAGAGAGGAGCAAGATGAAAAAAAACCCAGAAGTATCTTTTATAACATCAAACAATTTCTTGGTCTAAAATTACTATCAGTTGAGGGGAAAAAAAACCAAAAAACCAAACCAAAAAAACCCAAAACCAAACCAAAAAAAATCCCAAAACACCCCACATGCTATGGAATTCAGAGTGTGAGAAAGTTGTCAGACTGTCCCCATCAGACAATTTAGTCTTATTTACACTGACAGGGCATGAGCCACACAGTCCGACTCTCCCCAGGGGACCCCAGCCAATTTGTTCCCATTTAATTTCCAGCAGACAGTTGGGAGACACAAGGAAAAAGTTTGATCCTTACATCCATCTCACTTTCTCAGGCTGGAGGTATCAAGGTAGATTTTGTGATGTGACCACCTCTCACACTAGGAGGCTGGCTGACACCAAAGTTTTGAAACAGGTAACACAGCAGGCAATGACAAGCAACAAAAGTTTGTTGAACTACATCATTCCAAAAGGTTTTCAGATCATCCTTCAGACCAGCTTAAAGCAAGAAACATAAAACTGGGGTATTGACCTTGAACTAGTGAAAAGGAACCGCAAATTTAAAATGAAAGTAGTTTCCTCACACCTTCATGTCAATTTTCTCATTAAAATTATGATCTTTAGCTTTCAAAGTACAAGTGCTTCCAGAAGAACAGTAAAATTTCGGCTTTAGACTATATCCATAGACTTTTGTGGCATTCAGAGGCTTCCAACCACCGAGGACAAGAATAACTGCCTCTCTCAGAGAAATACATGTCTCAGATCAAATAGGAATTAATTGTCATCAGTTACATTTATCCTTCAGTAGGCTAAAATGTATTTTAGTAGGTGAGACCAGCAATATAGGTGGATTAGTTTCTCAGTAAACTGTAATTAATCACTCTAAAGAGAGGAGCCAAATTACAAATTACAGTCTATTTTGTGAGTCTTTGACTAGCTCATTAGAGAATCCCCTTGCAGCTCTAACATCCAAGCGTTAGCAGAATGATAATGTCAGATGTACAGAGACGTAGAAATTGAGTATTATGACTGCCAAGCCAGCGAACCTAATCCTAGAAGATGCGGGGCACCTTCGATTCCAATTAATTGCAAAATAACGACTTTGTTAGGACACTGTAATCTACCACCCCAAGCTCATCACACAGCCTAGTCAAGGGCCAGGTCACAAAGAAGCGCTCAGGAGTAACTACAGAGGATCATCAGGGCTTAGATTCTGCATCATGACATGTTTTGTTTGTCTAGGTATGAGACCCTGACACCTGGGGGAAGAAACAAAAGATGAGGGCTAACACAGACCTCAACTTACTCCTTACAGGACTGAGCTTAGAGTGCAGAGGAAGGGACCAACGTAAACAGTAGCAAATTCTAAAATCTTCCTTTGAGTATCACTTCAGCTTTTTGCTTTAAACACTTACAGAAATAAGCTTGCACCAAGAATGTAAGGCTCTTGCTATCAAGTTACACAAAAAGAAAAGCCTTGGATGTGTAGCTTTAAAAGATTTTGTTTATATTAATGTAAATTGTAAAGGGGCCAAAAGCCATCTTCCTCATCACGCTAGTTAAAATAAGTACCTCCATGGCTTTGACATTTTACTTTGGACCAGAGATAATGGGCCACATTGCTCTGTCCCACTTGCAGCCTCCCCATTTCATTTAAACCAGAGAACCTGGGGGGTAGCAGCACCCAACGTGAAGCCACGCATCGTCAGAAGGGCCCTGTCCTAGAAAGCTCATTGCCCACGCCCGACTCCCTCCTTTGCACCGGACAAGGAGCTCCGACCCGCTCCCGCCAGCATCCGCAGCCAAACTCCCACTGACTTTTAAGAGGCAGAGAAACACACACCAGCTGTGCAATTAGCCCTTTGTTTTCCAACTTCATGGCTTCATCAACGTCTTTAGAGGCAAGATGGCACGCCTCTCTCAACATCTGACAGTGCTAAACATCAAAATTAATCTAGTTCATCTCAGCCAGAGAGCAACTTTAAGCTTATGAAAACTGTGACCAAAATAATCCATTTGCACACTAAGACATATGTAAAATGGATTTCAAACTATTGACTGCTTTAATGCAAGACATTAGAAAACTGCCATGAAAATGCAACACAAGTTGAAAGTCCAGATCACTTAAGAACTGAGCATGCAGAGGTAGCCCAGAATTTGGATGCTAAGAAACGTTCATGAACATTTCCCAGCTCTGGCCCACCAGCCTAGGAGCAAGCACACCGCACAGATAGCTGGAATCCAACTCAGATTCCTGTATCACAAAAGAAGTTGGCCAGATTCCTTCCGTTCATACACTAAACAGATTGGTTTTAATCTCAGAACGACAAGCAACATCGCTTTTTTGACTAGCCAAGCATGAATAACTTTTTATCTTCTTCCACCATGTTTGACATATATAAAAAAAAATAATTAAGGTCCAGACTATAATTGTTGTTCTCATTGGAGAAAATAGGTTTCATATATAGTATGGGTTTCAGCCAAATTTTGAAACACACATCACATTTTTCACACTGGTGGAACATAATGTATTTTGGGTAAAAAAATCATTAACTTTTTTGGTCAAATTGCACACAGACAAAGTACTCAGAACTTTTCCGTTCTTTTAGGAAGCTAACATGCATATTGTTTTTTCCTTTACTTTTTTGATATGGCCTACATTCAGAAATGTCTTGCAAATAAGCCTTTAAAAATTAAAAGGAAAACAAAATCAAAAGAAAACAACCCTAATAAATAAAATAAAATACATTAAAATAAAGTTACAGTACATCATGTCTCCTACAAGTCCCATCGCACCAAAGGATCCTTTCCAAGGTTCATAAATAATGGATTTGAAATGCTTCTCGGCACCGAGGGCGGCAAAGCAGCAGCAGCTGGCTGAGGTTCAGGCTATTGAGCCGCTTCTCTCCGGTCTACCTGCACCTCCGGCGTTTGCCCAGTTTCTGAGTTCCCGGAGCAGGTCCGCCACGGACGCGCTCTGTCCCTCTTCTCCGAAGCGCTCCGTGACCATAACCTGCAGTGAGACAGAGAGCAGAGGGCAGCCCGTCAGGCGGAGAGGCGGCGGCCGGGGCCGGCATCCCCGCGGGTGCCGGTGCGGCGGGCGCGGTGCCGGGTCCGTACCTGCGCTAGGCGGAGTTGGAGGCGCCGCGGAGGCGCGGCCCGTGGGGCGCCGCCAGGTGCTGCTGCTTCTGCCGGGTGGAGCGCACGGCCAGGATGGCCTGGCGGTTCTTGTACTGCACCATCTGCAGCGTGATCGCCGCATTCCAGCCCTGCTCCTGTGCGCACCGAAAGTCGATCTCCTTCCCCTCGGCCATCACCACCGTGAAGTACACGTACTTGCCCTTCCGCTCCACGCAGTCCACCGTCTTCATGTTGGAGAAGTGAAGCTCCTTGATCTTGGCCGCCGGTTCGGCCGGCGGCGCCGGCGGCTGCTGCTGTGGCGGCGGGGGCTGCTTAGGGGGGATGAGGAGCACTCCCTCCTCGGTGAGGATACAGCGCTTCTTCTTCCAGAGCTGCAGCAGCCCGTCGCTCCTCTTCTCCAGCATGCCCTCCTTCACCGCCTTACAGCCGCTCTCCAGCATCCTTCTGGCAGGGTTAGCCGGCCTCCGCCCGCAGGGGCTGGGCTCGGGGTGCAGGCGGCACCAGCCGAGCAGTCTCCGCCGGGCGCCGGCTCCGAGGCGGAGGGCCGGGAGCGCCCCGGCCCGCAGGAAGCGGAGCGGCTGCCGCCCGTGCCGCGGCGTGGCGAGTGGCGGGCGCTGCCGGTGCGGGCGGCCGGGGTTGTCGGCGGGCTTTTCCCTCCCCTCCGCTTTTGAACGCGCCTCTCCCACCCCAGAGTGACACCCAGCGGAAACAGCGGCTCCTCCCGCCCGCGGGGAAGCCCAGCGCGGGGAAGAGCGGAGCCGGGAGGCGCGGCGGGGCCGCCCGCCGGGCGGGGC